>CM053028.1:511213224-511583224 GCA_028564925.1 Lithobates sylvaticus | reverse complement strand
CACAGGGCCATGATGGTTTGGATTTTTTTTCACCTTTAATAATAAACACCTTCATTTACAAATTGCATTTTGTGTTTACTTGTGTTGTCCTTGACTATTGTTTAAATTGGTTTGATGTTCCGAAACACTTAAGTGTGACAAACATGCAAAGGAACAGGAAATGAGGAAGGGGGCAAACACTTTTTCACACCACTGTATATATATATATAACATGGGGAAAACATGTTTTTTCTTGTCATTACCATATTGCTTTTTTTTTTTTTTTTTTACTCTGCAGTTTGCCCTAAGCGATATCTGCATATTGCTGCAGTCTCGTGCGACTATGTTTGTAAGTTTTTCGACGTCCCGTCCAAAAGTCATGCACAGGTCACTGCCCTCGTGTGGCCAGCCCTCTCGCACAAGGTGTGTGCGGTTCAGGGGGTGGGGTTGAGATTCTTTGCTGTTGGTTGAAAATGCGTTTAACAACGAATCTCGTTCCCCCCTCCTCCTCCTTTGTGCTCTTTATCCTCTTCAGCCCTTCCAGATCAGACCACGAAATCACAATTCAGGACAACAGAGACCTTGCCAAGCCGCAACATCACCATTCAGCTTCCACATCCCGACGTGATTCTCCGTCTAGGACCCATCAGCAGAGGAAATGTTCCCATTCCTCCTCCAATTAGAGGAGATGTTCCCATTCCTCCTCCAATCAGAGGAGACGTTCCCATTCCTCCTCCAGTCACCGCACTCACCACCATGACAGCCGCTCTGATCGCAGAGCTTGCTGGGGATGTGGAATACAAGTTCCAGAGGGCAAGTCACTATGTGACCCATGTTTGGCCCCATCAGTTGGAGAAAAAGACGGAAAACCAACAAATGGAGACTCTTGTTAAGCGTGTGGTCCAACAGTCCCTAAAAGAGTGGGGTACAACTCACACGCTGAGCCAGTCCACCACACTATCTAGCTCCTTGATTGATAAGGGCCCAGGAGGATCTTTGGACAGCGAGTTAGAAGGAGAGGCGTTGCTCTCTTTCCTCCGCTAGTCAAAGCGGTCAAGGAGGCACTGAAGTGGGAAGACCCTTCGACTCAACCGGCTAAACAAAGGAAATTTTTTAAACATCTGGGGAAAGAACGTTCTAACTTTCCACTTCTCTCAGAATTGAAGGATGTCATTGAAGAAGAATGGAACATTTTGTCTATTTTAGACAAGACAGCTTCTATTTAACCACTTCAGCCCCGGACCAATTGTCAGCTTAAGGACCAGAGGTCTTTTTTCAATTTCGCACTGCACTACTTTAACTGGTAATTGTGCGGTCATGCAATTTTGTAACGAAACGAAATTTGCGTCCTTTTCTTCCCACAAATAGAGCTTTCTTTTGATGGTATTTGATTGCCTCTGTGATTTTTATTTTTTGCGATATAAACGGAAAAAGAGCGAAAATTTTGAAAAAAAAAGAGATTTTCTACTTTTTGTTATAAAAAAAATCTAATAAACTCAATTTTAGTCAAACATTTGGGCCAAAATGTATTCAGCCACATGTCTTTAGTAAAAAAAATGCCAATAAGCGTATATTTATTGGTTTGCGCAAAAGTTATAGCGTCTACAAACTAGAGTACATTTTCTGGAATTTACACCGCTTTTAATTTATGACTGCCTATTTCATTTCTTGAGGTGCTAAAATGGCAGAGAAGTACAAAACCCCCCCAAATGACCCCATTTTGGAAAGTAGACACCCCAAGCTATTTGCTGAGAGGCATGTTGAGCCCATTGAATATTTTTTTTTTTAGTCCCAAGTGATTGAATAAAGACAAAAATAAAAAATAATTTTTTTTTTCTTCAAAAAGTTGTCACTAAATGATATATTGCTCACACATGCCATAGTTATATGTGGAATTGCACCCCAAAATACATTTTGCTGCTTCTCCTGAGTATGGGGATACCACATGTGTGGGACTTTTTGGGAGCCTAGCCGCGTACGGGGCCCCGAAACCCAAGCACCGCCTTCAGGATTTCTAAGGGTGCAAATTTTTTGATTTCACTCCTCACTACCTATCACCGTTTCGAAGGCCATAAAATGCCAAAATAGCACAAAACCCCCCCAAATGACCCCATTTTGGAAAGTAGACACCCCAAGCTATTTGTTGAGAGGCATGGTGAGTATTTTACAGCTCTCATTTGTTTTTGAAAATGAAGAAAGTAAAGAAAAAAAATTTTTTTTTTCTTTTTTCAATTTTCAAAACTTTGTGACAAAAAGCGACATCTGCAAAATACTCACAATACCTCTCAGCAAATAGCTTGGGGTGTCTACTTTCCAAAATGGGGTCATTTTGGGGGGTTTTATGCCATCTGGGCATTCCATGGCCTCCGAAACTGTGATTGGCAGTGAGAAGTGAAATAAAAAAATTACTCCCTTAGAAAGCCTGAAGGCGGTGCTTGGTTTTTGGGGTTCCGTACGCAGCTAGGCTCCCAAAAAGTCCCACACATGTGGTATCCCCGTACTCAGGAGAAGCAACAGAATGTATTTTGGGGTGTATTTCCACATATGCCCATGACATGTTTGAGCAATATATCATTTAGTGACAACTTTTTGTAAAAAAAAATATATATATTTTTTTTTTTTTCATTATTCAATCTCTTGGGACAAAAAAAAAAAAATATTTAATGGGCTCAACATTGCTCTCAGCAAATAGCTTGGGGTGTCTACTTTCCAAAATGGGGTCATTTGGGGGGGGTTTGAACTGTCCTGGCATTTTATGCACAACATTTAGAAGCCTATGTCACACGTCACCCACTCTTCTAACCACTTGTAGACAAAGCCCTTTCTGACACTTTTTGTTTACATGAAAACATATTTTTTTTTTTTTTTGCAAGAAAATTACGTTGAACCCCCAAACACTATATATATTGTTAAAGCAAAGGCCCTACAGATTAAAATGGTGGGTGTTGCATTTTTTTTTTCCACACAGTATTTGCGCAGCGATTTTTCAAACGCATTTTTTGTGGAAAAAATACACTTTTTTTTATTTTAATGCACTAAAACACACTATATTGCTCAAATTTTTGATGAAATAAAAAATATGATCTTAGGCCGAGTACATGGATACCAAACACGACATGCTTTAAAATTGCGCACAAACACGCAGTGGCGACAAACTACATACATTTTTAAAAGCCTTTAAAAGCCTTTACATGATACCACATTAGATTCACGGAGGAGGTCTACTGCTAAAATTACTGCCCTCGATCTGACCTTCGCGGTGATACCTCACATGCATGCTGCAATTGCTGTTTACATATGACGCCAGACCAACGCTTGTGTACGCCTTTGCGCAAGAGAAGGGGGGGCAGGGGTGCTTTTTTTTTTTTTTTTTTTAGTTTTTTTTTTTATTTATTTAGCTTTTTTATTCTATTTTTAAACTGTTCCTTCCATTTTTTTTCTTTGTTATGATTTTTATTGTTATCTCAGGGAATGTAAATATCCCCTATGATAGCAATAGGCAGTGACAGGTACTCTTTTTTTGAAAAAATTGGGGTCTATTAGACCCTAGATCTTTCCTCTGCCCTCAAAGCATCTGACCACACCAAGATTGGTGTGATAAAATGCTTTCCCAATTTCCCAATGGCGCGGTTTATATCCGGGAGGGGGGACATTCCCTCCTACTGCTTGTAAAAGCAGTCTAGAGGCTAATTACCCGCTAGAATTGCTTTTACATGAAAGCCGATCACTGGCTGAAAAGAATGATACCAAGATGATACCTAAACCTGCAGGCATCATTCTGGTATAACCATTCAAAGTCCAGCAACATACTGGACATATATTGTAATCTTTTTTTTTTTTCATGCAGCCTCTTGGCTGAACGAAAAAAAGAGATTGATTGGTGGGTATGCCCACCATTAGAATACCTCCCTTCATCCACCCACTTCTAATGATGGGCATACATGCACCATTTATATATGCCGATGCATGGGGGCATCCTCCCGCAAAAGTTATGCCGTGTACACACGGTCGGAATTTCGACCGTATGTACGTGGCATTAGGAGCCAATCGCTCCTCCCCGCCCCCTGCTGCCCCCATGCTTCGGCATATATGCTCTTTTTTTTAACTGTGGTGGTGAAATCACCTCCTACAGCGTTGGAGTCGCGGCTTTATGTATCGTGGGAGCAAACGCTGTTGCTGTCAAGATAAATAAATCCGCGCTGCAACTGAATGGCGCACCTGAAAACAAAAAAATGCTTAACACTAAAACACAGTAAACAAAATTACATACCTGAAAAGCAAGCATGATAAAACATGATAAAACATAATAAAACATTGCAGAATAGAATGGAGTAAAAAAAGAGCAACAATAGAGAGAGAGAGAGAACAATAAAACGACAACTATTTTTGTTTTTTTTATTTTTTTGAGATTCACAGGTAAAAAAGCTCCTGACTGTTAGCGACTGAATCAAAACGCTACCACAAAAAAAATGTTAGCGATCGCAGGGATCAGGCCTGACTCTGCGAACACTGCAGTTATGTGTGCTTAGTGTTTTGTAAGTGACAGTGATCGATCGATACTGCACTTGGGTGGGCTGGGCTGGGCGGAGGGGGAAAACGCAGGTGCTAGCAGGTATCTGGGCTGATCCCGCTAACAATGCGTTTTTTTGGAACCCTAAACTGCTGGGACGCTAGTATAGATCTGATCAGATCAGATATTGATCTGTTCAGATACTATACCACTAAGGGAGGTGTATGCTTTGCGCGTGGGTGTTTGCGGTACTGGCACTAACCTGGGGCGACGCAGACCTTATTTGACCCTAAAACCTAATTGATATCACCCGCCGGGCGATCAGGGGGTTAAACCGTTATTGGGTAATAAATGGCGGGTGCCCTGACAGTATAAAAAACAAGCTAACTAACCAGCGTCACCCGTAACAGTAATACAAAAAAAAAACTGGTTACCTAGCGACACTAATGCAGGGATCAGAAAAACGATCGCTTAGTGACACTGGCAAAAGGGGGTGAAAGGGTTAACTAGGGGCAATCAGGGGGTTAAACCTTTATTAGGTAATATATGGGGGTACCTGACGCTATATAAAAACCTGACGGGGAACCTAAATAACGAAATAACTAACTGGCTAACCAGCGTCACCAGTGACATTTTATACGGTGATCACTGGTGAAAGGGTTAACTCTAGGGGCAATCAGGGGGTTAAAACCTTTATTTAGGTTGTAATATGGGGGTACCTGACCTATAAACCTATTTATGAACCTATATAAACATGGCGGTTAACCTAAAAAAAAACTGGTTACCTAGCGACACTAATGCAGCGATCAGAAAAACGATCGCTTAGTGACACTGGCAAAAGGGGGTGAAAGGGTTAACTAGGGGCAATCAGGGGGTTAAACCTTTATTAGGTAATATATGGGGGTACCTGACGCTATATAAAAACCTGACGGGGAACCTAAATAACGAAATAACTAACTGGCTAACCAGCGTCACCAGTGACAGTTATACGGTGATTACTGGTGAAAGGGTTAACTCTAGGGGCAATCAGGGGGTTAAAACCTTTATTTAGGTTGTAATATGGGGGTACCTGACCTATAAAACTATTTATGAACCTATATAAAACATGGCGGTTAAAATAAAAAAAAAATGGTTACCTAGCGACACAATGCAGCGATCAGAAAAACGATCGCTTAGTGACACTGGCAAAAGGGGGTGAAGGGGTTAACTAGGGGCAATCAGGGGGTTAAACCTTTATTAGGGGGGGGTAGGGGGCTACCTAGGACCTAAAACTAACTGCCCTGACAGTTATTACAGTCACACTGACACTAAATGCAGTGATCAGTAAATAAATGATCACTGCAATTAGTGACACTGTGACTGGGGGGGGAGGGGGTGATCTGGGGGGTGATCAGGGGGTGACAGGGGGGTGTTTTGTGTGCCTAACTGTACTGGTGTCAGTGTAGTGTTGTGCACTAACCTTAACATGTTCGCCGCTCGGCGTCTCCGGTCACATAGACCGGCGCACCGAGCGTGACATCACTTCCGCCTTCCTGTCTATACAATAGACAGGAAGGGGAAGCTTTTCATTCGCCAGGAGCGATCGCGAGGGGGTGGCCAGAAACCACTGGCCGTCCCCTCGTCCCGGATCGCTCCTGAAGCGATGCCGACCGTCCCCGCCGGCGGAGGGGGGTCCGATCGGACCCCCCAACCGCCTAAAGAATGGCACGTACAGGTACGTGGTTCTGCCTGTACGTGCCATTCTGCCGACGTATATCTACATGGGGCGGTCGGCAAGTGGTTAATGCAAAACTTCCAGATTATATCCCTTCAAGGCAGAGGAAGTGAGACATCTGGAAAATGCTCCCCTCGTGGATGCAGCACTAATGCGTCTAGCAAAACATGTCACTCTTCCTCTGGAGGATGCAGTGTCCTTTAAAGATGGTCTTGAGAGAAGACTAGACCAAGACCTCAAGAGAATCTATGGGCTAGCTGGTATGGCCCGCAAGCCTGCCCTAGCCCTAGCGGCTATGTCCAAGGCTATGGAATCCTGGACAGAGAATGTCGATTCCATTCTCAGAGGGGTTTTAGAAGAGTTAGCCAATGGCTCGGCACTTCAGGAGCTGGAGCTGGCAGCGGCCTTCCTGGGGGAAGCTTCTATCAACCTTATTCGCCTGCTGGCCCGGACTATGCTATCTTCGGCCACGGCTAAGCAGGCCCTGTGGTTACGGCCTTGGGTCGCGGATCCGGTGTCTAAACAAGCCTGGTGTAGGATCCCCTTTGAATGCTTCTCGTTATTTGGTAACAGGCTGGACAGCGCTAAAGTATGGGCCACTGGTGGGAAGTCAGGCTTCCTGCCTCCAGACAGGCGTCTGTTCAGGCAGAAGTGACCTCAGTTTAGAAGTCGCAGTACCGAGCGTTCAAGGGAAGCATGCTCTTACAGGCCGGGACAGGATTTCAGAAGGAATTGGAACAGAGGACAAGCTCCCTTTCAGAAGTCCGCTAAAAGCTAGGCTCCCAGTGGACGTGAGCCAGCTAAATAATTTTGATATTGGGCCCGCCCAGGCGGGTCGGGTTGGGGGCTCGTTTTCTTCTTTTCTGGCATGTCTGGGTGGCCTCAATATCGGATTACTGGACCATCAAGACGGTATCCTCAGGCCACACATGGTCCTTCACCAGTTCTCCTCCCTCAGATTTATTTCCACCCTGCTCCCACGATCAGAAGAAAAGAAGCAGGTGCTATTTTCCATTAAATCCAAGTCGATCACTGGACTTTTCCAAGCAGTAGTGGTGGATATTTTGGCTGCCAAAAACATATAATAAATTAGAGCCTGTGTGTACCTTGGGATATTCTCCACAGGTTCATTAAGCAAGGCTATGCAAGGGTCTTTAGGAATGTTAACCATAGGAACTGAATGAATTAAGGAATGAACCCGTATCCAGAAACACCGAACCTTAGGACAAGTCCACCATATATGAAGGGCAGAACCAACCTGTCCAAATCCGTGAAAGCAGGAGGAGGACGAATCCAGATACATTTTGGAGAGGCGTTCTGGTACGAGGTACCATCGCGCAATCACCTTGTATCCTGCTTTAATCAGGGCAACGTACATTATACCCTTATGGATGCGTGCAGTACAGGATCGCCAGTCCTCCAACTCCTGGGCAATGCCCAGATCCCTCTCCCAAGCCATTTGATAAGGAAGTTTGGATGAGGGGGAAACAAAGGATTTATAAAACATGAAAATAGATCCCCTCTGAAAATTCTCCTGTATGCATCTGCTTTCAGACTGTGTTCGCAGTTTAAGATCGGAACCGTTCTTTCATAAAGAACCTAAGAAGTGTTGTATTTGTTGTAGGTTGAAAATCTCAGAGGGGGGCATCTGCAAATCCTGCACAAAATACAAAGAGGGCCGTATACCCCTATGGTCAAAATAGTGTCCTATGCGGTAGAGTCTCTTGTCCATCCACCAAAGAAGGTGAGTGTCATACCTGGAGGGAATTGAGCAGGGCCGATCCTAGGGTCACAGACGCCTGGGTGCAGAAATATTTCTGGCGCCCTCACATGGGCGTGCTCATCTTACCAACTCCTCCTCTTTACAAATGTTTCTATGGCAATGACTCAAACACAGAGATGCTCCCCTAAGGAGTCTTCATTACCCTGGAATCCTCCCATGATCTCTTAACAATAAACAAAATACAGTAAGAGAAGCAGAGTACTCTGTTGGGACCTGGAGGGGGG
Source organism: Lithobates sylvaticus (assembly GCA_028564925.1). Classification (NCBI taxonomy): domain Eukaryota; kingdom Metazoa; phylum Chordata; class Amphibia; order Anura; family Ranidae; genus Lithobates; species Lithobates sylvaticus. The sequence continues at coordinate 511,575,014 of CM053028.1, read as the reverse complement.
CCTTTCTGATGGACACAGAGAGGGCTTCTGTTAGAGAGTCTGTTGGAAAGAGCCTGCAGACATGATACAGGAGATGGTCAGAGACTGCAGACATGATATAGGAGATGGTCAGAGACTGCAGATATGATACAGGAGATGGTCAGAGACTGCAGACATGATACAAGAGATGGTCAGAGACTGCAGACATGATACAGGAGATGGTCAGAGACTGCAGACACGATACAGGAGATGGTTAGAGACCACAGACATGATACAGGAGATGGTTAGAGACCGCAGACATACTACAAGAGATGGTAAGGGACTGCAGACATGATACAAAAGATGGTCAGAGACATGATACAAGAGATGGTCAGAGACATGATACAAGAGATGGTCAGAGACTGCAGACATGATACAAGAGATGGTCAGAGATGGCAGACATGATACAAGAGATGGGCAGAGACTGTAGACATGATACAAGAGATGGTCAGAGACTTCAGACATGATATAAGAGATGGCCAGAGACTGCAGACATGATACAAGAGAGGGTCAGAGACTGCAGACACGATACAAGAGATGGTCAGAGACTACTTAATTGATACCAGAGTCTAATGTATAAAATGCTTCCTCATCAATACCTATCAAATACAGCCTCATCAGTGCACACCAATTGCCCACTAATTTCAGCCTACCAGTGCCCACCAAATGCAGCCTACCAGTGCCCAACAAATGCAGCCTACCAGTGCCCACCAATTGTAGCCTTCCAGTGCCCATCAAATGCAGCTTATCAGTGGCCACCAAATGCAGCCTACCAGTGAAGTGTCCATCAAATGCAGCCTATTAGTGCCCACCAAATGCAGCCTACCACTGCCCACCAAATATAGCTTATCAATGCCCATCAAATGCAGCCTACCAGTGCCCATCAAATGAAGCCTACCAGTGCCCACCAAATACAGCTTATCAATGCCCATCATATGCAGCCTTATCAGTGCCCATCAAATGCAGCCTTATCGGTGCTCATCAAATGCAGCCTACCAGTGCAGCCTACCAGTGCCCACCAATTGCAGCCTACCAGTGCCCACCAATTGCAGCCTTATCAGTGCCCATTAAATGTTGCCTACCAATGCACATCAAATGCAGCCTACCAGTGCCCACCAAATGCAGATTATCAGTGCCCATCAAATGCAGCCTTATCAGTGCCCATCAAATGCAGCTTTATCAGTGCTCATCAAATGCAGCCTACCAGTGCCCATCAAATATTGCCTACCAGTGCCCATCAAATACAGCTTATCAATGCCCATCAAATGCAGCCTTATCAGTGCCCATCAAATGCAGCCTTATCAGTGCCCATTAAATGCAGCCTTATCAGTGCTCAGCAAATGCAGCATACCAGTGCCCATCAAATGCAGCCTTTCAATGCCCACCAAATGCAGCCTAGCAATGCCCACCAAATGCAGCCTACCAGTGCCCACCAATTACAGCCAGCCAGTGCGCACAAATTGCAGCCTGCCAGTGTCCCTGGATTACACAAAGCGCTGACGATCTCCTGCTGTCACAAAGCTTGGATTAGAATCTCCCACGCGGCCACTGTAACAAAGTCCCGCCTCCTAGACTGGCTCGCGGCTTCTATAATACACTGATTCAATTTCACTGCATTGGATGAGTGTTCCGTCTATCTTACAAGAGCCGTCTAGGAGGCGGGACTTTGTTACAGCGCCGTCAGGCATTTCAGGCCAAAGCTTGTGCAGTGTAGTAAAGCCGGCTTTGTGATTTTTACCTACAGGTAAACCTATAATAAAGCTTACCTGTAGATAAAATGAATATTTCCTAAACCTGCACTGTTTAAGAAAAAATCACCCTGCATGCAGCCTGCGACATCACCAGTATCACCATCACTGTGCTCTGAAGGTCCGACATACCGTACCGGACCTAGAGAGCTTTGTGCCGGAGCCAAGGGCTTCGACGCGCATGTGCGGGAGTGACGTAATTGCCGCTTCAGCTGCTCATACAGCCAAAGGCCGCAAACCCAGAAGAGAGACCAGGGGAAGATGGAAGCCTTGTCAGTGGTGACAGCGCAGCGCTGGAAGGCTTTGTTCTAAGGTAAGTTTTTCATAATGTGCTAGTATGCAATGCTGTCCATAAACACCTGCCTGCATCCAATCCGATCCGCTAACCCTTGTGTCAGGAAGAGGAGCGGCCCCTCCCCCCAAGCACTGCCACACAAAGAGAGGAGGAGGGAGGGGAGCACTCTGGCACTTCGGCGCCCCCACCCCTGCGGCGCCTGGGTGCACTGCAACCCATGCACCCTGCCCAGGATCAGCCCTGGAATTGAGGATTGTTAAAGAGGGGCGCCACAGGGAAGTAGGGGGAGTATAGGGACCATTGTCTGCAAGTCGAGTCACCTAAAATTACAGAATGGGAAAGTGTGGGGCACAGGATAGCCTTTCTATGTTTTGAAGGGATCCAGAGTACCAAGTCTATTGGCAATGGAGAACAGGCATGGGCCTCTACAGACACCCGGTCCGGTCTATAATGATTGTAGTGTAATTGACACAGCTCTGTCAGTTGGGCTGCAATGTAGTATTTCCGGAAGTCCGAAAACCCCCAAGCCACCCAGGTCCTTGGGTGCAAACATTGTGGTCCGAGCCAGCCTGCTGCCCTTAGCGCCCCCAATAAAATTGAATATTTTTGTTTGAAACTGCCGTAATGCCTCTACCAGTACCGGATAGGTAGGGTTTTAAAGTAATATAGAGCGACATAATCTGGGGGGTAAATTTAATCCTGAGATAAGAGAGCAATGCCGTCTGCCAGAGGAAGGGGTACTGGGCCTGAAGGCCACTTTGCATTGCATTCGGTGTGTTAACACTCATTGCCCCTGATTTGGCACAGTTAACAAATACACCTGAAATTCTGCCAAAACGGTCCAGTAGAGAATATAAATTCAGCAGGGTGGTATGTGGGGAGGTTATAAATAATAAAAAAATCGTCCGCAAAAAGCGCAAGGTCTCCACTGCTGATCCCCAAAATATCAGAGTCCTGACGAATCTCTATGACCAAGGTTGCCATTGCCATTGGGGGAGAGTGGGCATCCCTGGAGAGTGCCAGAAATGATAGTAAAAGGATCCGACCTATGGCCTCTTGGCCTCTTAATGATATCTGTGCCGTAGGGTTGCTATGTAGAGAATGTATTGAGGCGATAAATTTAGGACCAAAGTTCAATCTTTCCAGCATCCTAAAAAGATAAGTTACCATGTATAGAAGCATTTGGCGCTTGAAATGCCTCTAAACTCAGCATCTGAACTCATTTTTTTGCTTTCTAAAAAAGGCCTCTAAACTCAACTGCCTAGAAACGACTATAAACGACCCTGTGTACATGTACTGATAAGATAACAAAGAGGAAAGTTCAGGAGCAGTTGAAAAAAAATGCCCAACTGCTCCTAAACGTCCACAGCAGCAGTGTACATGAGGCATAACAGTCAAGTGTAGTTAGGACCTGTGTGTAACCATACTTCATCTTTTCCTGTAATAGACAAGCATTCCTCATTTATAAAGACAAATGGTCATGTTTTCATTGCCATTATGCCATACTGTGTTTTTTCTTGATAGGACACCCCCCATCTAGGTATCTATGATACCTTTGCAGCACTTTTTTGCCCCAAGGTGTACTCACCAATGCCTGGTACCAGGAATGGAAATGAATCACTGATTTGACCCATCAAGCTGCCTGTGTAATTTGTGCTTTATCTAATCAGCCCTTAAAAGAAGTGGTTCTCAACCACAGTCCTCAAGTACCCCAAACCATATACCATGTTTGGGGTACTTGAGGTACTTGAGGACTGAGGTTGAGAACCACTGCTTTAAACAACAGGCTGCAACTATGAAGTATTCATGAGCAACATTTAATATTTACAGTATCTTACAAAATAAAAAGTTTTGGCCCCAAACATAGTAAAAAAAAAAAAAAAAAAAAAAAAAAAAAAAAATATAGAAGTATAAACACTGTAGAATCACTGTGATGAAGGGAGAAACAGAAAAGGGAGAAAATATGAAATCATCCCTTGACCTTTATCAGTGCCAAAAAAAGAACAAATTTAATTATAGAATTGAAACATTTCTCCCAGGAACTGCACACTTGTTTAGCTAAGGAGGAGTTCCAATCCTGTAGCCAACTGGGTAAATAGACTTTTTGCTGCTTCTTTCTATTTGAGCTGGCAGACTTTCCGATAAGGAACGTTACTTTACTGTCCAAAAGGATATTATTCAGCTGAAATCAGATGAAAAAATCAGAACACCTAACAAAAGACAACAGCTGCTCATGTTCAGCAATTACGTGTACAAACGTTTTCTTACAAAAACATCACAATAACGCAACTTGTACAATTATAACAGTGAATGGAATCTATACACGAAAAAAAAAAATCACAGGCCAACCTTCTGCCAATAAAATAAAAAAATGCTGTTCTCTTTTGAATGGCAGACATAGTGCATTTCTTATGGATAGTCTATTAACCACTTGCTTACTGGGCACTTAAACCCCCCTTCTGCCCAGACCAATTTTCAGCTTTCAGCGCTCTCACACTTTGAATGACGATTTCAATGCACAATGCTGTACTCAAATGACATTTTTATTATTTTTTTCACACAAATGGAGCTTTCTTTTGGTGGTATTTAATCACCATTTGGGTTTTTATTTTTTGCTAAACAAACAAAAAAAGACAGACATTTAAAAAAAAACAAAAAAAAACATGTTTCATAGATTGTTATAAAAAAAAAAAAAAAGGGTAATTTTTCTCCTTCATTGATATTCGCTGATGAGGCTGCACTGATGAGCACTGATGGGCTGCACTGATGGCACTGAAGGGCACAGATAAGGCGACACTGATAGGCACAGATAAGGCGACACTGATAGGCACAGATAAGGTGACACTGATAGGCACAGATAAGACGGCACTGATGGGCACTGATAAGATGGCACTGATGGGCCCTGATGGGTGGCACTGATGGGTGGCACTGATGAGTGGCACTGATGAGCGGCTTTGATGGGTTGCACTGACAGATGGCACTGATGGGCACTGATGGGCAATGATAGGTGGCACTGATGGACACTGGTAGGTGGCACTGATGGGCACTGGTAGGTGGCACTGGTAGGTGGTATTGATAAGCAGCACTGTTAATGATGCATGGATTCATTTATAGGCTGCACTGTGGGCACTGATATGTGGCACTGATAGGTGGCACTGTGGGCACTAATAGGTGACACTGTGGGCACTGTGAGGTGGCACTGAGGGCACTGATAGGTGGCACTGTGAGGTGACACTATGGGCGCTGATGGGTGGCACTGTGGGCACTGGTAGGTGGTGCTGGTGGGCACTGGTATGTGCCTTCACGATCGGGACCGATGTCCCTCTCACAGCCGCCGGTGATCGGCTTTTTTTTCCTCCTCACGCTATCAGCATGAGGAGGAAAAATAGCCAATTACCGGCTTTGTTTACATCACATGATCAGCTGTCATTGTGTGTAGGGAATTCCGATGGATAAAGTGTCACGCATGCTCAGATAAAATTACGAGACCAAAGCTATTGGCTACTAGCCTCTACGTAGTTCCGTCGTACGCAACGAACGTCACCACGTTCAGAATGATCGGATTTTCCGACAACTTTGTCCGACTGTGTATTTGCAACACCAGCGTCGGACAAAATCCATCGGAAAAAATCTGACGGATTGTATGGGGGCTTACTCAGCGATCTACCTTGATTTTCTTGTGTGGGTGCAGTGCACAATCTTTTTACACTCGGAGGAAGAGGCGGTGGTCGCACAGAGCCACCAGCACAGCAGAAGAGGGAGCAGGGTGCAAAAGCGTAGTGTCCATCCCCTAGACAGTATGCCTGCTACTGCCCAATGCAGCAAGGGACCGAGCACACCAAAGCCAGGTCCAAGGAGTTCCCTAGCGTGGCAGTTCTTCAGACAATGTGTTGATGTGCTGTGCAATCAGAGCCTGAAGTGAGGCATAAACGTTCTCATCCTGAGCACAACCTGCATGACCAGGCATCTAAGTGCAAAGCACGAGCTGCAGTGGAGTAGACACCTCAACAACCAAGGAAGGTCTCTGGCTCCTCCTGCTTCCTCTTCTGATGCAGTCTCGGCCTCTTCATCCACCTCTGTAGTGACAGTGGCACCTGCCACCCTGCAAACAGAGGATCTGCCAGAAACACTACCACCTGGGTCACCAACTATCTCCACAAAGTCCCATGGAAGCGATCAGCTCTCTATCTCCCAAACACTGGAGCGGAAGAGGAAGTACCCCCCTACCCACCCACGATCCCTGGCCCTGAATGCCAGCATTTCAAAATTCCTGGCCTTTGAAATGCTGTCATTCCGTCTGGTGGAGATGCAGAGTTTTAAAAGCCTGATGGCATTGGCTGTCCCACAGTACGTCGTGCCCAGCCGCCACTACTTTTCCAGGTGAGCCATCCCTTCCCTGCACAACCAAGTGGGGGACAAAATCAGGTGTGCACTGCGCAATGCCATCTGTGGCAAGGTCCACCTAACTATGGATACGTGGACCAGTAAGCATGGTCAGGGACGTTATATCTCCCTAACAGCACACTGGGTAAATGCAGTGGCGGCTAGGCCTAAGGCGGATAGCAGTTTGGCGCGTGTGCTTCCACCAACGAGGATTGCAGGGCGCTTCAGTTTGCCTCCTGTTGCTAACTCCTCCTACTCCTCTTCCTCATCCTCGACCACCTCCTCATCCAGTTAGCGTAACACCTTCACCACTAACTTCAGCACAGCCAGGGGTAAACGACAGCAGGCAGTTTTAAAACGTTCCTGTTTGGGGGAAAAACTGCACACCGCGCAGGAGTTGTGGAGGGACATGGAACAACAGACCGATGAGTGGTTGGTGGCAGTGAGCCTCAAGCCCGGCCTGGTGGTGTGCGATAATGGGAGAAATCTCGTAGCAGCTTTGGGCCTAGCCGGTTTGACGCACATCCCTTGCCTGGCGCATGTGCTGAACTTGGTGGTCCAGAGGTTCCTTAAAAATGACCCCGATATGCCAGAGCTGCTTCAGAAAGTGTGGGCCATCTGTGCGCACTTTCGGCGTTCTCACCCTGCTGCTGCTCGCCTGTCATCGCTGCAGCGTAACTTCAGCCTTCCCGCTCACCGCCTCATATGTGATGTGCCCACAAGGTGGAACTCCACCTTGCACATGCTGGCCAGACTGTGCGAGCAGCAGCAGGCGATAGTGGAGTTTCAGCTGCAGCACGCACGCGTGAGTCGCTCTGCGGAACAGCACCACTTCACCACCAATAACTGGGCCTCCATGCAAGATCTGTGTGCCTTGTTGCACTGTTTCGAGTACTCCACCAACATGGCCAGTGCCGATGACGCCATTCTCATCGTTACTATCCCAGTTCTATGCCTCCTTGGAAAAACGCTTCGGGTGATGATGGAAGAGGATGTGGCACAGGAGGAGGAGGAGGAGGAAGAGGGATCATTTCCAAGGCTTTCAGGGCAGTCATTCACAAGTGGCTCCGAGGGTGGGTTCCTGCACCAACAAACGCCAGGTACACAATTGTCCAGCAAGGGCACAGTTCTGGAGGATGACCGTGTGGAGGTTGAGGAGGAGGAGATGGAGGAGGAGGAACCATGTTCACAGCAGGGTGGCACCCAGAACAGCTCATGGCCATCACTGGTGCATGGCTGAGGGGATACAGAGGACACAGACGATACACCTCCCACAGAGGCAGCCTGGCACACATGAGCAATTTCATGCTGCAGTGTCTTCGCAATGACCGCCGAGTTGCCCACATTCTAACTGGTGCTGATTACTGGGTGGCCATGCTGCTGGATCCTCTTTACAAGGACAACGTACCGTCGTTAATTCCCTCACTGGAGCATGATCGTAAGATGCGTGAGCACAAGCGCATGCTGGTAGATGCGCTGCTGGTGGCATTCCCACCTGACAGCGGGGGCACAGTGGAAGCACAAGGCGAAGGCAGAGGGGGAGGAAGAGGTCGCCAACGCAGCCGGGGCACCGCCAGCACCTCAGAAGGCAGGGTTAGCATGGCCGAAATGTGTAAAAGCTTTGTCAGCACGCTACGACAACCAGCACCACCAGCTGATATGGAACGTCTTAGCAGGAGACAGCATTTCACCAACATGGTGGAGCAGTATGTGTGCACACGCCTACACGTACTGAATGACGGGTCTGCCCCCTTCAATTTCTGGGTCCTCCAAATTGGGCACATGGCCTGAGCTTGCCCTTTACGCCTTGGAGGTGCTGGCCTGCCCTGCAGCCAGTGTATTATCTGAACGTGTATTTAGCACGGCAGGGGGCGTTATCACAGACAAGCGCAGCCGCCTGTCCAGAGCCAATGTGGCAGGGATCCCACAGGACTTGTCCGTACCTTGAGCAGAATAGACATGTATACCGGCCTTACCCAGCCATTGCCGTATTTTTGATCTTTCTCACTCTTTTGGGGTGTACCCTAATTTTAAAAAAAAAATAATTAAAAACAAAAACCAGTGTTGGCTACCTTATCCTCCTCCACCGCCGCTTCCACCTACACCGCCACATCCACTGCCACCTCAACCTCCTACTCCATATGGACCTCGTCCTCCTAGGTCAAGATTATTATTTTTTATTTTTATGTATTTTATGTTTTTTAACATACATATTAACATACATACATATTAACATATTAAGTTATTTCCCTATCCACATTTGTTTGCAGAGCACTTGCCATGCTCTAAACAACATTTTGCTGCCATTTGCAGCCCTCTAGCCCTTCCCATTACTTTTTTAGAGCCATTTTAGTCCTCAAAAGTTTGGGTTCCCTATGACTTTAATGGGGTTCGGGTTCAGGGTCAAGTTCGGGTCCCGAACTCAAACTTTTTTGCGAAGTTCGGCTGAACCCGTCGAACCCGAACATCCAGGTGTCCGCTCAACTCTAGTCATATTCATGGATGTTGCACTATTCTGTAGTCTGATGGAAACAACTGAGAACTGGATGTCCCCCCACACTGTCCCCCCCACAGTGTCCCCCCACACTGCCCCCCCTGTATGCTCTCCCCCCCATAGTGTCCCTCCCACACTGTCCCCCCCCCTGTATGCTCTCCCCCCAAAGTGTCCCCTGTATCCCCCCCACAGTGTCCCCCTGTGTGTCTCCCCCCAGTGTCCCCATGTGCGCCCCCCTCCAGTGTCCCCCTGTGTGCTCTCCACCCGCACAGTATCCCTCTGAGTGCTTCCCCCCTCCCCAGTGTCCCCTGTGCCCTCTCCCTCCCTGTGTCCCCCTGTGCCTTCTCCCCCTCCCAGGGTCTCCATGTGTGCTCCCCCAGTGTCCCCCTGTGTGCTCCCCCCCTCCCCAGTGTCCCCCTGTGCCTTCTCCCTCCCCAGTGTCCCCCTGTGCCCTCTCCCCCTCCCAGGGTCCCCCTGTGTGCTTCCCCCCAGTGTCCCCCTGTGCCCTCTCCCCTCCACAGTGTCCCTATGTGTGCCCCCCACAACAGTTTCCCTCTGTGTTAGGGTGACCAGACATCCCCAGTTTCCGGGGACAGTCCCCGGATTGAGGACACTGTCCCGAACCAAGTCTGTCCCCGGATTGGATTTGAACAGGGGCAATTTCAAAGACAGTCAGTGCAGAATAAAAAAAAAAATCTGATTTACACCTGCCCCACCCCCCCCCCGCTCTGCCGCTCCTACTAGCTTAGGGGTTGTGGTGTATTTTTTTTTTAATTAGCTGTTCCCCTTTCTGATGATCATGGGCTGTTTGGAGTGGAGAGAATATTTCTTCAGTTTCGGGTGCATGCCCGTTCTGTTCCTGCTCGCATGTTCTTCTGCCTTGGCGCAAGTCCCGGCCAGCCACCTGCCCATCTCCTTGCCTTTCCTGGTGGAGTGATCTTCCTCCGCTTCCCACCCAGTAGTAGCTGGGGCCCAGAGAGTAAGACTTGACAGGCTTTGAGGCGGGCGGCGACGGGCAGTGAGTCGCTAATTGCCACCATTACTAGTAAAAAAAAAAAAAATGTCCCCGGATTTCATTCAAAAAATCTGGTCACCTTACCCTGTGTGATCCCCCCCACAATGTCCCATGTGTGCTCTCCCCCCCACAGTGTCCCCCTGTGTGCTTCCCCCTCACACTGTCCCCCTGTGTGCTCTCCCCCAAAGTGTCCCCCTGTGTGCTCTCCACCCCCACAGTGTCCCCCCGTGTGCTTCACCCCTCCCCAGTGTCCCCCTGTGCCCTCTCCCTCCCCCAGTGTCCCCCTGTGCCCTCTCCCTCCCCCAGTGTCCCCCTGTGCCCTCTCCCTCCCCCAGTGTCCCCCTGTGCCCTCTCCCCCTCCCCCTCCCAGGGTCTCCCTGTGTGCTCCCCCCGGTGTCCCCCTGTGTGCTTCCCTCCTCCCCAGTGTCCCCCTGTGCCCTCTCCCTCCCCCAGTGTCCCCCTGTGCCCTCTCCCCCTCCCAGGGTCTCCCTGTGTGCTACCCCTAGTGTCCCCCTGTGTGCTTCTCCCCTGTGTCCCCCTGTGCCCTCTCCCCCTCCACAGTGTCCCCATGTGTGCCCCCACAGTTTCCCCCTGTGTGCTCCCCCCCACAGTGTCCCATGTGTGCTCCCCCCCACAGTGTCCCCCTGTGTGCCCCCCCCCACAGTGTCCCCCTGTGTGGTCTCTCCCAAAGTGTCCCCTGTGTGCTCTCCTTCCCACAGTGTCCCCCTGTGTGCCCCCCCACAGTGTCCCCCTGTGTGCTCTCCCCCAAAGTGTCCCCCTGTGTGCTCTCCTCCCCACAGTGTCTCCCTGTGTGCTCCCCCCCACAGTGTCCCCATGTGTGCCCCCCCCCACAGTTTCCCCCTGTGTGCTATCCACCCCCACCCCCCACAGTGTCCCCCTGTGTGCTCTCCCCCCACAGTGTCCCCCTGTGTGCTCTCCCCCCACAGTGTCCCCCTGTGTGCTCTCCCCCCACAGTGTCCCCCTGTGTGCTCCCCACCTCCACCCCCCACAGTGTTCCCCTGTGTGCTCTGCCCCCACAGTGTCCCCCTGTGTGCTACCCCCCCCCCCCCCACAGTGTCCCTAGGTGGGTTCGGCCCTGAAGGTAGGGAGATTGGCCATAAATATTCTGGAGCCTGGCAGCAGGGGAGCAGTGGAGGGGACCTGGAGAGGACCGCTGTGCTGGGGGCCTCTGCCCCTGGGCAGAAGACAGAGCAGGAGAACGAGAGAGAGAGAGATCAGAAGCAGCTGAAGACTCACATCTCTTTCCAGCCTCAGCTAGGCTTAGATGAATCCATCCTGGAAGCCAGTATAGCACCATCTAGTGTGTTCTAGATGTAGTTGTTAAAATTTAAATTTAAATTTAGCTTAGCTGAGGAACAGGCTTGGGTTGTGAATGTGGGTCAGGGTTCTCTGGCACTTCCCCCTGGTCTGGAAGTTGGTAGAAACTTCCAGAACTAGAGGGTGGGAGTAAGGAGGGGCAGCAATACATATTTATGAAAAATAAATAAACAGTGTTTTTGCGCTAAAGTGCATCAAATATTAAAGTGCTCTAAATGCATCAAACATTAAAGTGCTGTATAAATGTGTAATAAAACCAATCAGTGGTCACTAAATCGTGACTCAGAGGCTGATATTACACTAAGTGCGGTGAATCAATCATAAATATGCACACAATGGAAAATAAATAATAAATAAACACTTAATATATATACAGTCAATATTAAAAATCATAAAAGTGAGTAGATGTGATAAAAACACTAGATCTCCAATCACATATAAAAACCACAAAAAAGATGCATGGATCAATAAATCAATCAATAAGTGAGTATATAACGAGTCCGTAAGTAAATACATATTTATGAGGACCCTGGCCAATCTCGAGCAAAAAGGGCTAGCAGAGGGCAGCTCACCTCATAAATAGGTATGAATCATGCCAGTAGGTGCAGTCGGGTGGAAGATGGAGTGCTGAGGAAGCTGTTGGAGGCCCTTGAAGGGTGACCCCTAGTCTGCTGGAAGGATCCCCCACAACACACGGAGGAGTCCCTTCTTGGAGGCAAGGAGAGTGGACAGCTGGACCTGGTCAGCACGTTTGGGAGATCTCCTTGGAGTCAGCCGGGCGGACTGGTGAGTGTCAGTCTGGCAGAACTGTGTAGAGAAGTTAGTCAGGAGGGCTAGTGAAAGGGGCAGCTGCAGCCAGGTGCATTGGCAGTGCCTGAAGAAGGGGTCCTGGGATCTGTAGCCACTGGAGTGATGAAAGCTGGACACTGAACATTTGCTACACAACCAAGGGGCCTCAGGTTCCTGCCTATAACAGGCTTCTGCTTCAATCTGACTACGTGGTCAGATCTTCACAGTGTGCCAGCTGGGTTCTGCAAGCAAGTCAGTGCTGGAGGAACAAGCAGAGTGTATATTGAGACTGTATATAGGACTGTATATAGAAAGAGTTGTTTTGAAGTCAAGTGGGCATCCCATAATCTCCAATCCCTATCCAAGTTAATATCCCTCAAATAAACAAAAAACTCACAGACTGTTCTCTGTCTCTTTTGGAGGCCGGTGGAAGTTTGGTGTGCTTGGCTGTGCAAAGGTGGGGGATCCCAGTTGTCTGTGGCCCTAAAGGGGGGTGCGCTACACCAAGATCAGGACCTGTTCATCAGGAGGTCTGTACAGCAGTCACTTGAAATTTAAGATTCACCAAATGGCCAGAGCGAGTATTTTCAACCACTACACCCCAGAGCCCGATAGAGGAGAAGCAGCAAGGTGCAATACCCTGCTTGCTCACTAAAAAGGGACAGCGTAGTGTCAAATAAGGCCTGCAAAGTCACCCTACTCCTCTCGCTTGGGGATTTAAGGAACAGCCAGGTGTGTTAGTATTTTCTATGGAAGCAGTATCTGCACCCAGTGATTGGGACTTTTTTTTCTACCAGTCGAGCTGCTCCGTTAAATCCTAAGAGAGGACAGCTTAGTAACTTTTAGCAGCCAGAGACAGTATCAAGTCTTCAGTTACAGTTCTTGGCATGTCATGCTTTCCCTTACCTATCTAAGTTTATCCCCTAATAAACCAAAAACAAAACAAAACACCATGGACTGATTCTTGAAATCTGTGTGAGTGCTGGGAAATTCCTGCTACTTAACTGTGCATGTGAGGAACGACCCAAAAACATCTAGCGGCCCTTACTGGGGTAGCGCTATATATTAATGGATAACGTGGTATTACCTATCTTCATTGGTATTGGAGTTCTTTTGATATGATTGCCTATCTATATTTATTTTCTCTATTCTAAGCTGGCTTATGTCTTAAATTACTTCTAGCTGTAGACTTGTCTTGTTCTTTTTCTCAATAATGCCTTTGAAAAAAATATCCTAATTATGGGTCAATTAATGGCTTTGTTAACAAATAAAAGTCATGTGCTCAGGATCATCTATAGTCACATGGATTTTATCAGCCTGACGTCCTCCCATTATTGCTGTGCATGTGCGCAGCGATCGGTGGTGAGCTGTGACACTGCGCATCACAGATTGGGGTAAAGAGCCAATGACAGACACTCTTTACCACATGATGGACTGTGTCCAATCACAGCTGATCATGATGTAAACACACTTGCCAGTTATCGGCATTCCTTTCCTCATGTTGTCACAGCAGGAGGAGAGAAGAGAGCTGGTAACCGGCTAGTGTGAAAGGGGACATCTGCACTGATAATCAGGACAATGATCATCAGTGTCCTAATTATCAGTGCTGCCAATCAGTGCTGTCAATCAGTGCCCATCAGTGCTGTCAATCAGTGCCGCCTATCAGTGCCGCCAATCGGTGCTTCCTCATCAGTGCTGATTATCAGTGCCCATTAGTGCTGCATATCAGTGCAGCCTCACCAGTGCCTCCTCATCAGTGGCCACCAGTGCCGCCTCATCAATGCCCATCAGTGCTGCCTATTAGTGTCTATCAGTGCAGCCTCATCGGCGCACATCAGTAAAGGATGAAAAATGACCTGTTTGCAAAATTGTATAACAGAACATTTTTTATCTTTTTTCATTTGTTTAGCAAAAAAAAAAACCCAGTGGTGATTAAATACCACCAAAAGAAAGCTCTATTTGTGTGAACAAAATGATAAAAATTTAGTTACAGTGCTAACGCGCAATTGTCATTCAAAGTGTGACACGCTGAATGCTGAAATTTAGTCTGGGCACGAAGGGGGCAAAAGTGCCCAGTAGACAAGTAGTTAAAATAGTCATCATTTATCACTGGCCCAACCTCTTCCACCATGCCCTAGGCAGCTTTTTAGAGGCATAAATGGTAATCTGTAAGCTGCAGTGACTTAATGATAAATTATTTTGTGACAAATATAATAAAAAAGTGTTTTTCTATATTTTCTCAGAAATCTTCCCTAAAAGTTATATCTACTGTGGAGAATAAACAAATCATTCAAATAACAATGCTGACCGTAAATAGTATATTTATCTTATGTGGTAAGATAAGTATACTATTTAGGGTCAGGTCAGCACAGTTACACCTTTTTCTGTAACATTGTTTACCCCACACTATTGTTGGGGGGAATCTATAACTGTAGCAGGTCTGCTATTTAAATCAAAAGGTAAAGTCACACATTACTATAGATTTATATATTTGTGCGCCGGTGACACATTTTTTCACATTCAAATAACAATGTTTGTTGTACTTGTGGCTGTACGTCATATAAATGAACCAGCTGGGCAGGGATCCTTTTTAATTAAATTTTTACAATTGCAGTCCAGGACTAAATGAATTACTGTAACCATCTATTTATGGTCTAGAGCCCTACGGACGATATGAGTAACGATGACACACAGGAATAACACAAAACTTACCAACATGAAATAGACCTGAAAGCGTGCCTTGGTCTACCGTATGGTACACCAAAATAAGGGGGCATACCCTAGATAAGGAATGATAAAATAAGTAGTTATGGAATAATGTGAAATGAGTATTCAGTCTGGGGTAAGAATACTTGGAAGAAGCTTTTAAAAAAGGGGAGGGTGGGTGGGTATCTCGCACAGGAAACCGACAAAGACCAGCGGCCTTTGGGCTGCTTAAATACCCTCCGGGCTCTTCCCATAACTTCAGGCCAGTACCCGGCCTTCCAATTTATGGTCTAGAGCCCTACGGACGATATGAGTAACGATGACACACAGGAATAACACAAAACTTACCAACATGAAATAGACCTGAAAGCGTACCTTGGTCTACCGTATGGTACACCAAAATAAGGGGGCAAAACTTTCAGATAGGGGATAATTATTAATTAAAGGTAAATGTCACTGAGTAAGTCGGGCAAAGGCCTGAGCCATCTCCAGCTGTGGGTCAGGTATGTAGTGAGAGAAGCAGGCCGACTTCCACCAACCTAGTTTCTTGATCACATGGTCTGGAACCCCCTGTCTTGAGGCCGTCGTGGCCGCCCCAATCCGGAATGAATGACCGGAGTACTGGCTGGGGTCCAACTGAAGATTGCCGAGAAGGACCCGGACATGTTCCACAAACTGTGACGAGTTGAGGGGTTTAACTGGAAAGGGTAAAAGCGGACTGGAACCTGGGCGGTCGGATAGCAGTGCCATCAACCGGTTTAACACGGTAACTGGGCACCAGTTGTTGTGGGTCCTGTACAGGTGTATATCTGCTCCGGAACCTCGCTGCTGAGTTTTGGACATGTGAAGAACATAGTAATCCTGGTGGCGGCAGAGGTCACTTTTAAAACGCCATGTGTATCGCCGCCTGCAGGACAGTGCTGAGGAGGAGACCAAAAGGGGACCTATCCAAGATGTCAGACATCCTCTTAAAGATCTCCCCAGTGATTGGCAGCTGCTTAGGGCTGACTGGCGACTGGTGTTTCTGAACTTTACGCAGTAGAGCCCTTACTGCGTGGCAGGAGAACACCGAAGGCCTTGCGGGGTCTTGAAGAGACAAGTAGTGCTGCACCCCGGCCACGTACTGGCGTATCGTGCTGTGTGACAGTGCCAGGTGAGAATGGCAATAAGCGATAAACGCCAGAACCTGCTTGACGCTGGAAGATTCACGGGGGAGTTGGGGCAGGAACTTATTAAATGCCCTCCAGGCCGTCCGGTAGGCCAGACGGGTGTTTTGCGGGCAAGCGAGGAGTTGATGATGTTAGTAGCTGACTGTAAATGTGGGGCTAGTCCAAGGTCAGTTGTGACCAATCCGAGATAGTGGCTGAGAGATGGTAGGCTCCCGGCATCTGTTCAAAGAAAGAAATAAAGTTAAAACGGGAGAGTGCGTCCGCTGCTGAGTTGAACTTCCCTGGAATGAATGAGCAGTAAACATTAAACTGATGTTGTAGGGATAGCTGGACCAGTCTGCGAAGGAAGGACATGACGGGCCTGGATTTAGACCTGCCCTTGCTGATGATCTCGGCTGTGGCTTGATTGTCTGTCGTAAAAGCCACAGTCTGTCCAGTGCAACCATCGTGAGCGGCTGCTACGATGGGGTACAGCTCAAAGAGGGCTGACGTGGTAGTGAAGCCCGGTGTGGCTAGTGCCTGTGGAGGCCAGGGGGCGGCGAACCACAAATGGCCAAAAATGGCGGCACATCCTGTGGATGCCGCCGCATCTGTCACCACCTGAGGTGACAGCGAGGACACTACTGGGATGAACAGGGACACACCGTTCCAATTACTGAGAAAGTCTTCCCACATGGCCAGATCTGCCCTGGCTGCCGTATCCAGCCTGATGACCTGGTCTGGGTCCTGAGTGTAGGACAGAAAGACCAGCAGCTGGGACACAAAGGAGCGGCCCTGGGGGATGATCCTCATAGCAAAATTCAACATCCCGAGGAGAGACTGAAGTTGCTTCTGAGTACATCCCCCCACCCGGGTGAACTCTTGTAGAACCGTCCTGATATAGTCCAACTTATCTGCGGGAAGGCTGGCCTGCATGGCTAGAGTGTCAAGGTCGACGCCCAAGAACGTGATTTTGTGCGCCGGGCCATCAACCTTGTGTTCCGCTATGGGGACGTTCAGATTGTTGAAAACAGTCCTCAACTTTCCAAGTTCCCCTGGGGGAGCCCCGGGTGGTTCTATCAAAAGGAAGTCATCCAAATAGTGAATGACCTCGTGGCACTGTGTCTCGTGGAGAAGGATCCACGCCAGGGTCTCCGCGAACTTATCAAACAACCAAGGACTACTCTTAGACCCGAAGGTCAACTTGGTTGCGAAATAATATCGCTCCCTCCACTTGATGCCGTGCCAGCACCACAGGGAGGGATGTATAGGCAGCAGCTTGAAGGCGTCAGATATGTCCGCCTTCGAGAGCCAAGCCCCCACCCCAGCCCTGAGTATGGCCTGGATAGCCATATCTACCGAAGCGTACTTCAGTGAGAACTCCTCAGAGGGAATTAGCGAGTTGAGACTGGGAACGACGGAAGAATGAGGCGCTGACAGATCATACACCAGACGTTTTTTATTTGAAAATTTTCCCTGTACAAGCCCGATAGGGCTGACCCTCCAGATACTAAAGGGGGACTGACTGAACGGGCCTATCATAAAGTCCCGATCCAACTCCGTCTGAAGAAGGACGTCGATAGCTGGCTCATCCGTTGCTGCTGACCGCAAGTTCCGACATTCATGGGTGGTGTGGGGCAGGGTGATGAGCCCGGTATGAAACCCATCGGTGAAACCTCGGATAAGGTAGCTGGCGAGTGACGGAGTGGGGTGTGAGGTCAGGTAAACATCAAGCCAAAGGACATTGACCCGGCTTAGTCACGGTTTCTTCTGTTTGACCTCACACAGGACCCTGGGATGCGCCCTCTGGCATAGGGTGCAGACGTGCAACAGCCGGCACTGGCTGAAATTGCAGGAGCCGTAGTTGAAGTTATTGCAAATGGCGGCTCCCCCAACCATCCGCACCGGACGTCCCAATTTGTCCACCTTCTGCCCTTGCCCTTGGTAGAGGCCGTGCTAGCTGTCGGGTGGACAGGGACTATGTTGGCACACCAGACCGCGGTGTGGGACGCTGACTGACAGACAGCACATAGTGGGGACCGTAGACCCGCAAAGTGACGGCAGAACAACTCGGTGTCCACTACACTCCAGTCCGTTGTCAAATGGAACTGCAAGAACCTGGCCGCGGCTTTGGCCGAGAAGGACCGATGATAATCGTAGAACGCTGAACCACCGTATTTGTGGCCCAGGTCTACGATTAGATGGAGGTAGAGGTCCAGTTCCTCCCGCCTGCCCGGGAGGCTGAGCACAGCACGTCCCTGAACATACCGAAAGCGAGCGTGAACTCAGGCACCGTGAGCTTTCTGTTCAGCCTCGGATCCTTAGCCTTCAAAACCACCGAGACGTCCCCCCAGGTGTACGCCTTGTTCTCAGCCAAATCATGGAGCGAGATCATGAGTGAGGCCAGGTTGACGTCTCTGCCCTCTAAAATGTCCTTCCTTACGCTGGGTGGCACCAGGTGGGAAGGATGAATGGTAGTTGTGGCAAGCTCGCTACCTGCGGCCGGTGCACTGATGGCTGGGACCAAGGCAGGGTCCGGAACCGTGGCGGCCGGGCTGGTCTCCAGGCGTGTCACCCTGTCCTGGACCTCAATGATCGAGGAAGACAGGGTAGATACGAGGGCGTGTAGCTGAGCGACGGCGGTTGAAATGGATTCCAGGGACGCCTGCTGGCTGCTGGAGCCGGCTGCGGCCGGTGGTGGGAAGAGGAGCCTGAATAGCTCTGCCTTCCTGGCCGCGGACGAGAAGGGTATCCCTCTGCGCCTCAGCTCGGCGGACAGCCTGGGAATTGTCCATGCCCTAAGGGACTGGACACTGCCAGCCTCGGAGGCTGACGCCGGAGATAGCGGGGTGGTGAGGTCATCGCTGCCGACTGACGACATGGAGGCTGCCAAGCCCCTTTGCTTAATAGACTGGTCACGTGTCTGCAGGCTGGGCCTATAAAGAGGTGACAAGAAATTAGTTTGGACGTGTAACCTATGGTATACGTACCTGACATGAAAATGCAGGTGCCCCCCCGCGTCTCTTTTTTTTTTTTACCTGCTGGAACCCTGATCCAGCTGGTGCAGGTGGACCTACTGAATCTGACTGACCTGAGAGAGTGTGAGAGAAAGCACCTATTTAAGAGCCTGAAACTGCTGCCGTCCTGAGCAACGGTACCCAAATGTTGATGATAACAACAGGCGATAGTGACTTAAGTCGACTGGCGTGACAGCTGTGGAATCAAATGACAGACAACAACACGAATAAATGAAATGACATGTTGCCTTAACTGAAATGAACTTCCCGTGACAGAGGGTTCGACTCAAAGTGCTACAGCATGAGGTGAAACGCTAGCACTCGTATGACAGCGACCTCGATCATCACGTCACTGTCTAGTGACATAGCATTTTTTTTATTTTTTTTGGAGCACGTACTGAAATGAGGCTGGCCTAGGGCACGCCGGCGCGAATTCGTACGGGGAAGTGACTAAATTAATGCCGGGGCGTGGTAAGGTGACATAGAAATGATATACCATGACAAGGACAAGAATCAAAAATTGACCGAAAACCTGCAATGCGATTCTGTCCCTGGCGCATGTATCGAAATGAGGCCGGCCTAGGGCACGCCGACACGAATTAGTGCGGGGAAGTGACTGTATTCATGCCGGGGCGTGGTAAGGTGAGACAGAAATGACATACCATGACAAGGACATGAATCAAGAATGAACGCAACCTGTGATGCGATTCCGCCCTTGGTGCATGTATCGAAATGAGGCCGGGCAGCTGTGCGTCTGGATTGACCCGGTCGGAGCATCTGTGGATGCGACCGGACCCACCCGGAGGTATAGTTACCGAAATGAAACCATGACAAAGACTAGATTTCAACAGACCGAGCAACTTGTAACTGAATCTGTCTCTGGCACATGTATAGAAAGGAGGCCGAGCGGCTAGGCGAACCGGTGCAAATCGATGCATCCCGGATGCGACCGGATTCAGACCGATACGTGGCCAATGACCGAAATCATGCAAAAGACTAGACTCGAGCCCGCATCCGTACGAGCGGTGGGCCAATCTCTGAAGCATGTATGGTAATGCGGCCGTAACCTGGGTACCCCGAGACAAACCAGTGCATGAAATGCGACATGACTTGAATCTGAGTGCGGCCAGGATCGAAATGATGGCATGTACGCCCTGTTTAACGATGCGAAATGACTTAGCATGACCGAATGGCCCGATACGTTAGCCATGTTTGAAATGACGAAATGATTGCCATGCTAATACAATGAAATGTTTCGACACGGTCAAAGTAATTTGTGCAATTAACATGCCAACAGCGATTCAGAATGCAACCAGTGACTCGGCATGCTTGCTGGCATAACTGATTTGGCCGACTTGACATGACATGAACGCTGCGTGTGAGTGCGAACGGCACCCGTGAGCGAGCCATGTTTGAACGATTCAAAGCCTGCGTACTCCGAGCGCGTAAGGGGAACTCTTGAGCGCCGGACGCGGCATCGGTCGGAGTGTCATGGCGGGCGGGCCTGAATGTGCGTGCCGCTAGGTGGCTCCCGATCGTGTACAACCAAAAACGTGCGTGTAACTGTTTAGTGTTTCGAGACAAGCTGCGCGTGGTTCGTGAGCTACGCAGACCACAGTTTAGTGACATGATAAGCAGTGCATGGGAACGTAAAACATGGAAGCCGAAGCCCTACCTGCGACAGCCGAACCAGACTCTTTGTACGGAACTGCGACTCGGTGACACAAGTGCGACACAAAGGGACAACACGACTTACGAACACGGAACGCGGGACTGCAACAACACAAGGAGACGGACAGATGAAACGGAGCTCACGAACCGGCACCAACAGCGCTTGTCTCGAACGAGTCGGTCCTAGATGTCTGACGTATCAGATATCTCGCACAGGAAACCGACAAAGACCAGCGGCCTTTGGGCTGCTTAAATACCCTCCGGGCTCCTCCCATAACTTCAGGCCGGTACCCGGCCTTCCAATAAATCAGTAACAACGTAACATATGGCAGGGTAATATTATGTGTCGATATAGTATGTTTGTATCCTCACAGGCTAAAACTGTGTATGCAAGTAATTAAAACACTGCCACATCCCAAATTTAAAAGCAATTTTTTTGGTGGTAGACCCTTATGGACTTTATAGGCACCAGAGTACACAAGTATTTATTATAAAAAATATAACTTTTATTACAATTAAGTTAAAAGCATAGTGGTATAAATTAAAATTCACACAATAGCATACTACCCCAAATCAAGCAAAACCATCAACAAAACCACCAATAAGGCCCCATCATAGCCATATACAATGTGCCAGTAGGTTATGGCCTTCAATAACTGTTCGGCCTTGGTGTGTGTTTGATGTAGCAGATTGGAGCTCTACATGTTTCACGCCAAAGTGCTTCTTCAGGAACTTAGGGTAAGTATTAAGGTGGATTATCATGTTAGAAACTCAGCGTAGTGGCTTTAAAAACAAAGACACCATGGGTATGCAGTCTGTCATTCAACATATAAAGAATCTGGGCAGAATTCAGGCCTCAGGATATTCCATGAATGAATGAATGATTTGTATAGCACTACAATGCGAACTGAATCGCCTCGAGGTGCTGTATTGGTGCTTTGTTGTCACCCTTCTGAGAAGAGGTAGGTCTTGAGTTTTTTCCTAAAGGCCTGATGGTTTTCTTCCATGCGGATGTCGGTTGGTAGAGCATTCCATAGCCGTGGTCCTTGAACAGCGAATCTCTGTTCCCCTTTTGCTTTGTAGCGGGATTTGGGAATGAGGAGGAGGTTTTGGTTAGACGATCAAAGACTGCGATTGGGTGTGTAGTGTGCTAATTGTTGCTAATAATTTATCCAAGGTAAACAGTCAAGTAGTTCATGTAGCACAATCCCTAACATAGGCTACCAGGATATCTTATCTCCATACCGCTGTGTCCAGTCCTAGAAGTGGCCCTCTCTCCAGGTCTGCCCAAGTGGAATTCCACTTGGGCAGACCTGGTGAGAGGGCCACTACTAGGACTGGACACAGCACTATGGAGATCCTATATCCTGGTAGCCTATGTTAAGGGGTATTGTGCTACATGAATTACTTGACTGTTTACTTGGGGGGATTTGATGGAGACTTTGTTCGCTCTGTACCCCAAGATGTAGATGTACTACTCTATACACATTGCACCCTGTACTATCAGCAACATGTTATGGGAGATCCTGAGGCCTAAATTCTGTCCAAAGATTCACTACTCTGGTAGTGAACAAGCACGTTGTGTTCGTATGAAATGCGTCTACCAATTGTATCCTAGGACACACTTAACCCCTTGATAACCCCCTAGTGTTTACCCCCCTTCCCTGTCAGTGCCATTTACAGAGTTAGCAGTGCATTTTTATAGCACTGATTGCTGTATAAATGACAATGGTTCCAAAATAGTGTTAAAAGTGTTTGATGTGTCCGCCATAATGCCGTAGTCATGATAAAAATTGCAGATTGCCGCCATTACTAATAAAAAAAATAATTAATAATAATAATTAATAATAAAAAAATGCCATAAAACTATCCACTATTTTGTAGACGCTATAACTTTTGCGCAAAGCAATCGATAAACGCTTGTTGCAATTTTTTTTTACCAAAAATATGTAGAAGAATACATATCGACCTAAACTGAGGAAAAAAATATATTTTTTTATATATTTTGGTGGATATTTATTATAGCAAAAACTAAAAAAATATTGCTTTCTTTTTCTAAAGTGTCGCTGTTTTTTTGTATATAGCGCAAAAAATTAAAACCACAGAGGTGATCAAATACCACCAAAAGAAAGCTCTATTTGTGGGGAAAAAAGGACATCAATTTTGTTTTGGTGTAACGTCGCAAGGCCACGCAATTATCAGTTAAATCGACGCAGTGCCAAATCGCAAAAAAGTGCTCTGGTCAGGAAGGGAGTAAATTGTTCTGGGGCTGAAGCGGTTAAAAAAACTTCCTGCAACCAGCATTAGGTGATGACTGATTGCATGAGATGATGTAAGCTTCTGGCTGCTGAGGGACACCGCTGGACACTGGAATTGCAGCCTTGATTCGGGAGCCACAGTGCCACCAGCAGATGAACCCTTTCCTGACATGGAATTTCTCGCCACATGGGGGCAGTGCATTGCGTTTGTGTGCGTTTGTGCAAGTTTGCATGCATTTGAGCACAGTGCATTAGGCTGAAAAAAAGTAGTGCAAGCTGTACATGTTGTCAGTGCTGGGAAAATGCAGTATCTCACAAAAGTGAGTACACCCCTCACATTTTTGTAAATATTTTATTATATCTTTTCATGTGACAACACTGAAGAAAAGTAGTGAGTGTACAGCTTGTATAACAGTGCAAATTTGCTGTCCCCTCAAAATAACTCAACACACAGCCATTAATGTCTAAACCACTGGCAACAAAAGTGAGTACACCCCTAAGTTAAAATGTCCAAATGGGGCCCAAAGTGTCAATATTTTGTGTGGCCACCATTATTTTTCAGCACTGCCTTAACTCTCTTGGGCATGGAGTTCCCCAGAGCTTCACAGGTTGCCACTGGTGTCATCTTCCACTCCTCCATGACCATATCACTGAGCTGGTGGATGTTAGAGACCTTGTCCACCTTCCATTTGAGGATGCCCCACAGATGTTCAATAGAGTTTAGGTCTGGAGACATGCTTGGCCAGTCCATCAGCTTTGCCCTCAGCTTCTTTAGCAAGGCAGTGGCTGTGTTGGAGGTGTGTTTAGGGTCATTATCATGTTGGAATACTGCCCTGTGGCCCAGTCTCCGAAGGGAGGGGATCAGGCTCTGCTTCAGTATGTCACAATACATGTTGGCATTCATGGTTCCCTCAATGAACTGTAGCTCACCAGCTCTCATGCAGCCCCAGACCATGACACTTCTGCCACCATGCTTGATTGTAGGCAAGACACACTTGCCTTTGTACTCCTCACCTGGTTGTTGCCACACACGCTTGACACCATCTGAACCAAATAAGTTTATCTTGGTCTCATCAGACCACAGGACAGGTTCTAGTAATCCATGTCCTTAGTCTGCTTGTCTTCAGCAAACTGTTTGCAGGCTTGTGCATCATCTTTAGAAGAAGCTTCCTTCTGGGACGACAGCCATGCAGACCAATTTGGTGCAGTGTGTGGAGTATGGTCTGAGCGCTGACAGGCTAACCCCCCACCCCTTCAACCTCTGCAGCAATGCTGGCAGCACTCATACGTCTATTTCCCAAAGACAACCTCTGGATATGAGGCTGAGCATGTGCACTCAACTCATATGGTCGACCATGGCGAGGCCTGTTCTGAGTGGAACCTGTCCTGTTAAACCGCTGTATGTTGTTAGCCACCGTGCTGCAGCTCAGTTTAAGGGTCTTGGAAATCTTCTTGTAGCCTTGGCCATCTTCATGTAGAGCAACCATTTTTTTTTCAAATCCTCAGAGAGTTCTTTGCCATGAGGTGCCATGATGAACGTCCAGTAACCAGTATGACAGAATGAGAGAGATAAAACCAAATTTAACACACCTGATCCCCATTCACACCCGAGACCTTGTAACATTAACGAGTCACATGAAACTGGGAAGGGAAAATGGCTATTTGGGCCCAATTTGGGCATTTTCACTTAGGGGTGTACTCACTTTTGTTGCCAGCAGTTTAGACATGGCTGTGTGTTTGAGTTATTTTGAGGGGACAGCAAATGTACACTGTTATACAAGCTGTATACTCACTACTTTACATTGTAGCAAAGTGTCATTTCCTTAGTGTTGTCACATGAAAAGATAAAATTAAAATATTTACAAATATGTGAGGGGTGTACTCACTTTTGTGAGATACTGTATATATACTGTATATATACTTCTCTTTGAGATACTGTACATGGGCCTACTGCATTTTTTAAGCAGCTCTTTTCCTGCCAGGAGTTCTGGTGTTCAGAAGGGCTAAACACATGCCATGAGGCTGATTTACGAACGGTTTGTGCCATGAGTTGCGGTGCCCGCCAATGCCCAACGACCGTTTTCGTATATTCAAAACATTTGTGCCTGTAACACAGCGCAATTCCCCATTTACTATATTATTCTCGGTGCACGGGATGAGGCGATCAGTGCGCCACTATAGACATGGTGCACGGCATCTTCAACTCAAAATTTAAAGAAGCTGGAATTGCCAATATTATGGGGGTGAAGAAATAAATACTAAAGCACTGATATGTGTGTTAAAATCCCCCAAAAAAAAAAAAATATATATATATATATATATATAAATATATATTTAAGATGATCAAATTGATGATCGAATTATTATTTATGCTCCCACACTTAAATTGCATGAAATATAGTGTACAATCTGTAAACAATTGGTGCACTTAATCAACCTTAAAATATTCAATAAATGGGGCGCATGCGCGGCGCAAACGTGGAAGGACGCATAGGCTGAGAGCTCCGTGACGAGCGGAGACTTGATAGCTTCCCCGGGGCTAAACTCACAGCTTTTTTGGCACAATCTGACTCCGCACCCCCGGCGGAACACTCAGCGCATGCCGGGACCCAAAAATCGCCGAAGCACTCCGGCTCAAAAGTCGTTGACGACGTACCTCCTGAGAGTGCGGGAGCAGAGCGGGATGTCCCAAAATGGCGCCCAGAAGACACAAGCACGGAGACCGCCACAGGCCGCAGCCTCATCCCCGACACACTCGGCTGCTGACAGTGAGTACTCACTACAACTGACCAAGTCCGACCTAGATGAGAGCCTGACCCTGATGTACGATAAGCTGGCCCAAAAATTCCAAACCGAGCTGCACAAATCCACCAATACCCTCTCCCTGGAGATTGCGGCTTTGGGCAGCAGGACTGACCTACTAGAGACTAAACATGATGAGCTAACGCTGGTTTGCTCGGACCTGGGGAAGGAACATGAGGCCCTCTCTGAGACTGTCTCCCAGCTTCAGGCCCATATCGAAGATTTGGACAACAGGAACAGGCGCAACAATTTGAGGGTGAGGGGGATCCCAGAAACGGTCACGGAACTCGTACCCGCAATACAGAGGCTGTTTCAGTCCCTGCTGCCGGAGGCCGCGTTGGAGGCCTTTGCCTGCGATAGGATTCACAGGGCACTACGTCCCCCCCCTCCCCCAGATAAGCCGCCTAGGGACATTGTTCTCTGCCTTAAAGATTTCCTAGTTAAGGAAGATATCCTCAGAGCCTCCAGGTCCACTCAGAACCTGAGACTGGACAACGCACAAGTCCAGATCTACCCTGATATTTCCCCTACCACCCTGGATAAGAGACGGAAGATGAAAGAGGTCACTACAGTCTTGCAGTCAGCCAGGATTCGCTATCGTTGGGGATTCCCTTTTAAGCTACAAGTTCCTCACAACGGCACAACTTACACGGTCACCACGCTACAGGAAGGAAAAGAACTGTTAGTTAAATTTGACCTTATGGACGCTGCAATGCTCCCTAGGATGCCTTCAACCCCACGCCACTCTGCTATTTGGGCAACCCCCCCCCCCCCAAGAAGAGACCACCGATGAGGCAACTAAAGAACTTTTATTAGCCGCTTTGCAGGATGTCGGGCAGGGAGACAGAATTTGCCCTTTGCCCCCCCTCTTTTTCCCCTTGTGTTTCTCATTTTGTTTTGTTTTTTTGTCTCTCTGCCTGCAGGTCTGTTCCTTTCGGCAACCGAGCCACTATATAGAGTGAGCTCCTTCTCAGAACACCGACGTCGCCTGCTGAACACTCCCGGCATGCTCCTTACTCCCTTCAGTCTCCTGCTCCAGAGCCACGCGGAAGATTGTTGCGCTGACATGCCCTCCGGCTCCTTTCCTCTGGAGTTCCCCTGGATCCACAGACTCTCATCACAGGATGGGCTGGATAGCCCTATGCAGGTGCCACCTGGCACAGTATTTGACACTCAGGGTACTGAGATCCATTGTTGGACTCTAGGGATTGGAGCTTTGGACCTTCTGGTCCTGTTTACATTTTTTCTTAGGGTACTGGGGAGCCTCTCTCCCTGTACCCCCCAAGACTTTGCTAAGCTGTTTGCTAGAGAAGCTAGTAACCGTTTGTTACTGCTCCTTGGTTCGTGTTTTCTGACCCCCTTTTTTTTTCTTATATTTCTGATTTTTTTTTGGCTTGACTATACCAATAACCTTACTGCAACTCTCCTGGTAAGCTCTCACGGAGCTGTATTTTCTAACCACAAGTGTCTTACTTTCAGGTTGACTCAAGATTCACGTTGTAGGTGCGGTGAATGTTTTGTTGTGCTGCATGCCTATGGTCCCCCCTCTCGTCCTGGACTCCTAATAGACATACTGCGATTCTCTCCCACTAAAACATGGGAATTAAGGTCTTGACGCACAATGTTAAGGGGTTTAACTCCCCGCAAAAAAGAAGGAAAGCGATGAGGGCATACAAATCCCTGGGGGCGGATGTTCTCCTCCTGCAGGAGACACACTTTTCTGCCAACAACCACCCCTCCTTCTTTGACAAGACGTTCAAACAATGTTTCTACACTACCTTTGAGTCCAGGTCCAGAGGGGCGGCCATTTTCATTAAGAATTCAGTCTCCTTCCAAGTACAGAGGACTTTTATTGATCCGCAAAGCAGATATGTCATTGTGCAGGGCATGATACAGAACAAACCCCTGACCTTGGTTTCTGTATATGCCCCGAACGCATCTCAGGCTACTTTTTTTAGGGAGTTCTTTCAAACACTTGAAAAATTTAACTCCCCCCACATGATAGTTGGGGGCGACTTTAATTTAGTGGCACACTCAACATTGGATAGGTCCCGTGGCAGCCAGTCTTCCAGTGCTTTCCCTAAAACCCTACAGCATTCCCTCCACTCCCATCAACTGATAGACGTTTGGAGGGCCCATAACACAGGTTCAAGGGAATACACCTTCTACTCCCATCCCCACGACACGTACTCCCGCCTGGACTATATATATTGCACACCCACCCTTCTAGCCAACTCGACATCCTCCACAATCCACGTTTGTCCTTGGTCGGACCACCATATGGTCTCTAGCCAAATTTCTTGCATAGGCCTCCCCTTGTCCAATAGAACATGGCGCATCAACGACTCTCTTCTCACCGACCCTGTTGTCCTTTCACAATTAACAGACCGCCTTACGGAATACTTTAGAATAAACGATGTGGACAACATCTCCCCTTCGACCCTTTGGATGGCCCATAAGGCAGTGATTAGGGGTCACCTCATTGAGGTGGCCACCACTAGGAAACGACAGAAAGCCCAGGAAGCCCGACAGCTCACCCTGGACCTAGGGGACCTTTACCACAAGCACCACCAGACTCCCTCCTCGGACTTATTGACACAGATTACTGAAAAAAGGATGGCGCTGGACGCTATTCTTTCTGAACATACAGAAAAAGCACTTAGATGGGCTAACGCCAGATTTCTCCTACACAGCAACTCGGCCTCTACCATGTTCACACGGAAACTTAAACAGCAGACCCACCCGACCCATATTTACAAGCTTAAAAATAAACAGGGACAACTTACCTCTCACCCTAAGGAGGTTCTAGACATCTTTTCTTCCTTCTATCGCTCCTTATACTCTGCCCCAAAAGACCCACTACCTGGCCCCCCACACTCTTGGCTAAACCATTTAACTCTCCCAAACTTATCAGAAGACCAACTATTAACCCTTACACCCCTTGCACTACTGAAGAAATAGCCTCCATCGTTTCATCACTTAAACCCTCTAAAACCCCTGGCCCAGACGGCTTCTCGGCCTTTTACTATAAAAAATATTCAGAGCCTCTAATCCCAAAGCTGACCAAGCTATTTAATTTTATCTTAAAGGGCAACCACTTTACGGATGAGATGCTATGGGCTAGCCTATGTCTGATCCCCAAGCCAGGCAAGGACCACTCCCACCCCCAAAACTTTAGGCCCATTTCGGTCATTAACAATGACTTAAAAATATTTGGCCGCATCCTGGCTGACCGACTTGCCACTATTGTCACCACTTTGATCTCCCCCGAACAAACGGGCTTTATACCCTCTAGGCAAATCACGGATAACATCCGTCTAGCCGCCAATATTATACAGGATGCTGATGCCAACAAAAAAAGGTCCTGCTACTAAGTCTCAATATCAATAAGGCATTTGATAGTGTGCTCTGGCCATATCTCGAATCAGTTTTATCCAAGTTTGGGTTTGGGGGTGCATTCGTCCACGGATTTAGAGCCCTATATCATCGCCCACGCACTAACATCAAGATCCCAGGTTGTAACTCTGAATATTTCCCCCTAGAGAGGGGGACCAGACAGGGGTGCCCTCTTTTCCCCCTCCTGTTTGCCCTCGCCATGGAGCCCCTCACGAAATCTATACTAGACAATCCCAACATAAAGGGTTATCACAAGGGTGACCAGGAATTTAAGTTGAGCCTTTATGCAGATGACGTTATATTATTCCTTTCAGATCCACTAATCTCCCTTCCTAACTTGTTCACCACCTTGACCCACTTCCAGCAAGTTTCAGGACTAGGGGTTAATCTGACCAAATGCTCGGCCATGCCCATCTACCTACCTGATACAGCCCTGAGTGCCCTTAAAGACTCCTTCAAGTTTTCCTGGGACCCCACCTCCCTACAATACCTAGGGGTTATACTTGCTCCTACGCTTAAACAACTATACACCCAAAATTACCCGCAAGGCTTCGCCTCGGTTAGGAGCCTGCTCCTTCAATGGTCCACTTACAAGATCTCCTTCTTAGGCCGCATCCAAGCTGTCAAAATAACCATACTGCCCAAACTGCTCTTTTTTTTTCGTTCCCTACCACTATATGTCCCAAGAATCACCCTTGACAGACTCCAATCGGAGCTACTCGCTTTTATCTGGCAAAGAAAAAAACCCAGATTGGGACAGCAGATGATGTACGGGACCCGCTCGGGGGGCGGTTTGGGATGTCCGAACTTGTGAAAATATTTTCTGGTGGCCCGCTTGGTACAAACAGCCCAATGGCACGCTAATCCGTCCTCCATCCCATGGCTCCGTTTTGAGATTGTTTCGGTTGCCCCATACCTCCTCCCGGGACTTTTATGGTCTTGTTCCATCACCCATAGGGAGATTGCCCCACTGAATGCTATCGTGGGTCAGTCCCTCTATCTTTGGTCTCTGTATGAGAAAAAATTTTACTTAAAATCAAGAGCCCCACCTTTGGCCTCTTACCTGGGCGAACCCCGTTTCCCCCCGGCGTTCCGAAAATACTCCACTTTCGCTGAATGGGCAGATAGAGGCCTTACTACACGTGGGTGACGCCTCCTTCTGCTCATTCTCATACCTGCAACAGCACTATGCCCTGGATCGGAGGGTATTTTACCAGTTCCTCCAGATCAGGCACTTTTATACTAGCAATTTCCAAGAGCTCTCTAGCACAACTGGCACTCATTTTGAGGGTCTGTGTGGAGGTGCCTCCAGAGATCGGGGCACCATATCTAGTTTATACGGGTACCTTAATGATCACAACTCAGCCCCCAAAACGGCAGCGATGCTGGGCTGGGAGGCGGAGGTTGAGCAGGAGTTTGCAGTGGAGGACTGGCGGGACATAGTAGACAATATGCACAAATGTACACGCTCCATTTCAGTGAAGGAAACGGTCCTCAAGTTGCACACCAGATGGTACTACACCCCAGATCGTCTGCATAGGATGTTTCCTCTGGTTCCCGACACATGCTTTAGAGGATGTCAGGTCAGGGGCACATTGCTGCACACGTTTTGGGGATGTGACTCCCTGGCACATATTTGGACCAAAGCCACTGCCTTGATCCCTAGGATCACGGATATCTCCGTGACCCTTACTTTTCAAATGTGCATCTTGTATGCTGATATACCCGGGGCTATTCTCCCCCAACAGAAGCTGATCCACACTCTTTTCAGTGCCATCCAATGGGCGATTGCACTGAACTGGAAGAGTCCCTCAGTGCCTTGGCCACAGGTTTTGACCCACATGGAATCGATCAGACTGATGGAAAGGATCCATCACACCCTTATAGACACCATGCATATCTTTGAGGGTAAATGGAATAAATGGTCTGCCTTTCAGCTTAGTAATGCGTCTCAGGACCACTAAAACGCCATGTACTAGAGTATAACTTTCAGTACATCCTATAAAAGTCAAGCTGTGTTACCTATTATTTTGGTTTGTGTCTTTTTCTTTTTCCCCCATTTCTCACTTCCTTGGTTCTTCTTATGTGAACTGTTTCAGGTCTGTCTATGGACCTAGTTGATATGCTGCTGAATTGGACGCATTATCTATGCATATGTTCGATTCTTCGTAATTTGAGTTGTACTTATACTTGCTGATATTATACTTAACATGTAAGTCTTCCTTTTGTACAAGATTTGTCTAATACCTGTACACTCTGTTTTTGCTGTTTTTTTTTGGAAATAATAAAAGCGTTTGTAAACAAAATATTCAATAAATAGTAGATCTTAAAACAAACAAAAATCCATGCGTGAATAATAAATATTTAGTGCAATAAGGTGCAATGTGGTGCCTGGAACATGGCTTTGTTCCTATAAATAAATGAAATAAAAACGAGTGCAATAAAAATGTGCGTGAACAATCCAGATGTAGAAATAAATTAATCCACAACTGTGTTAAGAATTAGTAAATAAATAACAATGGTATAATCAAAGAGATGTATATACTCCTTGTAGATAGATGCACTGTTGATCTGTTAACGTGTTAAAATGAATAAATAAAAAAAAAAAGTATATATGTATCAGTGGTAAACTCAAATAAATACTCCTTGTAGATAAATACACTGATGATCTGTTATCACATTGATCAGTCCACCCATACACCGGCCAATCTCCCTAGATCCAATTGGTCAGGTGTTATGTACAATGGCAAACCATGCTCTTATCATGAAGCAATCCACTGGTGAACATGTATGCAATAACCTTATTCCAGATGATATAATTTGCTTCTATTCAGCCTTTGCATTAAACTTAAAAATAGAAATAGAAATGAAACAAAGAGATAGACTTCCCTTTTTCCTTCCTCCTTTGTTTGCTGTAATCCGTTTGATTGGCTGCTGACTTTTGCCTCCTAATAAAACTCTGGTTCACATAAAGGGGAGAAAAAAGAACATACCATTGTACACAACACAGTATTGTTGATACAATAAGGGGTGAGTGCGGGCTTGTGTTTAACTCACATACTCCCAGCGCTAATTAGTGTGGTAGCCTTTTTACAGTCAGACACTCGTGGGCTGCTCGCCCTGTTTCTCCTCACTGGGAACTGTCACTAGGCTCCTCCTCCCGATGCGTATCGTCACGGTCACGTGACTTTATCAAGGGATGTAAGCCCTGTGACATACGAGGAGATTTTATAGCAGTTAATTACGCTTAGGTTGCCATAGTAACATGCTAATGTGTTTAGTCATCATGCTGTTTAGCATTCCGCCAAGCTGGGTGTGGGAACGGGCTTCATTTTAAGCATTTCCCTGCCACCTCTGATTAACTAGTTAATGTCAGCGCACACATAGCCGTTCCCACACCCAGCTTGGCGGAATGCTAAACAGCATGATGGATCTAGGGAGCTAGGGAGATTGGCCGGTGTATGGGTGGACTGATCAATGTGATAACAGATCATCAGTGTATTTATCTACAAGGAGTATTTATTTGAGTTTACCACTGATACATATATACTTTTTTTTTATTTATAAATTTTTAACATGTTTACAGATCAACAGTGCATCTATCTATAAGGAGTATATACATGTCTTTGATTATACCATTGTTATTTATCTACTAATTCTTAACACAGTTGTGGATTACCGTATTTATCGGCATATAACACGCACCGGTGTATAACACGCACCCCAAGTTTAGGAGGGCATTTTAAGGAAAAAAAAGTTTTAGGAGGGAAGTTTAGGGAAAAAAAAAAAACTTAAATCATCATTTGCAGCTTGCCCAGCGTCATTTGCAGCCTGCCCAGCGTCATTTGCAGCTTGCCCAGTGTCATTTGCAGCTTGCCCAGTGTCATTTGCAGCTTGCCCAGTGTCACTTGCAGCTGGCCAGCGTCATTTGCAGCCTTGCCCACTTTTAAATTTCCCGCCGTCGGAAAAGACAGAATCGCCGCCGGAAAAGACCGAAGCGCCGCCGGAAAAGACTGAGCCAACTTTTCGGCTCCGCTCGCGGCCCCGCCTCTCTGCTGTTTTGGGAGCGAGCGCAGGGAGGCGGGACTACAAGCGGAGCCGAACAGTCGGCTTGGTCTTTTCCGGCGGCGCTTCGGTCTTTTTCGGCGGCGATTCAGTCTTTTTCGGCGCCGCTCGCTATTTTTCGGCGCCGCTCGCTATTTTTGTCACTTTTTTGGGGGTATCGGCGTATAACACGCATCCACGACTTTCCCCCGATCTTAAGGGGGAAAAAGTGCGCCTTTTACGCCGATAAATACGGTAATTTATTTATACATCTGGATTGTTCACGCACATTTTTATTGCACTCGTTTTTTATTTTCATTTATTTATAGGAACAAAGTCATGTTCCAGGCACCACATTGCACCTTATTGCACTAAATATTTATTATTCACGCATGGATTTTCATTTGTTTTAAGATCTACTATTTATTGAATATTTTAAGGTTGATTAAGCGCACCAATTGTTTACAGATTGTACACTATATTTCAATATTATGGGGGTGATGGGGTGATGTGAAGAAGTATAGTAATAACTGCCCAAGTAACAAATATGCCCAAAGTAGAATGAGAAAGTAACTTTTCCTGAACAAGCCTGCTGCACCTGCAAGTACACTTAGAACTGTGTGAGGTAAATTTATGCACTGCGCATGTTCAAGCGGCATTTGCGCACGTTCACATGCTTTAGTTCACTGCGCCGGCAAAATCTTAGTAAATGTCAAGCAACGTAAATGCATTTGCATAGGTTGAACGGGCGCACCTCTAAACTTGACTTTTTTTAACGCTGGTTCACTTTTATGTTTTTCTTAAGGATATTTGCACACAGGTCATGTTAGCATTAGGGATGAGCCGAACACCCCCCTGTTTGCGGCTATAATGAAATATCGGTCCGGCAATACACATAAAAGTTCATTGTTAAAAACAGCATTAAGAAAAAAAAAACAGACCCTTATCCGAGCACGCAACCTGGCAGGCTGCAGGAAAAGAGGGGGGATGAGAGAGCGCGCCCCCCCCTCCTGAACCGTACCAGGCCACATGCCCTCAACATTGGGAGCGTGCTTTGGGGTAGCCTCATCCCCACAACCCTTGCCCGGTGGTTGTGGGGGTCTGCGGGCAGGGGGCTTATCGGAATCCGCTTTTAACAAGGGGACCCCCAGATCCCGCCCCCCCTGTGTGAAATGGTAATGAGGTACAAAAGACCCCCTACCATTTCACAAAAAAAGTGTCAAAAATTTTAAAAATGACAAGAGACCGTTTTTGACAATGCCGGACGAGAACACTGGAGCAAGAAGCAGAGGATCGGAGGAAGAAGCAGAGGAAGAAACCGAAGGATGAAGGAAGGAAGAAGGAAGAAGACCCGAAGAAGATGGAAAGAAGAAGACTTTAAATAAAGGAATTGTCAAAAACGGTCTCTTGTAATTTTTAAAATGTTTGCCAGGGGGACCGGGATCTGGGGGTCCCTTGTTAAAGGGGGCTTCCAGATTCCGATAAGCCCCCCGCCCGCAGACCCACACAACAAGGGTTGTGGGGATGAGGCCCTTGTCCCCATCAACATGGGGACAAGGTGCTTTGGGGGCTACCCCATAGCACCCTCCCGATGTTAGGGGCATGTGGCCTAGTACAGTTCAGGAGGGGGGGTGTTCTCTCGCCCCCCCCCCCCTTTTCCTGCAGCCTGCAAGGTTGCATGCTTGGATAAGGGTCTGGTATGGATTTTTAGGGGGACCCCCATGCCATTTTGTTTTTTAATTTGGCGCAGGGTTCCCCTTAATATCCATACCAGACCTAAGGGCCTCGTATGTTCTTGGAGGGGAACCCATGCCGTTTTTTTATTTAAAATTTGGCGTGGAGTTCCCCCTCGAGAGCTGATTATTCTGTGATTGGCCACGGCCAAAGTCGCCTGGCATGGGGGTGACTTAAAGTCCTGTTGTAAGTCGCCCCAAGTTGCGTTGAAGTTGCCCCAAGTCGCGCTGTGATTCATACTCAAGTCGTGTCCAAGTTGCCTCCCAAAGTCACACTGGACTCGTGTGCATGGACTCTTAATGATACGGTGTGCGCTATTATCAATGGCATATTATTATTGCTGTTGCTCATATGCGTGCGCCGGTTCAATTAATGATTTATCCGGCGCACCAATTAAGGTATGAACCGGCGCAGCGCATTCATCTTAGTAAATGATCCCCAATGTATCGATGGAAGCCATCCGACATTTGTGCAGCTTCCCGATTGCTTTCACGCACCCGTTTAAATGCCACCCTTGCCATACACCCTTGTCATGTTTCCCTGGCTCCACCCGCCCGGGCGGCAGACCCGGGACCAGCATGGCAGGTGCCACTGGGTAAAAGGGATAAATTTAAGTAAATGTCAGTTCATACCGTTTGGTGGCTGCAAATGTATGCATGTTTCAATCTACCAATTAATGTCACCCGTACACATCTAAAGAGAGCATTGCGTCTCCATGCGGTGCAGCATACATGCACAGAAACACATGTTTCCCGCACTGCAAGTGGTGTGAACAGGCCCTAAAAGTATGAAAGATCATCCTGGCAGCCAGGTATATTCATATTCACATTTTCAGCTATAACAGAAAATGTATTTTCCCACTAAAGATTTTCTTGAAATACAAACTCCAACCAAAACATTTTATTTCTTTTTGGATAAAGTAGGAAAGGTTTTCAAGCCTCTCTCAGGTCTTCACTGCATCAGTGTCTTTTTTGTAAAGATTTCCCTAAGGAGGACACAGGCAAAAACAAAAACACAGTGGGGTTGATTTACTAAAGGCAAATAGTCTGTTCACTTTGGAAGGAAGTTGCACTAATTGCCAAGGAATCTCCCCCAGCCCTTTGTAAATGTGGTGAAATTTCACTTTGCAAAGAATACCAGCATTTTTGCTTGCACAATCAGATGATGGAAGTCATCAGAGCTTCAAATCATTCCACTAAGCTCTGAGGAAAATTCTTTTGCAAAGTGCAATTTCCTTTGGAAAGTGAACAGTTTTTTTTTTTTTTTTTGCCTTTAGTACATCCACCTCATTATGATTAGAGCAGGAAAGGGTTAGAACTTTGGAAAACATATTTTTTTCTGTCTTTACTTTTCTGTACCGATGAATATTGGTATTTAAGTGTTTGCTTTCAGTTGTATATGTTGTCTGGAAGCTGGATGACACAGTAGCCATTAATGACAATCCAGGTGTAATTATTATTATTATTGTGACTTTGCCATCTCAGGGTCAAAACAAAGATGAAAAAATAAAAAAAAAACAAGAAGAAAAAAATAAAACAGCCCTGTAAAAAAAGAGGCTATAGAACACCAGACCTTATACTGTAAATAACAGATAATTTATTGCTTGTGACCAGTAGATGGCAATAATAAACCCTTCCGTTAAAAAGTTCCTTCTAAAAACTCTAAACTAAACATTAAAATATAAGAAATAAATAAATGCATTCCTTTAAAGCAGGATCCAAAAGGAGTTCATATATTATACAATCATTTTATAGAATAATATATGACTCACTACAATATTTCAGGGCTCAAAAGAGAGAAACATTATAAGGAGTTTTTCTCTAGCTGTTGATTTTTTTCCCACCCCCCCCCCCCCCCCCCCCCAAAAAAAATCTTAATAATGATACAATAAATGATAGGATATCACTTTTTTAGAACAAATTTAGCCGTGTCATTAAATGAATCATTTAACGTAATAACTAATTTGCCTAGCTAAATAATATTTATATTTTTTTGTTTCAAATTTGACCAATAGACAAAAAAAAAAATGTTTTACACAGTTTTAAAATTGTATTTATGTATTTTTTATGTACGCACTGTAATGATGTCTACCAGTGTGTGTCTTTATGTGTGCGAGCACACATAGAGAGAAGTACAATGCCATCTGCAGATTAAAGAAGTTTGCATGTAGACAGACCTTCAGCCTGCATGTAATCATCATGGTTGGCTGTTATAGTGATCCTATGATTCAGAACCACTCTGACTGGTGTTTCCAGTATTTAATCAGGGACCCGCCATTGTCAGTGACAGAGTGATCTAAGAACTAGAAGTGTGCACATTTGTGCATTCCTAGTTTTGCGCCCTCTAGCTTAGTGTGCTAGGTGTATATAGTTTTGTAAGCTGTAGAGTAGGTACATTTAGCCTGGTTGAGAGCCAAGCTGGGTTGAGTCTGGGTCAGGGATGAGTGACTCAGGGAAGCTGGCTGACTCATCAAGCAGCATTTCTGGTACCTCCCCCTACTTGCTGAAAACCTTGGAAAAGCTTCAAAAAGGATGGGTGGGAGGTTAGGAGGAGCTGTTTGGAGTATTGAGGAGGGACCCAGCCAATTCCCAGAAAGTGGGCTGGCAGGGGGCAGCCACCTTTTTAAATACTCTGGGTCATGCCAGAAGAGGCAGTCAGATGGAAGATGGAGATGGAGTGCTGAGGCTGTCGGAGGCCCTTGAGTTTTCCCCCTAGTCTAGGGGGAATGACCTTGGGCCTGGGGCTTGGGTGCTGGATCCTCTTTCATCACAGGATGCACAGGAGCAGGATTGATAGGAAAAGGGGAAGGCAGTTTCTTGCCCCCCTTTTCCTCATGGGAGAGCGGTGGGAGTGTCAGTTTCAAGTTCCCCCTGTGGAGCCTGATACTCTCAGGGGGAACATTAGTAGGCTCACGTGGCTTAGAGAGGGGTACAGGTGACCTCTCCTAAGTCACGTGTAAAAGCCCGGGAGAATCCAGTTTAAACTGGTCAGTACTAGGTTAATTAGGGCTATAAAAAGGGGTTCCGTAGCTAGCGGGCTCATTCGCCTCAGAAGAGGAGCTGTGGTGTTCTCTCCTGGGGTTTATCTCCACTGAACAAACAGTCTCTTCTGAGGCCGGAAGATGAGTCACCTGCGGTGGCTAATAGAGCAGGCTGGTGAGGACGGCGGGAAAGCCTGGATTCGCCAGTGCTTGGACCTACCTTGCTCTTCGAGTCAAGAGGCTCAGGTGGGAGCCGCAACTACCAGCAATGAACCTGGGCTAGCATCGGTCGCAGAAGAGCGGCAAGCCGAATGAGTCCGGGAGCCCACACAGCGCCAGGAGGAAGTTCGTCTGGAGATCGTGGAGGAAGATCTGGGCCGACAACGAAGTAGAGGCACCACCCCTGCTCGTGTGAGTGAAGCAGTGAAGAGGCGGCGCATTCCACGCCGTG
The DNA here is from genome assembly GCA_028564925.1 of Lithobates sylvaticus. Taxonomy (NCBI): domain Eukaryota; kingdom Metazoa; phylum Chordata; class Amphibia; order Anura; family Ranidae; genus Lithobates; species Lithobates sylvaticus. The sequence goes on along the minus strand of CM053028.1, from coordinate 511,536,727 downwards.
GTTACTCTTAATTGGCTACATTCCAGGTGGGGACCATATGTCAGTCCTACAGAGAGTGAGAATATCCTTACCCTTTAAAACCATGGCAGCCTGGCTGATTTTGGGAATAGGAAACAGATATGTATAAACTCCAGAAATATTATATTGACTCGTGTAGAAAAGATGTAGCTGGATAGCCGCACTCCAAATTATTCAACTTTATTTCAAAAAATGTAATAAAATGTAATAAAATCATAGCATCTAGGCTTGTGTACAGACTAACTAATGAGCAGAATATACATACAGAGCTATATACACACCATGTGGGGAGAACAAGTATTTGATACACTGCTAATTTTGCAGGTTTCCCTACTTACAAAGCATGTATGAGGTTTGTAATGTTTATCATAGGTACTCTTCAACTGTGAGAGACAGAATCTAAAACAAAAATCCAGAAAATCACATTGTATGATTTTTAAATAATTAATTTGCATTTTATTGCATGACACGTATTTGATACATCAGAAAAGCAGAACTTAATATTTGGTACAGAAACCTTTGTTTGCAATTACAGAGATCATACATTTCCTGTAGTTCTTGACCAGATTTGCACACACTGCAGCAGGGATTTTGGCCCACTCCTCCATACAGACCGTCTCCAGATCCTTCAGGTTTCGGGGCTGTCGCTGGGAAATACGGACTTTCAGCTCCCTCCAAAGTTTTCTATTGAGTTCAGGTCTGGAGACTGTCTAGCCCACTCCAGGACCTTGAGATGCTTCTTACGGAGCCACTTAGTTGCCATGGCTGTGTGTTTTAGGTCGTTGTCATGCTGGAAGACCCAGCCACGACCCATCTTCAATGCTCTTACTGAGGGAAGGAGGTTGTTGGCCAAGATCTCACGATACATGGCCCCATCCATCCTCCCCTCAATACAATGCAGTTGTCCTGTCCCCTTTGCAGAAAAGCAGCCCCAAAGATTAATGTTTCCACCTCCATGATTCACGGTTGGGATGGTGTTCTTGGGGTTGTACTCATCCTTCTTCTTCCTCCAAATACGGCGAGTGGAGTTTAGACCAAAAAGCTCTATTTTTACCTCATCAGACCACATGACCTTCTCCCATTCCTCCTCTGGATCATCCAGATGGTGATTGGCAAACTTCAGATGAGCCTGGACATGCGCTGGCTTGAGCAGGGGGACCTTGTGTGTGCTGCAGGATTTTAATCTATGACAGCATAGTGTGTTACTAATGGTTTTCTTTGAGACTGTGGTCCCAGCTCTATTCAGGTCATTGACCAGGTCCTGCCGTGTAGTTCTGGGCTGATCCCTCACCTTCCTCATGATCTTTGATGCCCCACAAGGTCAGATCTTGCGTGGAGCCCCAGACGGAGGGAAATTGACAGTCATCTTGAACGTCTTCCATTTTCTAATAATTGCGCCAACACTTGTTGCCTTCTCACCAAGCTGCTTGCCTATTGTCCTGAAGCCCATCCCAGCTTTGTGCAGGTCTACAATTTTATCCCTGATATCCTTACACAGCTCTCTGGTCTTGGCCATTGTGGAGAGGTTGGAGTCTGTTTGAGTGTGTGGACAGGTGTCTTTTATACAGGTAACGAGTTCCAACAGGTGCAGTTAATACAGGTAATGAGTGGAGAACAGAAGGGCTTCCTAAAGAAAAAAATAACAGGTCTGTGAGTCGGAATTCTTACTTGCTGGTAGGTTACTGGTTGGTAAAAGCCTTATGGTCCCTAATGCGCATGCACGAAGCTCGCTACGCTCTCCTACTGGCCCAACAGCAGGGGAAGGAGGAGGGGGCCAGACTTCTGATGTACCTCGCCGCGGCGAGGTTTGACGGAAGTGGGGACAGTGTACCTGTCAAAAACGGTACCCACTCCCCCCGGAAAGTCGCCAAATGTGGCACCAGAGGGGGGAGGAGACAGATAAGTGGAAGTTCCACTTTTGGGTGGAACTCAGCTTTAAATTCCTATTCTATACGGCCGCTACTCTAAACCTAACATCAATTGAGACCTTACAAGACAATCTATGGGTATCACTATTGCAAACATTAATAAATGGATACAATGTGCAAAAATACATAAACAATTTATCCACTCATTAAAAATGTAACAATGCTGTCAAAATAGATTCTACAAAGAGGAGTAAGTAATCATTGATGTTATAATATCTCACAATTGTGTGTGTAATAGATGTTATAATATGGTGTGTATCTCTAAAGCTCCCTACACACTATCAGATTTTCTGCTGATTTTTGTCTTCAGATTTACCAAAACCATATGATATGAGGTCAAACCTTAGGAGTTTGTTTGTATGCAATCAGGCAGGCCCTTGCACTACATGGTTTTGGTAAATCAGCAGAAAATCTGATAGTGTGTATGGGGCTTAACTCCTCGCTGAGACTTTTTGAGACCTAAGTAACCATTGTACATATCCAGAAGGTCTCTCTGTGGCACAACTTCATCAGACGATCAAAGCAATATTAAACCCAAAACCAAAAGTGTATTATATTGCAGCTTACCAATCATTAGATGTGGTGGCTGCCTCAGTTTTCTTTTTTATGGCTTTTTTTCCCTCTGTTTTCACCTGGAGATCTTGCCAGCAACACACCTCCTGTTTTAGGGCGACACAACTCTGGAGGAATGAGGGGAGGAGGCACAGCAGACTGCAGCACTGTCAGTGGTATAGCTAACCAATTCAATTGGTGACACAGATGCTTATGACCACCAATCGGATGTTGACTCTGGTGTAGAGTTCTCCTACCTCTAGCAGAGTTCAAGGCCGTAGATTCCCAGGTTATGACTTGCAAGAAGCTTGCAGCACTACAATAATACCATGATTACATTTTGTAAAACCTGGACTCCATGAATCAAGGCCTAAATGCCCCACTATATCCATATAGATTCTTTACTGATCTGAGAGCTCTAAATGCTAGCATTCACCTGTCCTCCCTTTATGTTGTACCCTGACAAGGCGTATCCTGGTCAGTGATAATCTTTGGATCTACTGAGGATCTCCTTCTGCCCCTTTCTAATATACACCTCTTTAACACTGACTACCCCCCCCCCCCCCCCAAATCCATTCCATTTTCTGGTGAAGAGTCCATCTACTCTTAAGAATAGTGTTTCCTTTTGGCTTTATTAATTTCTCATGGGGGCATTACCCATCTTCCTTGTTGTTGGAGTTCTTATGCATATGATTCCACCTATTTGTATTTGTTTTCTCTACCGGTATATATCATTTTAAACAAGCTTATGTCTTGAAATATTTCTTGAAATAACCCTGTGTTGTTCTCTTTTTCTCAATAACGCCATAGAAAAAAATTATCAAAATTATGGGTGAATTAATGGCTTTCATTGACAATCAAAAGCCATGTCACCAGGATCGTCTGTGATCAAACGGCTTTTTATCAGGCTTGTCAACAACAGGGAGAGATATGGCTTTACTGATCAACAAAAACATGTCAAACAATGATTTTTGGCTCTTTAGTGTCTCATCAGTAGAGTTTTCCACCGTCATCTGGGCTATTCGTACCAATATTGAAAATAGTCCTCCAGTATCACCGGCCAACCCCTGTCCACCATACCCTAGAACAACCTTTCTCAACCTTTTCAACACAGAGGAACCCTTGAAATAGTTCTCCGGTCTCAGGGAACCCCTGCTAAAAATTTGAAATCTACAACTAATGATACATTAGTATGATGGTCAGTGGGAAGAATTGTCCTTACACTTGTGGTCATTGGGAAGAATTACCTCCTTACAGATAGTTAAAAAGATCAATGGTGTCTGTGGGAACTTATCTGAGAGGCAGAAATTGCCCAATGCAGAAGGAACCCCTAGAAACCTCTGGAGGAACCCTAGGGTTCAACGGAACACTGGTTGAGAATCACTGCCCTAGAAGCTTCTTAGTGGCATAATTGGTAGAATAGTGGAGAATAGTGATAATGTTACGCTGTAAACAATAAACAATTCATATACTATACAGTGGATAATGTGCATAAATAAATATATAGAAATATATAAAAAGGTAACTACATCAGCAGGTACTTCTGTAATATCCACAAATCTCAAGTGACAATAATAACTAAAATATAAAGTCCCAATGATGACAGTAAAGTGCAATAGTGATTAGGTGTTCTAATTTTTCCACATCACAAACGGTGAATAAGGGTGATGTTTTCTCCTCTTATAGTGTATAAGATACCCCAGTGTTCACATGCCTCTCACCTTACTGCTGTAAGGTAACAGCATTGAGGGCCTTGTCAGCTCATTGTCTCATGTTTGCCAAGTGGTCCTGGTTTCTGTTGCAGTGTTCCAAGACTGACCCCGGCTTCTGACCCTGGCTCCGTTTATTGTTTATCCTGTCTTCCGGAATCCTTGACTACGGCTTAACCTTGACTATTCCTTGGCAATTTCCTGTTAAAGCCCCCGTGCACAGATTCACAGCTCAGGTAGCTTCTTACCTTGCTACCAAGTGCTGTGTGTATTTGCAAGGGTGAGCATACATCTCTGCAATATGGACTCCAACAAAGGTAAGCCCTTACATAATGAACTGACCATCATGGAATCTGCAGAGATGTACAAGATGCTCACCTCCCTTGCCCTTCAAGTCTCCAGCCTGGGCCAGACAGTTCCTGAGTTGCAGCAAGTAGTCCACTTGTTTAAAGGCACAGTACGCCCAACCCTGGAACCTGCATGTCCGGGACCATTTGTTTTGATGCCTGAGAAGTTTGATGGTAATCGTGCATCCTTCTTTTGTTTTAATATGGATTGTGAGCTGTTGTTTGCCCTTAAGCCTAGGACCTATGCCACCGACTATATTAAGATTCGTGCTTCCATCAACCTGCTCACTGGACAATGCAAAACTTGGGCTCATCAGCTTTTACAGGAGGGGAGTCCAGTCTTGGACAGCTGGGAAGCTTTCATGTTTGCTCTGGACTCTTACATTCCTGCTTTAAAGAAATCCAGTGCTCCCAAGTCTGCTCTCTGTACACATGGCCTACGGGTATCCAGGGACAGGAATACATGGTACAGATACGACTCCATGCCATCTCGGTATGTGCCAAGCCATGAAGCCCCTTCCCCGCAAAGCCTAGATGCTCCTGTGGTTACACGCACAACTTCCCTGGGAGATGTGGAACCCATGGAGCTGGGGACCATTCGGCCCATGCTATCTTAAGGTGAAAGAGAGCGGAGAAGAGACTGCGGTCTTTGTTTCTACTGTGGGGGTAGAGGGCACCTAATCTCTCTCTGCCCAATTCGCCCACCTCGGCCAAAGGTTCTCCAAGTGGGCACTATTGGGATCCTTCCTGCTACCCCTGAATCTCTGCCTGCTATCTAGCTTGAAGTTTCTGTGCCAGTGTCCCCAGTTGAAGTTCCAGTGTCCCCAGTTGAAGTTCCAGTGTCCCCAGTTGAAGTTCCAGTGTCTCCAGTTGAAGTTCCAGTGTCTCCAGTTGAATTTTCAGTGTCTCCAGTTGAAGTTCCAGTGTCTCCAGTTGAGGTTCCACCTCCGCTTGTAGTTCCTGTGCCCCCGCTTGAAGTTCTTTCTCCTGACTGCACGCATGCCTCGAATGGATCTGGAGGTTTTTGAAAGAGCTTTGCTAGCGTCAAAAATCTCCCCAGCAAAGACAAAGCCCAAAGGGATTAAGAAGTTCTATAACTCTTCTATTGATTCTTGTGGTATGGATGTTTTTGAAGAACTGTCTGTTCGCTCCCGGGGGGCATTCTTAAGGGGGGGGGAACTGTCACGGTCCCTACCGTGCCAAGCAGACGGCCAGGCGGGGTCGCAGCCCAGGTGGCCCTGAACTCATGGCCTTCTGTTTAATGATCCTGTTTCTTACCTCTGAGCCACACCTCAGTTCCTTTCAGCCTGCTTTCCAACCATGCCTAGTTCAGCATGAAGTACTGAGGGTGATACTAATTGCACCTGTCACTCTTGGATCAGCTGAAACAGGTTGCCTAATCTGCTGGGTATAAAAGAATGCCTCACTCTGAGGGCCTTGTCAGTTTATTGTCTCATGTTTGCCAAGTGTTCCTGTTGCAGTGTTCCAAGACTGACCACGGCTTCTGACCCTGGCTCCGTTTATCGTTTATCCTGTCTTCCGGAATCCTTGACTACGGCTTTACCTTGACTATTCTTTGGCAATTTCCTGTTAAAGGCCCCGTGCACAGATTCACAGCTCAGGTAGCTTCTTACCTTGCTACCGAGTGCTGTGTGTATTTGCAAGGGTGAGCATACATCTCTGCAATATGGACTCCAACCAGTGTTGCCAACCTACCAGATTAAAATTTACTGACACCACACCCAAAATTTACTGGCACAGCGAAGATTTTACTGGCGGTTCCAAAAATTACAGTTTTAAGTGCAAATTAGAGTATTTAGGCTACAAACAAATACAATATGCAATTAGCAATATGATTTAAGGTAGATAATAAGGCAAAAAACATATTTCATATTTTATTTTCGATATAGTAAGTAAGTAACTCAGGGACAGGAGACAGGAGGGCAAGAAATTAGAATGGGTGGCACACACACATAAAACTGACTCTCACAGTGACACTGACAGCAGTGTTGATGAGGACAGCTCTCCGACACAACACGTCCCCTCCTGTGTTCACAGTCTCTCTACAAGCCAAGTAGTCCCTCCAGTCTAAACAGCACTGATGGTCCCCTTCCCAGCTTGCCTTGCTCCCATACCACAGACCCACACACGAGCCTCTGGCCGCTCTGCTTGGCTCTATTGCACCATGACATCACATGACATGCTCAGGCACTGCCTCTGCCATAGCCGCTTGATTACACTGTAGCAGGCACTCGGATGGTCTTAGCCGGCTCCAGACCAAGCCGAGCGTCACAGCCATATTTTTTACTGGCAACCTTTTACTTTTACTGGCATTTACTGGCAGGAGAAAATTGCCTGTTTTTTACTGGCTGCCAGTAAAAATACTGACGGTTGGCAACACTGACTCCAACAAAGGTAAGCCCTTACAATTACTAGCTTAGGGCAATAGTCCAGATAGTCCTCCCATCCTTCCCTATCTAGTGTCGGTATATCTCTATGCCATATTTCCCATAGTTTCTCTATCTTGGGGGAGTCCTTGCCTAGGAGTGCACTGTATAAAGTAGATAGAGGTTTATTAAGGTCCCCAGGGGTTAGTAGTTCTTCAATGGGATCAGCTTGGAGGATGGGTTTTTGAGGGAACTGGGCCCTAGCTGCATGTTTGAGTTGTAGGTATCTAAATCTCATCCATTGGGCTAGCTGGTATTTATTCATCATTTCTGAGAGTGGCATCAACTCGCCCCGGGGCATTACCTGCTCCAGAGTTGTAATGCCATAGCGGGCCCAGACCTGCGGGTCCGGGATGGTACGGAAGTGCAGGGGACAATTGGCCTGGATTCAGGTAACGACAACCAGCAGCCACCCACACCCTCCATGTCGCGCGCGTAGGTCCTGGAATCTCTGGGTATGCCCCAGGGCCTCTGTAGGGGAGATTACGAAGGTCAGCCAGCGAGCCCAGACAGTTTGCCTCAAGGCATACTGCAGCATTGGATCTGGATCCCTGAAACCACCAGTGGACCGAGACCAGCATAGCGGGCCAAAAATAAATGTGAAAATTCGGAAGGGCCAAATCTCCGAGATGGGCAGGCAACCATAGGGTGGAGCGCGCCAGCCTAGGAGTCCCGCCGCCCCAGATGAAGGAACCCATGCAGCGATCAATCTCCTTAAAGAATGAGACAGGGACCCATACAGGACAGTTTATAAACAAGTAGTTAAATTTAGGCAGTATCATCATCTTAAGGAGGTTGATTCGTCCCAGTAGGTTTAGTGGCAGATTTGCCCAAGCAGAGCATTTCGTGTGCAGAGTAGTCATGACTGGCGTTAAGTTAATTTCTATATAGTCAGAGGGATTTTTGGTAATCAGGACCCCAAGGTATCTAAATTCCTCACCCACTGCAGCGAGAAGATGGAGCCCCCCAATGCGGAGCCACTATCAATTGGGAACAGTACTGATTTAGTCCTGTTAATTTTAATGCCTGAGAGTCCCCAAAAGTCATCAAAAATTCTTAGGGCCGCTAGCAGTGAGGGACCAGCGTCGTCAGCATACAGGGACAGCCGCTTCTCCAGCATACCCACCCGCAGCCCCCGGACATCTGGAGCATTCCTGATTGAAATTGCCAACGGCTCCATTGCCAGGGCGAACAGGCTGGGGGAGAGCGGGCATCAATGCCTCGTGCCGTGAAACAAGTCAAACGGATCCGATAGCCAGTTATTCTTGCGGACTCGGGCTCTAGGTGCATGATATAGTAAGCGAATGCCGTGAATAAACTTAGGGCCAAACCCGAATCTATGTAGTACCTCCCACAAATAGGTCCATTCAACTGAGTCAAATGCCTTCTCGGCATCGAGGGAGGCAATGACTCTGGTACCTGAGTTGTCATGTGGGACAGTGAGGTTCAGGAAGAGATGCCTGATATTTATGTCCGTTCCCTTGCCTGGCATAAACCCAGTTTGGTCTATTCCAATTAGGTCTCCGATGACATGGGATAGACAGATGGCCAAGACCTTGGCAAAGATCTTGACAACCACATTAAGTAAGGATATGGGCCTGTAGGAACTGAAATCCAGTGGATCCTTGCCAGGTTTGGGAACCAACACAACTATTGCCTCATTCATTGAATCGGGAAGGGTCTCAAGTGTTGCGAACTTAGTAAGGAGTGAAGTCAATTTAGGGGCCAGAAGTTCGTTAAAAATTTGAGTAAAACTCTGACGGCAGTCCGTCCGCCCCAGGGGCCTTCCCCCCCTTTGAGATGTCCCATAGCAACCTATATTTCCTCCTGAGTAATATCTGCCTCTAGGCCCTCTCAGACAAAACAAGAATAGATGGTGAATCAAGGAAGGAGGAGAGGTCAGAATCAGTGATATTTTCCCAGAAGGAATAAACTTCTTTGAAATACTCTCTAAAACGGCTATTGATACTACTTGGTGCGGTGAGTAGCTGGCCAGAGCTGTCTCTGATAGAGCCTATAGGAGTAGAGGGTATACTACCTTTAGCCAGCCATGCCAGAAGTTTCCCATTTTTTCCCCCCGTGTTCAAAGACTCGTTGTGCTGAATATAGGAGAGCCTTGTTTGTCTGGGCCACTCTAACAGTGGATAGACTGCGTAGTGCCTGTTGCGATGCCCTGTACCGCTCGTCTCCTGGAGCGGAGATGTGGCAGACTTTGTCTCAAGCTCCTCCAAGGATCGGGTAGATTCTCGTTTTAGGCCAGCAATGCTGGTCATAAATTCCCCCCTAGCCCAGGCCTTAAAAGAGTCCCAAAGGATAGGTGGGGTAGTAGAGTCAGAGTTGTCAGTCCAGAAGTTGCAGATAGAAGCCGTTAGAGGTTCCTGAAGTCTCTCATCATTTGCCCAAAATCTGGACAAACGCAATGACGGGTCCCAGGGGGAGTAGTCAGAGAGAGCGTTAAACATAAGGGCGCGTGATCGGATATACCCCTGGGGAGCACAGTCAGGTCTTGGACATATTGTAGAGCTAGGCTAGAAGAGTATACCAGATCAATTCAAGATTGGGTTTCGTGTGAGGAGGAATGGCAGGTGTATTCCTTCAGCATCGGGTGCATGTGTCTCCAAATGTCAGTGAGGACGAAAGTATCAGCCCACTGTCTTAGATTCAGAGTGTCACGTGCTGACGAGTGCAGCCTGTCCATTTCCACCGAGGGGACCATATTGAAGTCCCCCAGGAGGAAAACAAGGGCTGTATCAAACTGTACAACTATTTGCATGATTTCATGAAGGATCTGGCCTGAGGCCGGTGGTGGGATATAGATCTCCACCAGCACCACATCTTTTTCATAAATATTAGCATGAACTATAATAAATCTTCCCTCTCTGTTGGTTTTGACCTCAAGGAGCCTAAATGGCAGAGTCTTGCGTACAAGGTTGCTGACCCCGCGAGCATATGTGGAGTAAGTGGAGTGATAATTTAGTCCCACCCAAGCTTTTTGAAGGCTGACAGTTTTGTTTCCCAGCAGATGTGTCTCCTGTAGGATACAGATCTGTGGGTTATGTTTCTGTAAAAAGCGGAACACCAGGGAACGCGTCATCGCGGTTGGGGACCCGTACGTACATTCCATGAAATTATATTGAGCTCAGCCATCAGAAATCAGGGATGGGACAAATGTAAGGGTGATCTGCTCGCGAGGGTAGCTATCCGGCCCCTTCAGCACATACAGTGTCAATAAACGTGTCAATAAACGTTAAACGTTAAGTACAGACAAGAAAAAAAACAAATAGTTAACAAATAAACCAACAACCCCTTTCCTCCCCCCCAACCCCGCATCCCCCACCCCAACCAAGGAATGCTTAAGTTCCCAAACATGAAACACCCAATGTCAGGGAGCGTGGACCAGTGGGTGTAGTCACTCAGTGGATTTAGTCTGTCCACATATTGTGGAGAGAGGTTCTGCCGCCAGAAGGAAGCAGGTGAAAAAGCAGGTAAAAGTTTTTTTCAGGCTGTTTACATCATTACCACAGAAAAATAAAAGGGGAAAAAGAAAGGGATTCAACAAAGTTTCTTCAGTAACGATCTGTGGTGCCGTTAAATGCAGAGTGACCTAGTTCAGCAGCATAAGAGAACTTACAGGTGCTGGAGGCACCTGTCCTACTGGGAAGTGGTCTGGAGTTGATCTCCAGCAGGGCTCAGTTTGTAGGTGAGTATTAGGCAGGTCAGTTTACAGGCCACATTCAAGGGACAGTGAGAAAATAACGTGCTCTTGTACTGCAGGGAACTGCCACTAGAGTCCACTGTTGGATGGTCAATAGGGCCATTTGAATCATAGTGAATGGAGCACTGTATTTTGTGAAAGCTGTGGTCATGTAATATTAAGTAAAAGTGCACCATGTAGGTATATCCCTTCCCAGGGAGTCCATTAAACTGCTGGTAGTATTAGGTAAGGCACAATTAATCCTAATTCGCAGGTCAGCAGACTTACAGTGAAACATCACCTGGTTTTGCCAGGGGCACAGTACTTGAACTTATAAAGTCAATCAACAGAGGCACAACAGGTGCATAAAAAGACTCACTTGCAAGTGGGATGCAGCAATCCTGCATCATGTAAGATGGGTGAGCATCAGAGACAGGATTTCAGCTTTCAGCGTTTCGGAGGAAGCGACTCCAGCCATGCAGAAGCGTCTCAAGGGGAGGTGAAAAATCTGGTTGTCTCCCCATCCAGGACCGTGCAGGAAATAAAATTCTGTATCGGATTTCTTTATTTTGCATGGCTGCTTTAACTTGATCAAAGGAGCGTCTCAGCTTTTGGGTTTCAACTGAATAATCAGGAAATATGAGGAATTTGTTGTTTTGGTACAACAATTCGCCCTTCACTCTGGCCGCCCTGAGCACCTCATCTCTATCTCTAAAGTTCAGGAACTTGAGGATGAAAGTGCGTGGTGGCGCCCCTGGGGGTCCCGGTTTGGGTGGGATACGATGGGCCCTCTCCATTGCATAGAAGGGTGAGAACTGGGCTGACGGCAGTAAGGTACGGAGCAGTTCCTCCACAAACTCCGTCGGGCGCTGACCCTCAACCCCATCCGCAATGCCAACGATGAGGAGGTTGTTCCTCCTGTTGCGATTTTCAGCATCCTCGGATTTGTACTCGAGGGCCCTAATTTTAGTATGCAGGGTACGGAAGTCCGCTCCATGGGTCTCCACAGTGTCCTTCACGTGTCCCAGGCGCTGCTCAGCTATAGTCAATCTGATTTGCATTTTGAATATGTCTTGCCTAATAAGCCCCACATCTAATTGCCCCCAGGCCTAAAATTTTACTCACAGTAACAAGCTTTTGCAAGGCATAAAATCCACGAGGGCGAGCTTGTACTTCTATGTCACTTCCAGTCTATCTGGAAGTGTCCAATCCTGATGCGTAAAATCATGTGTCACGTGACTTCATCAGGCACGTGATGGGCATTGTTTGGTCTACAGCCTTTCCTGTAAAACCTGTTATCTGATTCTTTTATCTACTCTGGATCTCCACCTGCACTGACCATGACTTGTCACTGGAATATGCCTCTGCCTGATTACCTGACTGCTGCCAGCCAGCCTTCAGTGATCTTTTAACTGCTGCCTGGCCTGATTCTGCAGTTGTTTAGAGTACCTACGCCAGCTGCTGGCAAGAACTATGAGGCACTTGTGTCACTTCACCCCCCGATGCTTCCTGTTACCAGGGGACCTGAGTCGCAAATCATTCAAATGTAGCACCCTCCTTGATAGGTGCTAGGTTAGGTACATTTAGTTCTGGCCCACTGTATCCAGTGGAGCTGTATTTCATTGCTAGACAAATTTAGTTCTGGCTCAATGTAAACAGTGTCGTTTTGTTTGATTGTTCTGGTCTGTTCTGTGTTTCAGTGGCTGCAGGATTAACTGCTTCCTCAGTTTGTCCAGAAATGTTTTGGAAGATAGTGGAAAAGGGCAGTCTAATCAGCAGCTGAATATTTATGCAGCCTTGGCCAGTCCCTGGGGAGAGGTGCCCAGATGGTGGCTGGGAGTGTGTCTGAATACTCTGAGGCTGAGAGCAGAAGGGTCTTATTGCCTGAGGAGGAGATGACCGCCTAGGGGGACTGTTTGCCCCCTAGTCAATTCTGCCTTGTGCCTGCGGGTTATCAAAGCCTTAGTGGAGCTATCTGAAGGCCTACTTAGCTGAGAGTTGCTGAAGCTGACTGATGGGCTGTTGTCTGGTATCATGCGGTGAAAGTGTCTGGAAGATATTGAAAGGGGGCAACCAATTATCCAAGGACATTAGTGAGTACAGACTGGTGTGAGAGATCCTAGAGACTATGTGCTGCTGCCATCCCTCTTATGCTAACATCAGTGTGTTTAAAGGGGACATTGTGTCTGGTGTCCTGAAGAGCTCAGTCTATTTAATTCTTAGTGAAAAGAATTGGCTTGGATTTCCGAGAGGAAGATTAATCTACTCCATCATTTATTTGTGCAAGGACTTTGCTCACAGTTCTAAAGAAGAAAGTTTAGTGTCCTCAAATTACTACTAAGGGTTACTGGAGTATATTACCATTAACCACTACCTATCCAAGTTCAAGTTTTCATTAAAACATCCAAAAAGCATACCCCTAGACTCGTAATGAGTCTGAAGAGTGATCGGAATTGTGTGCCTGGCTGTGGGGCAATTACCTGGAAAAGAATCATGAGCATATACTCATAGGTAGGGATGAGCCAAACACCCCTGGGTTCGGTTCGCACCAGAACCTGCGAACGGACCGAAAGTTTGCACGAACGTTGGAACCCTATTAGTTACAATGGACGTGAACGTTCGAAATCTAAAGTGATAATTATAACGGCCAATATGCATGTTATTGTTATAAAAAAGGTTTGGGGACCCGGTCCTGCCCCAGGGGACATGTATCAATGCAAAAAGAAGTTTTAAAAACTGACGTTTTTTCTGGAGCAGTGATTTTAATTATGCATAAAGTGAAAAAAAAAGTGAAATATTCCTTTAAATATGGTACCTGGGGGGTGTTTAAAGTATGCCTGTGAAGTGACATGTGTTTCCCGTGTTTATAACTGTCCCTGCAAAAAATGACATTTGTAAAGGGAAAAAAAGAAGCCATTTAAAACTGCTTGCGGTTTTAATGTCATGTCTTGTCCAGGCAATATGGATGAAAATCTTTGAGAAAAATGGCATGGCTACCCCATCCCCACCTACCCCAGCCTATTACCAGCCCCTTTGGGTCTTGTATGGATATTAAGGGGAACCCTGCACCCAAAATAAAATCCTATACCTAAAACCCTATATACTCTGCACCGCCTGTATACTGCGGTTCAAACAAGACAAGGACTGTAGGTATATACTGTATGTATGTATGGACTGTTGGTGTATACTGGGCTGTGCTGGAGGCACACAAAACACACTAACTCCTGCAGATGGCTGTCTTAGGTGACAACAGGGCAGATACAGTGTAAGGTGGTTTAGCGTGCTACTGCTGTGCTATACTCACACAGCACACACACACACACACACACACTAACTTCTGCAGATGGCTGGGTTGGTAGAGAACAGCACTGAGAAGAACACACTATCCCTGCCTATTTTTCCTCTATCCCTACACTTTCTCCACAAACAAAGGCTGAGAAGAATACACTATCCCTGCCTATTTTTCCTTTTTCCCCACACAGAAATGATTCACATATAGTGTGTACATGTACAGTACACTGTCACTGTTCCTTAAGCCGGAACACACTACACGAGGCCGAGGCACGGCGGCCTTATATAGTGTGAGGCGTGTAGTAAACCCCCTGAGCTATAATTGGCCACAGGGATTCTGCCTGTGGCCAATTATTGCTCTCCTCGCCGCTGGCTCTATTATTGGCCAAGCATGCAGGGTCACAGTGCATGCTTGGCCAATCATCAGCCAGCAATGCACTGCAACTGGCGCAGTGCATTGTGGACCGTTCGCATCACACGAATTTGATGCGAACGGCCCTTTAGAGTTCTGCCTCGACGAGCGGACAAACGGCCGATGTTCGATTCGAACATGGGTTCGAATCGAACACCGGGCCCATCCCTACTCATAGGTTCCTATGGAGGTAGTGCTACACAAATAACAATGTTTATTGCACTTGTAACTGTACTTCATATACCTTTTAATTAAGTTTTTACAATTGTAGTCTGTGACTACATTAATTACTATCTCCACTATGTAACTTTACCCAAATTGCCCTTACATACACTAACTGGGTGTCACAGGGAGAGAGGATGGAATATTTCTTCCACCCAAGCACCCATTCGCAATCACAGATCACTAAAGCATAAATTAATTTATTTTGTAGCCCAAGACAAGACCTAGGAGATCTGTTTGAGATATCACAGGAAGCTTGCAGAGGACACAGGATAGCTCTGAATTTCTGACAAAATCAACAGTCAAAACTATCATGACCATAATCACAGGTACAGCATCACCATGTTAATTTTTATAATTGATCTTTGGATTAACAACAGCTCTTTCAAGTACAAGGATAACTTATAGACAGAAGCATGGTTGTGCAACAGGAGCACCTGTATCTTCCATTGTTTCTCTTATTGTAGCTAATCTACATATGGAGGAGGTGGACAGAAAAGCCTTGAATTTGTTCAGGGGACCATTAATTCATTGATTCAGATATACTGTATGGGTCAACATTACAGCCATGCCTACTAATGGCATGGCTGTGCAGCATGTGACCCAGCCTCTATATAATCAGCACACAGCGTCATTCTGCTATAGACAGGTTCCTGTGCTGCTGGGAGGATTTTAGGAGTTAGTGTGATTCAGTCAGTCAGGCAGTCAGCATTCCTTAACTTTGCTTCTAATTAGTTAGATCAGTGAGCCATCTACATAGCTAGAGTAGAGTAGGGAGTTTCTTTAGTAAGGAAGAGAAAGAGGCAGAGAGAATTATTGAAGAGATTCCTAAATCAATTGTACCCTGGCTGGGGTGCAGTGCACAGTCTTTTAACAGTGCCATGAGGCCAGTGCCAGACAAAATATAAAAGTTTTATCTGCAAGCTCAGTGCACCATTAGGACCAACACTGCATATACTAAGAGATACACCATAGTCTGTGTATTCTGCTATTGGAAAAACATTGCATAAAAATTAAATTTTGCTTTTTTTTTTTTTTTTTTCCCAATAGCATTTTCTGCGTGTTCATACATACATCATACATACACGCTGTAGACACTATCCGTGTATTCTGATATTGCAAAAACATTGCAAAAAACTTTAATTTTGCTGTGTTTTTTTTCCCAATAGCATTTGCTGCGTGTTCATACATACACGCTGTAGACACTATCCGTGTATTCTGATATTGCAAAAACATTGCAAAAAAAATTAATTTTGCAGTGTTTTTTTTTCCCCAATAGCATTTTCTGCGTTTTCATACATACACGCTGTAGACACTATCCGTTTATTCTGATATTGGAAAAACATTGCAAAAAAATTTAATTTTGCAGTTTTTTTTTTCTTCCCAATAGCATTTTCTGCGCGTTCATAAACGCTTTAGACACTGTACGTGTATTCTGCTATTGACAAAAACACCCATTTAGGGCGAGATCATAAATTTTGAAAATATGAGGAGATCATCAAAAAGGGGACGTGGCCCGGGTCGTGGTGCTGCTGGTGGCGCTCCTGTTGCAGGGAGAGGACGTGGTCAATATGTGCCAGCTACACGCACTAGTGAAACACCTTCCTCAGATGCGAGTGGGCGACAGAGCCTGCAGCGGTATTTTGGCGTGCCTAATGAGGCTGTACGAATGTTGAGTCAACATTAGAACATTGGAAGTGCTAGCTTTTAACACAAGAACACATGCACTCAGTGTATAGACACATTTTTTACATGGGAAGACAGAGTGCAATGACAGAATCATTGCTGGATTCATTTGCATTCTCTAGAATAGTTACATAGTTACATAGTAGGTGAGGTTGAAAAAAGACAAGTCCATCAAGTCCAACCTATGGTGTTTTTTTTTTTTTTTTTTAATTTTCAGCTCAAGATTCCGACAGCTTACTTCTATGGGTCCAAGATTTTATAGCAAATTATTATTTTCTTTAAAATGTGTATCTAAAAAATTTAATAAATCAGACAGATATATAGCCTGGCTGTCAGCCCTTTAAACTGTAGAGCAGAACATCTATACTTTGTTCAAAGGAGAGGAAAGGAAAGGAGGGTGCCTTATGTCTCCTGTTGCTGGATAAACTTGTGAGCGGTAAGAAGAGAGAAAGAAGATTTTTCATTGGCCAGAAGACTTTGGCCCTACCTACTGGTGCCAGAACTGAAGAAAATGTGTCCCAAGCAAAGAAGGAATACTTGTTATCTTGGTGAAGACTAGACCTTGGACTTTAGCCTTGCTCACTGGACCTGGCTAGAGGAAGAGTGGTGGCATTCAGGGACTTTGGACATGAGAGGTTCATGTGTTGGATGAAGTGTGAGCAGAGGTGCCCCTTGCTCTGAGAACCAAGATTCAGGGAGCAGAGCTGCAGAGTGCTGTGCCCTGTGCTGCAGAGGGAAAGACTACTGACTCCAGAAGGAAGAGAGACTGACTGCAGAGGACTACTGTGCCAGTGCAATATAGTGCAGTGCCATTGGCAGACAGAGAACCCAAGCTTTTAGAAATAACAGAATTCGGTCACTATTAGCTAAAGTATACATTCCTAAGGTTAGTATAGGGCTGCTTATATCCAGTTTGACTGACCATAATAGTCTATCATGGTCAGCCAAACTGGATATAAGCAGTCCTATACTAACCTTTATATCCACTAACCATGTTTTGCACAATTAATAAAGAATTTATACTTTATCTAATAGTGACCGAATTCTGTTATTTCTAAAAGCCCTCATTTCCTTTCCTCCCTCTGTTTGGGCCATTTTTCTGTATGCTATTTAGGGCTGAATACCAGATACACTCTAGATTAACATGGTTTTTCAAGCCTCTTGTACATTATTTGAGAACCCAAGCTAGAGAAGAAACTGAGGAATCCAGTTAACACCTTCTTGAGAGGGAAGCCCCAGTGTGTGGCAAGACCTCCTCCCTGGCCTCTCAGGGAATGCCAGAGACCAGTGTTTGTGGTGAGAGGCTTCCTGGCTACCTATGTTCTTTTGTAATATCTGCCATTTTAAAGACCTTGTTGGCATCCAGGGACATCCAGGACTTTTTGAAGATTCAATTTGGGATTATAAATACTCTATATAGAAAGCAGTCCAAAAGCAGACCCAGGCCCTCAACGCTGGCATAATGTAATTAGGTCCCCAACTGCAAGCGAACTAGCTTAAAATAAAGCCACGTTTATGCTAAAGATGTAGGTTTTGGATTAGTTCAGGGTGTTTCACCACTGGGAAAGGTACACATTTTGAGCGCCGCACCTTATATATTCACGATTTTTTATTTAAACACACTACCGTTGTGCATGCTGCTGAACCCCCTCCTTTTTCAGTTAGTGCAGTTTTCTCCCCACTTTTTTCTAAAGGTACAGAAGGACCTATCTATCCAGCAGCTCCCTAGCAAGTACCACTACACATATAAAGATCGTTTCACTTACTTACTGTACAAATATTGTTAAAATTTGTTTTTGAATTTTGCCTACAGTTCTGCTTTACCTATTTTATAATCCATCAACATTTGCATTGTCTGACTCAGATTTGGTCTCTTTTTTTCATGTGTAGCTGTCCTCTGTTTCTGTTCTAGTTCCAAATCCATGTGTGTAGTTTGCTAGTTGATCAAAAAATAAAAACACAATACACATACAGTACTGTAATCTTACAGATTACAGTACTGTATACAAAAAATATACATCCCCTTGTCCCTAGTGGTCTGCCCAGTGCCCTGCATGTCATTTTATATAATAAAAATATTTTTTTTCTGCCTGGAAACTGGAGATTGTCCATAGCAACCAAAAAGTGTCCCTTTATGTCAAAAGTGGTTTTAGACCAGCTAGAAAACACAGATAATAAATTAGAATCACAATTTATCATCAAACACTAAATTTAATGACAGCGACTATTCTGCAACTGAGCAAATTTCAGTGTTTTTGATTTGATTACATTATTGAATCATTTTTATATATATTTTTATTATATTATAATTTATGATTTTGTGTTTCAAACTTTATCATACCCGGGATGTCTACTAGACTCTGGTTCGGACAGATTTAAGTGAGTTATTCATAAGAATTGCAGGCCTGCTGTCTGCTCGCTCGATTCACACAGTGCCGAGTGCCGCTGATCTCCGTTCCCTGCGACGTTACGACGCACGGTTCCACATGTCTTAACCCAATATCATTTCTGTATTTGATAACTGCTTCCCAGATTAAGTTTGCTGTTTGTATTATCTTTACAATTTGCTTTATCTTCTGTTTCAGCTCTAGCAAACTGCAACGAACAAAGTGACATTTTCAACAAATGGATTTGTTAGACAGCCAATCTGTTAGTCAGGACACGCCTTGTGGCTTTCTGTGAACCTCATAATACCTATCAGATCTCATTCTCTTCTTTCTTTGCAATTCCATCTTTCACACAGACTATCTGAATTAGAAAAAGAACATTTATACTTGAGCCATGTTTGCCATAAATGTATTTGCCATGATTTGCTTATTTGCAATGCTACATTTATCAAGTGGACGTGTAAGTATTGTTAGAATTTACTTTTTTGATTTTTTTAAGGGTGGTTTATTTTATAACAATATTTTTATTTTGTTGTCCTCAAGGAAAGTGAGATCCTCATTTGGTGAAAGACACGCCAATCAATTTTTGTTGCCAGTCTTCGTCCCCAGTTTTCTTGTAGATGTTAGGTAGCTTGATGTAGCTCTGTTAGAAAACCATTGTAGTGAAATGTTGTTTGTTACATAAGTAGAACCTTTTAGCTATAAGGCACACTATTATTATTATTATTTTTATTTTGTTTTTTATATTATTATTATTATTATTAATAATAATACATGCATTTTGAATGTTCAATCCATCTTAAAATGACGTTCCCTCGCTTTCTTATACCTTAGTGTCAGGATCACTGCACCAGAATTAGCAGAGTATTAATCTCACAGTTTTTGGAAACTTTTTGTTAATTAGTTAAAAAAACACATCAAAAGAAAGGAAACCCCATAGTGATTGGCAGGGGTGTATTCTACCAGAATATAATAAAAATTGAAATAACCAAACTGAAATATTAACTGTAAAATAATGAACCCTTTAAATAAACAAGTATAGTGAAAACATGTTTTTAGTTTTGGAAAGAGTAGGGAATAGTTAAAATCCCTGTCAGTTTGTTTTTTTGCTGACTGTGTGCCATTTGGGAGATTTCCCTTCACTTCCTGTGCCAATTAACTTCCTGTCCCAGAGATGAAAAAGGAAGCAGCAAATTCCCCTTAAACAACTGTCATGTGGGAAATCGACCCCCCTATATCTTATTTTGGTGACAGATGTTTGTTTCCTATTACTTTATGTCTCTGTAAAAATGGTCACCAAAACAAATAGAGAGGTTAAATTTATCTAGGGGGGACAGATGGCAAAAAAAAAAACGAATCCATCTCTGTTATATCCAAAACTAGATAAACAAAGTTTTGATTATACAAACACATTACATTCTGTTATTACTGTGTGTTAAATATTCATTTTTTGTAAGAATCTTGTAAAAAAATAGCATTTTCCAGATTTCTGCTATTCTCCTGAATTATATAAGGGAAGCATATAAAAAAAAATGCAGAATAAATCGAATGACTTATGTCAGAGCCTGCCCCCAAGGAGCTTACAGTCTACTGTATCGACCACAGTCACATACACATATAATCTCTGGGGGTGATTTGATCAGAAGCCATTTCATCTACTATATTGTTTGACGTTTAGAAGGATTCCAGAGTATCTGGGTGGAATTATTGTGCTCAAAACAAAAATACATTGCTAAAGCTGGATGTTCCCCCATCACATAAAAGGAGAAAAACTCTCCTTTACTGAGAAGTTCAAAAGAAGAAGTAAAATTCATAAAGCTATCAAGTTTGCATAAAAAAATGTATCAGTTATATACTTTGAGGTGTTGGTGGGGGACTATCTAGGTTAAATTTGGCTCTACAAAGGCCTGTGTGGATGACTTTAGGCTTGTGTTGATGGCATCAGTTTGACATCAGTTTGAAAACACTCTCTCTGGAGTTTGAGAACCTTCTGAGATCATTCAGATTTCAATGACATATACATTTGTCCTGGAGTTGAAACCCTTCTGACCTACATTTTACCTGCTTCAAGCATGTTTTACATCCCCTTTGACTTGTATCTGAATGCAAAACATTTTAAAAGCAAACAAAAAGCCTGTTGATGCAGACCCTCAAAATGGTGTTTGGTTGGCAACTATAAATACCATTTGAGGAATTGGAGCATGTATGCCTAGTGGGCTACATAAAGTATCAAAACTAGTATATATATGAAAAGTACAAAAGTTTTATTATTAAATACACAAAATAAATTTGTACACATCTACAAAAAATAATGAGCACATGAACTCATTATTTTTTGTAGATGTGTACAAATTTATTTTGTGTATTTAATAATAAAACTTTTGTACTTTTCATATATATACTAGTTTTGATACATTGTTTTTCTCCTATCCGACACTTTTTTCTCTCTACCCACACTATCCCTTGGGGCCATTCACAGTAGTTTTTCAAACTTTATCGGGATGTGGTAGAATAGTGTCAGGATTATTTTCTTAGTTAGTTTTTTTCCTAGTTTTTCAGTGGGCTACATAAAAAGCATTTGATTTAGATATTTTGCAACCCCCCTACCCCAAACGCCCAATGTAAAATTGGGGGATAGATATAAAACAAAAACCTGCTTACCAGAAAAGTAAAAAATTTCTTATTTACCAATAATGTGTTTAAGTGAAAATAAAAGTTTGCTTTAAAAAATAGTTTTTTGTTCAATCTGAAGGATGCTTGTTGGTAGGGATGAGCCGAACACCCCTCCGGTTAGTTCACAGCAGAACATGCGAACAGGCTAAAAATTTGTGCGAACACCGTTGAAGTCTATGGAACACGAACGTGAAAAATCAAGTGCTAATTTTAAAGGCTTATATGCAAGTTATTGCCATAAAAAGTGTTTGGGGGCCTATGCCCTTTGGGTCTGGTATGAATTTTAGGGGAACCCCATGTCAATTAAAAAAAAAATGGCATGGGGTCCCCCCAAAATCCATACCAGGCATTTCAGGTCTGGTATGGATTTTAAGGGGAACCCTGCACCAAAATGTTATATAAAAATGGCATGGGGGTCCCCCCAAAATCCATACCAGACCCTTATCTGAGCATGCAACCTAGCAGGCTGCAGGAAAAGGGGGGGGGGCGAGAGAGACACCCCTCCTGAACTGTACCAGGCCACATGCCCTCAACATGGGGAGGGTGCTTTAGGGTCACCCCAAAACACCTTGATCCCATGTTGATGGGGACAAGGGCCTCTTCCCCACAAGCCCCCTACCTGCAGACCCCCACAACCACCGGGCAAGGGTTATCGGAATCTAGAAGCCCCCTTTAACAAGAGGGCCCCCAGATCCTGTCCCCCTATGTGAATGGGTATCGGGTACATTGTATCCCTACACATTCACCAAAAAAGTGTCAAAAAAGTAAAAATGACAGACAGTTTTGGATAATTCCTCTATTAAAAAAAAATTGTCCCGCTATGTCCATTCATCTTCAATCACAGCACGGACGACCCGAGAAAAAAAATAAAACAGAAAAACTCTGCCTCCATGGGAGGCATCCCGCCAAGCTGTAATATAGCTGAGGGTGGGGCCACCCAGTGACATAAACGGTGACCCCAGCCCTCTGACGTCACGCGATGTCACTTGACGTCAGAAGGGGGAGGGGTCACCCAGTTACGTCACCGAGTGGCCCTGCCCTCATCTATAACAGCTGTAATCGTGCAAAGGCTGCAGTGTGTGGGACGTCTCCCATAAGGCAGAGTTTTTCCATTTTTTTTCCTCGGATCATTGGCGCTGTGATTGAAAATGAATGGACATCGCGGGACCCGTTTATTTAAAAAAAAAGGAATTGTCAAAAACTGTCTCCTGACATTTTTACTTTTTTGACACTTTTTCTGGTGAATGTATAGGGGTACAATGCCCCCAATACCCATTCACATAGGGAGGGATCTGGGGGCCCCCTTGTTAAAGGGGGCTTCCAGATTCCGATAAGCCCCCCACACCCGCAGACCCCCACAACCATCGGGCAATGTCCTCATCAATATGGGGTCAAGGTGTTTTGGGGGGACCCAAAAGCACCCCCCCTGTTGAGGGCATGTGGCCTGGTACGGTTCAGGAGGGGGGTGCTCTTTCGCCTGCAGCCTGCCAGGTTGCATGCTTGGATAAGGGTCTGGTATGGATTTGGGGGGGCCCCCACACCATTTTTTTTTATTTGGCGTGGGGTTCCCTTTAAAAATCCATACCAGACCTGAAGGGCTTGGTATGGATTTTGGGGGGGGACCCCACACCATTTTTTTTCATTTTGGCGTGGGGTATCCCTTAAAATCCATATCAGACTTGAAGGGCCTGGTATGGATTTTAGGGGGGACTCCCCATGCCATTTTTTAAAAAACATTTTGGCGCAGGGTTTTCTTTAATATCCATACCAGACCCAAAGGGCCTGGTAATGGACTGGGGGGGGGACTCACGCTGTTTTTTTTCAATTATTTGTATGTAAATTGCCGGGATCCAGCAATACAATACAGCCGCGAGCAGTTTTAAATTACTTTTTTTCCTTTAGAAATGTAATTTTGCTGCTCTCATTCATTACACTATGTACGGCCACCATGTAAGCAGCCTTACATAGTGTGGGGTGTGGACTTAGCCCCCCTGAGCCTTTGGCCAATCATGGCTCTCACAGCATGCTGTGATTGGCCAAAGCATGCATGTCAGGTGCATGCTTTGGCCAATCAGCAGCCGTCAATGCACTCCGATCTCACAGACACGTGGAATACTTCTGTCCAGCAGGGTTGGATTATGGTACAGGACCACCATATGTGTATAAGTGATCCATCCTTGTCTGAGCAGCGCCAGCAGTTTGGGGGGATAGCAGGGGATATTTTGTGAAGCCTGAGGTTTTTTTTACCATCTAGAAAAGACGATAAATCCATTTTCTTGTGTAGATACGCTGATTGTCCAATTAGTTCTACAAAAGAATATGTTCTCCCAGTATTACATTATTTTTAATTCAATTAATTTTTTGAGTGCTTGTCTTCAAGGTAAGTGAGAAGCTCTTTGGTTAAAGACTAGGGTTGAGCGAACCCGAACTGTAACGTTCGGGTCCGTACCGGACTTTTGGGTGTCCGGGTCCCGGACCCGAACCCGAACTATTGACTGTATGTTGGGGTTCGGGTCCGGTGTTCGGCGATGTATTGGCGCCTTTTACAAGCTGCAGGGCAGCCAATCCACGCTAGTTTCACTAGTGTGCCCTTAAAAGCCATCACAGCCATGCCTACTAATGGCATGGCTGTGGTTGGCCAGTGCAGCATGTGACCCAGCCTCTATATAAGGTACAGGCACACAGCACAGCACCTCACTCTGCTATAGACAGGTTCCTGTGCTGCTAAGAGAGGATTTCATTAGGAGTTAGTCTGATACAGTCAGTCAGTCCACATTCCTTAAATTTTCTTCAAATTAGTTATATCAGTGAGCGATCTACATAGCTAGAGTAGAGACTAGAGAGTGTCTTTATTAAGGAAAAGAAAGAGGCAGAGAGAATTATTCAAGAGATTCCTAAATCAATTGTACCCTGGCTGGGGTGCAGTGCACAGTCTTTTAACAGTGCCATGAGGCCAGTGCCAGACAAAATATAACTTTTACCTGCAATCTCAGTGCAGCATCACTGCACTGCATATTTTACTAAGAGATACACAATACTCTGTGTGTATTCTGCTATTGCAAAAACATTGCAAAAAAATTAAATTGTGCTGTGATTTGTGCATGTTTTTTTTTTTTCCAATAGCATTTTCTGCATGTTCATACACGCTTTAGACACTGTGCGTGTATTCTGCTATTGCCAAAAAATAAAATCTTTCAGTGCTTTGTGCATGTGTGCAGGAGTGTGACATACAATCGATCGATATTTCTTCTATTGTGCTATCCCAAAAAAAAAATTGTAGTGACATTTTTTTTTTCCCAATAGCATTTTCTGCGGTTTAGCAGTTTTTGAGATACACACTTTACATACTGTGGGTGTATTCTGCTATTGCAAAAACACCCAATTAGGGCGAGATCATACATTTTGAAAATATGAGGAGATCATCAAAAAGGGGTCGTGGCCCTGGTTGTGGTGCTGCTGGTGGAGCTCCTGTTGCAGGGAGAGGACGTGGTCGATCGGTGGCAGCTACACGCACTAGTGAAACACCTTCCTCAGGTGCGAGTAGGCGACAGAGCCTGCAGCGGTATTTCGGCACGCCTAATGAGTCTGTACGAATGTTGAGGCCAGGACAAGTACAGGCGATAGTAGATTGGGTTGCTGACAGTGCCTCCGGTTCCTTCACATTGTCTCCCACCCAGTCTCCTGATGAAAGTTCAGGGTTGGCACCTGCAGTTGATGTCCATCAGTCTTTCACCTCACCCCCTTGAAAATCAGCCAAGCAGTCTGAGCCCCAAATCATGCAGCAGTCTCTTCTGCTTTTTGATGACTCTGTTAGCAGGGTTTCCCAGGGCCATCCACCTAGCCCTGCCCCAGAAGTGGAAGAGAATGTGTGTACCGATGCCCAACCGCTTATGTTTCATGATGAGTACATGGGAGGACCATCGCAGCACGTCTTGGATGATGACGAAACACAGGTGCCAACTGCTGCTGCTTTTGCCATTGTGCAGACCGACAAGGAGGGCAGGGGTGAAGACTGGGTGGAAGATGATGTTGAGGACGATGAGGTCCTTGACCCCACATGGAATCAACGTCATGCAGGTGACCAGTGTAGTTTGGAGGAAGAGGCGGTGGTCGCACAGAGCCACCAGCACAGCAGAAGAGGGAGCAGGGTGCAAAAGCGGAGCGTCTGTCCCCTAGACAGTATGTCTGCTACTGCCCAACGCAGCAAGGGACCGAGCACACCAAAGCCAGGTCCAAGGAGTTCCCTAGCGTGGCAGTTCTTCAGACAATGTGCTGATGACAAGACATGAGTGGTTTGCACGCTGTGCAATCAGAGCCTGAAGCGAGGCATAAACGTTCTCAACCTGAACACAACCTGCATGACCAGGCATCTAAGTGCAAAGCACGAGATGCAGTGGAGTAGACACCTCAAAAACCAAGAAAGGTCTCTGGCTCCTCCTGCTTCCTCTTCTGCTGCAGTCTCGGCCTCTTCATCCAACTGCCAACCAGCAAACAGAGGATCTGCCAGCAACACTACCACCTGGGTCACCAACCATCTCCACAATGTCCCATGGAAGCGTTCAGCTCTCTATTTCCCAAACACTGGAGCGGAAGAGGAAGTACCCCCCTAGCCACCCACGATCTCTGGCCCTGAATGCCAGCATTTCAAAATTCCTCTCCTTTGAAATGCTGTCATTCCGTCTGGTGGAGACGCAGAGTTTTAAAAGGCTGATGTCATTGGCTGTCCCACAGTACGTCGTGCCCAGCCGCCACTACTTTTCCAGACAAGCTATCCCTTCCCTGCACAACCAAGTGGGGGACAAAATCAGGTGTGCACTGCGCAACGCCATCTGTGGCAAGGTCCACCTAACTACGGATGCGTGGACCAGTAAGCACGGTCAGGGACATTATATCTCCCTAACAGCACACTGGGTAAATGTAGTGGCGGCTGGGCCTGAGGCGGATAGCAGTTTGGCGCATGTCCTTCCACCACCGAGGATTGCAGGGCACTTCAGTTTGCCTCCTGTTGCTAACTCCTCCTCTACCGCCTCCTCATCCGGTCAGCGTAACACCTTCACCACCAACTTCAGCACAGCCAGGGCTAAACGACAGCAGGCAGTTTTAAAACTTTCCTGTTTGGGGGAAAAACCCCACACGCGCAGGAGTTGTGGAGGGACATGGAACAACAGACCGATGAGTGGTTGGTGGCAGTGAGCCTCAAGCCCGGCCTGGTGGTGTGCGATAATGGGCGAAATCTCGTAGCAGCTCTGGGCCTAGGCGGTTTGAGGCACATCCCTTGCCTGGCGCATTTGCTGAACTTGGTGGTCCAGAGATTCCTTAAAAATTACCCCGATATGCCAGAGCTCCAGCAGAAAGTGCCGGCCGTCTGTGCGCACTTTCGGCGTTCTCACCCTGCTGCTGCTCGCCTGTCAGCGCTGCAGCGTAACTTCGGCCTTCCCGCTCACCGTCTCATATGTGACGTGCCCACAAGGTGGAACTCCACCTTGCACATGCTTGCCAGACTGTGCGAGCAGCAGCAGGCGATAGTGGAGTTTCAGCTGCAGCACGCACGCATGAGTCGCTCTGCGGAACAGTACCACTTCACCACCAATAACTGGGCCTCCATGCGAGACCTGTGTGCCTTGTTGCGCTGTTTCAAATACTCCACCAACATGGCCGGTGCCGATGACGCCGTTCTCATCGTTACTATCCTAGTTCTATGCCTCCTTGAAAAAACGCTTCAGGCGATGATGGAAGAGGATGTGGCACAGGAGGAGGAGGAGGAAGAGGGATCATTTCCAAGGCTTTCAGGGCAGTCATTTACGTGAGTACAAGCGCACGCTGGTAGACGCGCTGCTGGTGGCATTCCCACTTGGCAGCGGGGGTACGGTGGAAGCACAAGGCGAAGGCTGAGGAGGAGGAAGAGGTCGCCAACGCAGCCGGGGCACCACCAGCACCTCGGAAGGCAGGGTTAGCATGGCCGAAATGTGGACCGAAATGTGGAAAAGCTTTGTCAGCACGCCACAACAGCCAGCACCACCAGCTGAGATGGAACGTCTTTGCAGGAGGCAGCATTTCACCAACATGGTGGAGCAGTATGTGTGCACACGCCTACACGTACTGAATGACAGGTCTGCCCCCTTCAACTTCTGGGTCTCCAAATTGGGCACATGGCCTGAGCTTGCCCTTTACGCCTTGGAGGTGCTGGCCTGCCCTGCAGCCAGTGTATTATCTGAATGTGTATTTAGCACGGCAGGGGGCATTATCACAGTCAAGCGCAGCCGCCTGTCCAAAGCCAATGTGGACAAGCTCACGTTTATTAAAATGAATCAGGCATGGATCCCACAGGACTTGTCCGTACCTTGTGCAGAATAGACACGTATACCGGTGTTCTGACAAAAACTGTCTGGCCATCGGATAGTGTCTGGCCACTTACTGCACAGGCGCAGTGCTTGCGCAGTACGGAGGACAAGGAGATTCACAAAATCTCCAAAGATGAACGTCGCCTGCGCAGTGAGTGCATGTTCAAGCCCCACCATCCAAATGGACATACGGTAGCACATAGTAACAGGGCCCATCACGGGCTCGCTTGGCTAGGCTTCAACCTCGGATGATGTGGCTTGAACCTGGAGTCACCGCGCATCGTCTTCGGAGAGTTTTGAAATCCCCTTGTCCTACGTACTGAGCAAGCGCAGTACAGGGCGGACACTATGCGGGGACAAAATTCGACACATCATTCACCACTAGCCTTACCCAGCCATTGTTGTATTTTTGAACCAGTGTTGGCTACCTCGTGCTCCTCCACCGCCGCTTCCACCTACACCGCCACATCCACCGCCACCTCAACCTCCTACTCCATATGGACCTCGTCCTCCTAGGTCAAGATTATAATTTTTTCATTTTTTTAATTTCCAAGTATTTTATTTTCCTTCTATCTTATCCATTAAATTGAATAATTCTTTCCAGAAAGTGCGTATTCTGGGGTATTCCCACCATATGTGCGGCATCGTGCCGTTGAGTTTCTGAGGTTCTTAATGACTTCCTGTACCTCTTCTGCTGAGAAGGGGGCCTCCAGCATTTTATTTTTATTTTTTATTTTTTTATGTCATTTTAAGTTATTTCCCTATCCACATTTGTTTGCAGAGCACTTGCCATGCTCTTAACAACACTTTGTTGCCATTTGCAGCCCTCTAGCCCTTTCCATGACTTTTTTACAGCCATTTTAGTCTTGAAAAGTTTGGGTTCCCATTGACTTCAATGGGGTTCGGAGTTCGGGGTCAAGTTCGGTCCCGAACCCTGGACTTTTTTCCAAAGTTCGGCCGAACACGCCGTAAATTACTCCTAGGGTGTATCTCCTATGACCTGCTGCTTTTACACTTTCTGGGTGCTACTGTAGGCATATCCTGGCTATTAAAACAACAGATGGGACGAAGATCAAATGGGGGAGCTTTGATCTGCATATGATGTAAGTTAAGGCATCCTATGTAATGACAAAGTTATTTCTGGATAAATAGGCTCATAGTGGAAATGTAAAAATAGCTTTCTTCTTTAAGGTTATAAAATGCGAGAGCCTGACTGATTAAACAAACATGCTAGTTAAAAAAGAAAACCATGACCTATGGTATTTTTTTTTTTCTGAGGAGTTTGTACCTCCAGTAATTCTTCAACCCTGCCTTGATGTAAGTACAATCGGGAGCTGTGGACAAATTACATGCCTTAGCAGAGTAAGAACGAAATATATTGTTCAGATGTCAATTCTAGGAAAGAACAGTCACGAGAATGTACAACTAATGGGATTAGTTGATTTATTAGATGACAGGACCAAAAGTTGTTTATGGGTCAATCTTCTTTTTTTTTTGTGATCAGAGAACAAAATCTAAAGTAGTTTGTTTTTGGGCAGGGCAATGTTGTATGTAATTACTGTAAAAGAATTGTAACCACAATTTTTACTACTTCAATATGAAAACAGGATCATAGCTAGGTACTATGTTAGACAAACTTTTTTGGCAAAGTGTAGAACATACTGCAAAAATAAATAAATAAAGCCAAAGCTACCAATTGAGAAATCTTGTTAAGGAACACTTTAAACGGTAGTTTGGTTAAAGGAGACTAGTGGGCTGAATCTGCCCCTGTCATCCTGTTTGTCATTGTTTGTGGGCGGGGTCACTTTTCCCTGCACATATGGGTACCTTCTGCGTGTGCGCGCTCACCAATGGCCGCGTTTATGTGAAAGTTAAACATTACGACGATTCCTAGGCTTATAGTTGAGATGTACACAGTGTGCAGCAAAACAGTACAGAGCCCTTCTGTAAGAGTTCTGCGCCTTATCACTACACATCTTGATTAATGACAGTTTGCATTTAGGAGGGACACTGCTGAGCCCATGCCCTCTCCAACAGTCCAGCGTACCTCTGCTTCCTCAATCCCAGCAACAGAATAAGGTCCCACTGAGCACCTACTGTGGTTCTCATGCATAGTCTAGTAACTCCTTCTCTCCTGTACCATGCAGCCAGGTACATGAGATTTCAGAATTGGGGGTTCAGTCCCAGACACCTTTGGTGAACCAACCACTAGGGTAACCAGGACACCAATCCCATCGCTACCAAAAGACCTGTCACCTTCACCAGGTACCATGCTTCGTGACTGGCAGCTTTGTACTTTGCACTAGTTCTGGTTACCCATTGCAACTGCATTCCTCCTACTTGTTTTGCCGAGTTAAATGTTTAGTAGTGGCTTTGCTTCGGAACCACATGTGCTTTACTGACCCTGTTCTTTCACATGCCAGAGACCATCATGCAACCCTTTGAATGACTTCAGACCAGGCTTAGAACCGTTTGACAACTATTATTGTAACTCTTCATTGCAGAACATATAACAGATGCAACATAGTCCAGACCCTAAACTAAGTAGTGAAGGTGGTTGCCCAGGCATACCTTTGCAGGTGTTAATTCACAAATGGCAATCTCTGATAGCTCGTAGTGTCTACTGGAACCCCTGCATCTCGTGGGGTCACATACTGGCTCTTGCAACAGCTCCAAAGACCTCATGAACCGGACCTTCCCCTTATTTATAAATCACACAGGATGGAAGGCTGGCCCAAGACCAAAAGCCCAGGAACTGAGGTCCTAAAAGTTAACCCTTTCCCTGCTTGGGAGAGCCGACTATCTTGCTTGGGCAGTACACTGTAGGAAACCTGCCTACATGTTCTAACTGTGATAACTACCTATCATAATTTCTGACTTTGTTCATATCAACTTGGATGCTAGAGTGTTTCTTTCAACCTTGGTGTGTTCAGATTCTCCTGTTACATTCTCCATAGTAAAAAATAATGATAGTCTTGAACATAACTGCTGTTTGAGAGTAAGGACTGAGTCCCATAAAGGCAGCACTAGCAATTTGTAAAATGGCCGTCTTGATGAAAATAAATGATGGCACATGGTTCCACCTACTTATTATGTCAGCAGCAGGTAACATTACTGCAATTGTGGTCTAGCCAGCACTTCCTCCAGCTTAACAGAAGTTCCATGCTTCTGTGTGGACCTGGGGTTGGGGGTAAGTAATGCACTAGCAATACATTAATCACAGTTGCAACACTTTGCAGGCCTAAATCCAAACATGACACGATGATTGTTATTTAATGATTGTACATTTTAACAGTGGTTGGGAGAAGTGTAGATCACATGGATAGGGTATCTGCGTTGCAAATGTGCATCTTGTAACTTCACCCAATGTATGAGCCTGGTTTATATATATATATATATATATATATATATATATATATATATATATATATATATATATATATATATATTTTTTTTTTTTTTTTAATTATGTAAGATAAAAACACAATTTTTATTAGAATACATTTCTGCAGTCCTTGTTTAAATTTGACACCTAAGTTCATCATGTGTTAAGCTTGTATGGAGGAATTACTTTTGGATATAGTAAAGAGGGTTAAGACCAGGGATGTCATCCTTTCCTTTTTTTTCCTGCCTGGCCAGTCTCTGACCTGGAAGAACCATGAAAATAGCATAGCTGGTATGCAACCGGTTGTTCCTCCTTGTTCTTTTTTAGGAATGAGCTGAACACCCCCCGGTTGAATTCGCACAACTCTGTAAAGCCTCACAGATACTTTTGTTGAATGCAGGAACAGGCCCTGCTGTGAAATAGTAGATCAACATTTTTAATTCCGCACCCCTTTTAAACAGGGGCAGGAAAATTGTGCCTCAGGCAGTGGTAGTGGTGGTGGCACAACACTGTAAAGTCTCACAGATACTTTTGTTGAGCACAGGAACAGGCCCTGCTGTGAAATATTAGATCAAAAATTGTAATTATGCGCCCCTGCAAAACAGGGGCAGAAAAATTGGGTCTTAGGCAGTGGTGGTGGTGCCACAACACTGCAACCCCTCACAGATACTCTTGTTGAGTGCAGGAACAAGCCCTGCTGTTAAATATTTGATCAAAAATTGTAATTGCTTGCCCCTGTTAAACAGGGGCAGAAAAATTGGAACTTAGATGGTGGTGCCCTGAACCAAAAATATTCTTAGAAGCAATCATCATGAAAATTGAGGAGGAATAGGATAGTCACTCAGTATAATAGGATAGTCACTCAGCAAATGCAGTCTTCAAGGGATCCCACATCCATAGAAAAATCATTTGGTTACATCAGCATTAGGTGCTTGGTAGCTGGTGATTCAAGACTGATTCATTTTTATGAATGTGAGCCGATCAACAGAGTCTGTGGACAGGCACACTCTGTGGTCGGTTACAAAGCCTCCAGCAGCACTGAATGTGCGTTCAGAAAGAACGCTGGATGCAGGACAGGCCAGAAGCTCAATTGCATATTGAGCAAGTTCTGGCCAGTGGTCCATCCTCAAGACCCAGTAACCCAGTGGATGTTCTGGTGGAAAGGTCTCCAAGTTTTATCTTGCCCCTAGATATTCCTGCACCATGTAGTTCAGACACTGGTGATGGTTGCTGGAACCAATCAGACCTGGGCGCTGAGGACTGAAGAATTTCCTGAAGGCATCAGTCAGCCGGCCATCTTCTCCACCGCTCTTTCTATGACTGAACGAAGCCTCAGCAACACGTTGTCCAGCACCAGGAATTTGTAACCTCCCAGGCTCTGGAAACGCATTGCACAAACCTTTCTGCAAGGCCTCCCGAAGATGTTTCATCCTCTGCTCCCTCTGCGAAGGCTGGATAAGTTCTGCAACCTTACCCTTGTAACGTGGATCAAGAAGGGTTGCCAGCCAGTAATGATCCCTCTCCTTGATTCCACAAATCCTTTTGCAGGCTTTGCAGGATCAGGGAGGCCATGCAGCGTAGGTTTGCAGAGGCATTCAATCCTGAGTCCTTGTTTTGGAGTCTTTGTTTTTGGTAATCACAATTTATCACATTTTGTACTTTTATCTGAATTTTTCAGTCATATTTTTTGGGATATAAGATCACCATATTTATTTACTGGATTTTTAGTCAAATACTTTTTTTGGGATATAAGATCACTGTATATATTCACACATCTTTATTTCACATCACATTTTATTATTGTCACTATTTTTAATTTCTATTTATTTGAAATTAATTGTTTATGTATCATCTAAATGAGTGTTTTCATGAGCACTAATGATTAGGAAGTATATTTG
Source organism: Lithobates sylvaticus (assembly GCA_028564925.1). Lineage (NCBI taxonomy): Eukaryota > Metazoa > Chordata > Amphibia > Anura > Ranidae > Lithobates > Lithobates sylvaticus. Next base: position 511,503,737 of record CM053028.1, on the reverse strand, counting down.
GGTGTACTATTACTGAGTCATATAATCAATCACCTGTCAATTTGGATTTGGATTATTAGTTAGAACAGCGCCACATCTACTACACCTCCCTGCAGGAATACTAGTATCTGTAGAGGGACCTATAGAGGTAAGGAAGTCCTCCTCTTCCTACCGCTGTTCCGCCTCAAGTGCCCTGTCCATTTTTTCCACGAAGTGTGTGCTCCAACAGGAAGAGAAGAGGGACAGTATCACTGACGCATGCACTGTCACTGCTCACCATCCTCGTGGCCTCCTCAAATGGTGACAAGACAGTGCATGCATCCTTGATCAGTAGCCACTGGCGTGGCAAAAAAAAGTCAAGCTCCCTTGACCCTGTCCTGGTGCCATACTCACACAGGTACTCAATGATGGCCCTCTGCCAAGTGTGCAGCCGCTGCAGCATTGCCAACGTTGAGTTCCACCTGGTGGGCATGTCACAAATGAGGTGGTTCTTGGGCAGGTTGCATTCTCTTTGAATGTCAGCCAGCCAAGCACTGGCATTATATGCCTGGCAGAAATTACCACAGACTTTCCTGGCCTGCATCAGGAGATCCTGTAAGCCCGGGTACCTGCTCAAGAACCGCTGCACCACCAAATTCAGGACGTGAGCCAAACAGGGAACATGGGTCAAGTGTCCCTGTCAGAGGGCAGAGAGGAGGTTGGTGCCATTGTCGCAAACATCCATTCCTGGCTGAAGCTGGCGTGGCATCAACCACTTCTGAGCCTGCCCCTGCAGAGCTAACAGAATCTCTGCCCCAGTGTGGCTCCTGTCCCCTAAGCAGACCAACTCAAGCACTGCATGGCATCTTTTTGCCTGAGTGCTTGCGTAGCCCCTTGAACGCCTACGGAGCACCGCTGGCTAAGAGGAGAAATCTGCAGAGCAAGAGGCCATAGAGGAAGAAGTGGAGGGGGTGGAGAAGAGAGCTGTGGCAGAATCACCACTAGCATTTTGGAGGCGTGGTGGGGGAACAAGCTCCAACAATACTGAACCCTGTCCTGTATCCTTCCCAGCTGCCAGCAGAGTTACCCAGTGTGCCGTGAAAGAAAGGTAACGTCCCTGTCCATGCCTGCTGGACCATGACTCAGCAGTAATATGCACCTTACTGCTGACTGCCCTGTCCAACGAGGCCAAGACATTGCCTTCCACATGCTGGTAGAGAGCCAGAATGGCCTTCCGTGAAAATAAATGATGTTTGGGAACCTGCCACTGAGGTACCGCACATTCCACATATTCACAAAAGGGGGCAGAGTCTACCAGCTGAAAAGGCAGCAGTTGCAGTGCTAGCAATTTGGCCAAGATAGCATTCAGACGAAGAGCATGTGGATGGCTGGGACCTAATTTCTTTTGATGGTTTAGCAACTGGGGTAGGAAAATTTGCCTGCTAAAATCGGATGTTGGTGTACTGCTAGCAGATTGGCTGCAAGTACTTGGGACACCTATTTCTATACCTTCATTCCTCTCAGTGCAGGTTTCTGAGAGGACTGGAGGTATAGTGGAGTTGGAGATCCCAGCTGATGAGGAGCAAGGAGAGGTCCGCCTTGTTCTTTGATGTGGGTCTTTTAAGTGCTGTTGCTAACGGACTGCATGGGAGGTCGTCATATGTCTGGTCAAGCATGTGGTGCCCAAGTGGCTGCTGTTTTGGCCACGCTTGATACGCTTCAGACATGTTGCAAACAGCAACGGTGTAATCTGCTGCACACGAGACAAAAAAGCCCACACCAAAGAACTTTTCAAAATATGCAGGAGTCAGCAGCGCCATGCACCTGCTTAGCTCTGCGGTGTGATGCAATATGGTGGCTGCCCTTAAGCTGCCCCCTGGAGGGCATCCTACCTCATTGAAGATGTGCCTTCTCCTCCTCCTCTCTTCTATCAGGCACCCAAGTTGAGTCAGTGACCTCATCATCCCCACCCTCCTCGTCACTGGAGCAAACTTGGCAGTATGCTTCAGCTGGGGGAATGACTGCCAGTTTCTTGACCTTCTTGGGCAACTCCTCTCTCTAGGCTGACGTTACTCCCTTCCTCAACCTGGGTACCATCATCGGAGCCTTCAAATCGCTGTGAGTCCTCCTGCAGCATATACCCAACACCGTGGTCGAATAGTTTGGGGGACTCCTCCGTGCATGATGGTGGGGCTAGGGAAGGAGTGACTGTTGACATAGAGCCGATGGAATAGGCCACTTTGGCAGCTGCATTGGCAGGCAAACTACTCTGAGCCTGGGTGACGGAGGATGAGGAGGATTTGTTATCCATTCCACCAACTCTTCTGCATGTTGTGGCTCAGTAGGAAAGCTGCAGGAAAAAAGGACAAGCGTGCCCCACGGCCACGTGCTGAGGATGCACTGTGTCCATGACCAGCACTGTCAACTGTAGACACAGAGCCTGCTTGCCCTCTTTTAGTGGCCTGTGAACGTCTGCCTCTCCTTGGTGGCCTTCTGGACATGCTGTAAATTTTGTTTAGCAAAAAAAACAATACACTACTACTGTGTACACCACCAGGAAAGTAGTAGCAACTGCACTAGGGGTGCACGGTACTGTGTACACCAACAGAAGTGTAATAAAAACTATGGATGCACTGTATGTATTGTGTACACCACCAGGAAAGCAGTAGCAATTGCACTATGGGTGCACGGTATTGTGTACACCAACAGAAGTATAATAACAACTATCGGTGCACTGTATGTATTGTGTACACCACCAGGAAAGTAGTAGCAACTGCACTAGGGGTGCACGGTACTGTGTAAACCAACAGAAGTTTAATAGCAACTATGAGTGCACTGTATGCGCGAACGGCCCATAATGTTCGGTTTTCGACGAACCGGCGAACAACCAATGTTCAAGTCAAACTCATGTTCGACTCGAACAGAAAGCTCATCCCTATTCTTTTTTAACCTTCTCTTTTTTCAATTGCAGGTACAATACTTTGAACCCCAAATCAAGGTAATTACAATCCTAAACACCAATAGTGCAGTGCTAGTCCTATATCCAAGTGTCAAAATATGTATGAAATAATCACTATAAATTATATCACTATACAAAATATCACTGTGAAAATTGAGATTTGTGACAAATAAAATAAATGAAAATAATCATGCAAATAAATGTCCTCCAGTGCACTATTTCAGTGTCTAATAAAACACAAGTCCATAGGTGTAAATTCTTGTGGGTTCCTTAATACTGATTAATCTGTGCAGTGGTGCTCCATATATATTCAATCATACCACCACTTTAGTGATCCACCCCCTGTGGTAATATCCTCACCTCAGTGTATGTGACCTCACAATTAAGTTTGCTTAATCCACCCCTGGGCTCATTAAACATTGGATCTCCAAGCTCCTGTGCTGATCCCTAAATCAGTGATCCTCTGTACATATAATTAAAACAAGCTACATAGTGCTTATATCCTTTTAAAACCACTTTATTAAAACATCAAGAGAGGTACTCAGACTTTTCTGGTGCTTCCAGCGCACTAATCTATAGCAAACAGTCAGTTAAAACATCAGGTGAAGCCGCACAGCCATAGTCTAACAGCAGCTCCTCATAAGGGCCACCGCTGCCTGGACTGTCCTCTCCCCTCCCCTACACGTTTTGACACAGAGATCACGTGTCTTCCTCAGGGGGAATTCAATCCCCTGAGGAAGACACATGATCCCTGTGTCGACACACATAGAGGAGGGGAGAGGTTGGTGTAGGCAGCCGTAGCCTCATAAAAAGCGAGGATCTGCTTTTAGACTACGGCTGTGTGGCTTCACCTGAAGTTGTAACTGACTGTTTGCTATAGATTGGTGTGCTGGAAGGACCAGAAAAGTGTGAGTACCACTCTTGATGTTTTAATAAAGTGGTTTTAAAAGGATATAAGCACTATGTAGCTTGTTTTCGTTATATGTAAGAAGGAGCACTGATTTAGGGATCACTATATTACCAAAAGTATTGGAATGCCTGCCTTTACACGCACATGAACTTTAATGGCATCTCAGTCTCAGTGAGTTTGGGGTGGAAGAACTTGACTGGCCTGCACAGAGTCCTGACCTCAACCCGATAGAACATCGTTGGTATGAATTAGAGCAGAGACTGCAAGTCAGGCCTTCTCGTCCCACATCAGTGCCTGATCTCACGAATGCACTTCTGAAAGAATGGTCACACATCCTCATAGACACACTCCTAAACCTTGTGGACAACCTTTCCAGAAGAGTTTAGCTGTTAAAGCTGCAAAGGGTGGACCAACTCAATATTGAACCCTACGAACTAAGACTAAAGTTCATGTGTGTGTGAAGGCAGGCGTTCCAATACTTTTGGTAATATAGTGTTCCTGGGTGTGTCCAGGAGTCCAAGGGTTTTTGGGAAGGCAGGGTATTGTGGGAACCCAAGCGATTGTGGAAAAAGGAGTTAAAGCAGCCTGCATCTGAGGATGGTGACTAAAGGGGCCTTCTGCCATGCAGCCAATATCCAAAAACAACAAGACACTTCAGGTCAACAATAGGGTGATGCCTAGAGAAAGCACATTTCAACGTGCCAATCCCAGCATTCCAAAATACTTTCAGCTCCAACCCCCAGTTGGTGGGTTCTTCTGGACTGGATGACTGGATGATGGTGAAGATCTCTGGGCCACAGAAAAGTGGGTTTAATGCTTTACTTTGTGAGTATTTTATCTTTAACCTTTACTGAATTAAAGTTATTGTTGGACTATCATGTGTGCTCTTTGCATTGTTGTTTTCTTTACAAGCACATGTTTACAGACTAGAATTAAAATGAAATGTGATGTGCATATTCCCCGATATTGTAATCTGACAATGTCACATTTGCATTTTGCAGTCACATTACCATTACTATGGATACTCCAGCAGCAGTGAGGAGGTAATAAACTACAATGGATAAGCGAAAAACTGTTATAAAGTTGACAAGGACACTCAAGAATAATAAAAGTGCAAAGCTTTTGCATTATTCTCCTGATCCTATTTACTCATTGATAAAAAATGGACAACGATAACATAATTTGAGTTTGTGTAATGCATGTAACTCATCCAGGACATCATTCAAGCCTATGGTCTAAGTACACAAAGAGTTACCAGTTAGTTTATAAAGCAAGAAGCAAGGTCACAGTCAGAAGGCCAAGATCAATAATGGAGATAAAAGTCCAAAGTAGGTCACAAGGCAAGCTAGGTTATAAAGGGAAGGCAGTAAAGCAGGTCTTGTTTCAGGTCGCTGGTAAATTGCCATCCAGTAACTCTTAGTACCATGCTTGAGCCTTATAGGCCTTTTGGCAACAAGGACATGATGTGTGTACTTGACCCTATACACAGAGGTCTATGCCAAACACTTGTAACCACCTGCACCAGCTCCAACATTGGCTAGCGGGAACATCCTGGAATCAGCCAAAAATTACTTTTAGCTTTGTTTAGAGTTAAAAGGCTTAGATCTCCTCTCAGGTTATTTTGTTGACTGTTTCTCCATTGGGGAGATTTATCCTCCATTCTTGTCCTAGTGACGGGTTATCTCTAGGACAGGAATTGAAGAGATATCTCCCTGACAAGGACAGACAGCAACATAAGTACATGTATTTAGCAGAGTGAGAAGGCATCTGTCAGGTCTTTATTGCGCACTGTGTTTTCTTGTCCAAATGACAAATAGGACTCTGATTTCTTGTCCTGATGTCACCTGTACAGGCAGTGAGGGGAGGACAAAGAAGCAATAAAAACTTGATGCAGAGCCGACACTGTGAAAAACTGTAAAAATTGCTTTGGTTATAGGCTTTTTGACTCTCTCTCTCTCTCTTTTGACTCTCTCTATAACCTTGCAGAGAATAATATCATAATTTAGTTTGGTTGAAGCTATAGTTCAAAAGCTTCTTCTACACGTGTGATTCTAAGGTTACCCATACCATACTGTCATCCAGTTTGGCTAAACTGTGAACAAACTACAACCTCTGTAGACACCCTGGCTATGGAAAATTGCCTAATTTATCTAAGATTTGAGAGACACTAGCTGTGTCTGCTTAGGGCACGTGTGTCAAACAAAAGTCCCATGGGCCAAATCCAGCCCACCAGGCTATTTTATGTGGCCATTGCACCTTGGGCTTTTTTTCAGCCAGAACATGCCAGAACACCTTTCCACCACCTGGTTCGTGGTTCTCACAGATCCCTGCCTGCACACACTCATGGAAGTGCACAACGGAGACAAATGCCAACCAATGATCTCCCTGCAGCTGAGAGCGAGAGATGGAGTCGCCTACACTACCAGGAGGTACTAGAGCCGGACGAGGTGGGTGAGCAAGGAAGCTTTTTTTGGGGGAAGGAGAAACAAGGACTGTGGAGGGAGATGTGCGCAAAGGTTGGGGATGGGGGGAGAGTGGTGCAGAGGTCAGAGCCAAGGAGGGCGGGTGAATGTGAGATGTGGACAGCCTGTGAAAAAAAGCGGAACCCTGTGCTCTGTGCATAGCAAACCCCTAAAACCTACACTCTGTATGTAGTGCATTCCTCAACCCTGTACTCTGTACACAGCGCACTACTGAACTCTGCACTCTGTATGCCATGTACATATGTCTGTATGTAGCGCACCCCTAAACCCTGCACCTAGCACACTCCTAACCTGTGTACTATGTACGTAGCGCACCCTTAAACTCTGCACTCTGTACATAACGTGCTCCTGAACTCTGCACTCTGTATGTTACACACTCCTGAACTCCCTACTCTGAACTCTGCGCTCTATACATAGCGCACTCCCGAACTCTGCATTCTTAGTTTAAAGATACAAAAACAGAGGGCAACCCTAATGCTGATGCAGCCCGTGATGAAATTGTGTTGAACACCCCTGGCTTAGGATATAAAAATGTATTTGACGCAAAATCAATTGGACATTTTTTTGGAAAGATCTTTCAAAAAGGAAAAATAAATAAATAAATAAACCTAACACAATATAAAACTTCCAGCATTGTGAATGTCACCCTGTTTCAAGCTGTTAATGCCATCTTTTATTCTATTTGCAACATATAGGTACGACAACAGTTACACTCCAGTAGTGAAGAGGTAATAAGCTAACAGCAATACTTAAAATGTATAAGAAAACTGTTGTTAGGTTGGCCTAGATGTTTTTTGAGTGTTTAATATTCTTGAATAATTGTACTTTGAAAATGTGGATTATTCACACAATACAAATGCAAGGCTATTGAATGCCTCTCCCATCTAGTCTCACATACAGCTTCCTGGTGGCCAGTGCTGCCTTCATGATCCTTGTTCCTTAAACAGTAAGAGGTTCTGCTAATAGCTTAGAAAATACGCCAGTTATAGAAGGGAGATAGAGTGACCAGGGCAAGGATTTTATCAATGTAATCTCTAAAACTGTCAATACAGGTCCAATCTCTATGCTCTTGAAGAAGACACTGAAGGATGGAAAGAAGGCCTTCTGATTGTGAAAAGTGTTGCATGTGCATGGTGCCTGACCTACAAAAAGACACTTAGGAACTCACTAAGTGTAGATCTATGAGACTTTTACCTGCAAGCAAGAGTCAATAGATATTTTGGCAAGCTAAGTACAAAATAAGGTCCGTTGGCGTGGACCATAGGGTGAGTACATGGATTGAAAACTGGCTACAAGGGTAAGTTCAGAGGGTGGTGATAAATGGGGAATACTCGTGTAGTGGCCATAACCCACAGAGGGGCGGCCTAGACTTTTGGGCTTACCAGTTACCTCCGCTTGGCTTGTCGGTGAATGTCCAGGGGTTCCCAGGGTTAGTACCCAACAACTTTGGATGCTGACACAATAAAAGTCCTTTTGAAGGTTTTTATTTCTGCAGTGGTAACATCCAACATAACACAGTCTCAGAGAAGAATAGAGGGCAAGGGTGAAGAAACTAAGGCACCTTTAACTGCTGACATCCACAAAATGTCTCTAATCAAACCCAGAGAGTAGCCTCTCACAGCTGGGTACTTCAATGCCGGACAAACCTCTAGCCAGAGGTATGGCAGCCAACAATGTGATCCGGAAACTTGCAAAAAGTCTGACACAGAATGAACTTGTAACCGAAGGTGAATGGGAACCTTTCTCACAGTACCTGGAACTTTCTCTGTCACCTTGGCAGTACCATGGAAGTGTGGATTCTTTAGTGTCCATACAACTTAGCTTCAAGGCTCTTCCTGAGATGCCAGCTGAATGGCCCTCCTCCGAAGAGTCCTCCCCCGGTCACTTAAATGAGCTGTGGTGCCCCTCCAATATTGAGAGCACACCGGGACGCCTTGAATCCTCCAGTTACTGGGCCTCGGGCTAACTGGCTCCGAGACTCGGGAACAGACGGATCCTTGCCCCAGACCATGCGGGTCTATAGGGCTAGTCCAACTGACCATGTTGCAGGACGGCAAACACTCCCAGGCCTAGGACCCCTCGCGGGGCTACCCCGGTCCAGAACCAGGAAAAAGGACTGCGGCCGAACCCCAAACACGTGACTTCAGCACCTTAAGTACCCTTCCCCAGATTAAACAGCGGGTTAGACGCGCCCACTGATTGGCTCCGGGGAAGACTGATACCTAAAACGTCCAACCAGGCCTGGTTCTAGGCCTGTCATGGGTACCTCTCTGCACCCATGACTAGGCAGAACCCTAGTACAGCCCAGCCAAACTGATGCCAAAGTTAACCTGTACAATTAACCCTCAGAACCCCATTACTGTTCTGAGGGAAAAAATAATAATTTCCACGTATAGCGCACACTCGTTAAAGTGTGCCTGCTACACACACCCCCTGGTTATTTAGACGATGTCCTCATCGTCTAGGCTACAACCAGGAAAAAATCCTAACATAATTTACAAAAAAACATGCGATGCCTGAGTTTCAAGTGGGTGTTGGGATAAGGAAAGGAAGGAAAAACACAGTTAAATGTTTGACATTTTCACAATAACATTTCACATACTGTACATGTACCACCCAGACTAACTGAATAACCCACCCAATCTCCGATGAGCTTGACAGTCAATCTCAGCGGTGCCTCCTAAAAAAAAATGACAAATGCAATACTATACACTGTACAATCCTTATAGAAAGCAAAATTCCACCCTATACTCAGTGGAATTTCCTTCTCTAAAGACACATCAGTTTTAAATTTCTAAAATACTAACCAGTACCTAAAATGTAAAAGAAAGTTCTCACTACTCCTGTTCCTTTTTCTGCCGACTCACGCCACCTAGTGGTCAGAGCCGCTGTAAATACAAGTCCTTATGAAACCAAGTACTGTGATCCGGCAATGTAGATCTTGACGCGTAGTTCTCTCTGCAGCAACTACCTGTCTGTCTAATTCCCACAGTTCTTGTAACTTTTGCAGAAAATCACAAAAAGATGAAGACCCGAAGAAGTTATTTTTTGCAAGATTCAAAGGCTTGACTCAGGAACAGTTCACCAATAGAAACATGGGTCGGGCAAAACCAAGTCTTTGCCCGTTTGAACATCATAAGTGGTGATGTAGTACACAGCACTGTCTTTGTCCGGTCTGCAGATCACAACCTTGTCCCAATAGATATGCCGACCATAATTCCAATGCAACAGACATCCTTGGAATCGATCAAACATTTCACGGGAAAATGCTTTCTTTCGCAGTGGCTTTGGGACCTTAAGGTAGTCCCAGACATCTTCCGCATACCACTTTTCCCGATTCACTTCCACAATGTCCATGACTTCCCTAGGCAAGTCCATACTCTGTTGCCACCCGCTTATGCAACAGTCTCTGAGACCTGGCTAGTCTCGGTAAATTGCGGGTGACTCCAGACCCAGGGGGTATGAAAGAGTGTGGGGACCTCTTCACCAATCTCGTGGCACAACTCAAAATCACTGGCAGATTTTCAAGCTTGGGCATTGGGGTGTTCCGGGCCAAGGGGGTCTCTACTTGTGGCATTTCTTCCCCCCGGTAAGGGGTAACCAGCCCGCAACATCACCGCAAGCAGCAGCCACATCATCCCCACATGACCACAACAACTCATCAGACATTGCATCGAACAATTCCTCAACCTCTTCGGCCTCCGGCAAGGAGCAAAAAGATTCTAAGTCAGTATCCCACCTTGAACTGCTGGCATCCGCAAATGTCTTTAATCAAACCCAGAGAGTAGCCACTTGCAGCTGGTTACTTCAATGCCAGACAAACCTCTAGCCAGAAGTATGGCAGCTGACAATGTGAACCGGAAACTTGTTAAAAGTCTCTGACACAGAATGAACTTGCAACCGAAGGTGAATAGGAACCTTTCCCACAGTACCTGAAACTTTCTCTGTTTCCTTGGCAGTACTGTGGAATAGGGATGGGCCTGGTGTTCGATTCAAACCCATGTTCGAATCGAACATCGGGCGTTCGCCCGCTCGGCGAGCCCAGAACTATTTGGGCCATTTGCATCAAATTTGTGTGATGCAAGCGGCCCGCAATGCACTGCGCCAGTCGCAGTGCATTGCTGGCTGATGATTGGCCAAGCATGCACTGTGACCCTGCATGCTTGGTCAATCATAGAGCCAGCGACGAGGAGAGCGGTGCCTGAGTTTTAAATGGATGTTGGGAAAGGAAAAGAAGAAAAACACAGTTAAATGTTTGATATTTTCACAACAACATGTTTTACATACTGTACATGTACCACCCAGACTAACTGACTAACCCACCCAATCTCCGATGAGCTTGACAGTCGATCTCGGTGCATCCTTAAAAAAAAACAACAGGCAAAGGCAATACTATACACTGTATAATTCGTTTAGAGAGTGAAATTTCACCCCATACTCAGTGAAATTCCCTTCTCTAAAGACACATGGGTTATTTTTTTCTAAAATCACTAACGAATGTAAAAGAAAGTTCTCACTACTGCTGTCGCTACTCTGCCGATTCACGCCACCTGGTGGTCAGAGCCGCTGTAACTGCAAGTCCTTATGAAACCAAGTATTGTGAGCTGGAAACTTGTAGATCTTGACGCATAGTTCTCTCTGCAGCAACTACCTGTCTATCTAATTCCCACAGTTCTTGGAATTTTGCAGAAAATCACAAAAAGATGAAGACACAGAGAAGTTATTTTTGCAAGATTCAAAGGCTTGACTCAGGAACGGTTCACCAATAGAAACGTGGGTCAGGCAAAACCAAGTCTTTACCCATTTGAACATCATAAGTGGGGATTAGGGATGGGCCCGGTGTTCGATTCAAACCCACGTTCGAATCAAGCACCGGGCGTTCGCCCGCTCGGCGAGCCCAGAACTATTTGGGCCGTTCGCATCACATTCGTGTGATGCGAGCGGCCCGCAATGCATTGCGCCAGGCGCAGTGCATTGCTGGCTGATGATTGGCCAAGCATGCACTGTGACCCCGCATGCTTGGCCAATCACAGCGCCGGCAGCGAGGAGAGCAATAATTGGCTACAGGCAGGACGCCTGTAGCCAATTATAGCTCAGGGGCTTTAGTACACGCCCCACTGTATAAAAGGCCGCTGCGCCGTCGGCCTAGTGCACATGTGTTCCGGCTTTGATTGAGTGAATAGGCAGACTGCTGATTCATTGCTAAACCATTGCTGATTCATTGCTGCTGATTCATTGCTAAACCATTGCTGATTCATTGCTGCTGATTCATTATTACTGAAGTGAATACTGATCATTTCTGCTGATTGCACTGCTGCTGAGTGGTGACATTATCTGCTGCTGAGTCTAAGTGCTTTCTTTCTGGTGTGTGCGTGCTGTTAGTACAGCATTGCAGTAGCACCCATTGCAGTGCTGTTAGTACAGCATTGCACCATAACCTTCTGTCCCATTGTGATCTAAGGCAGGCAGGCAGGGATTTATAGGAGCTAGTGTGTGTGTGTCAGCACACATAGGAGCTAGTGTGTGTGTGTCAGCACACATAGGAGCTAGTGTGTGTGTGTGTCAGCACACATAGGAGCTAGTGTGTGTGTGTCAGCACACATAGGAGCTAGTGTGTGTGTGTCAGCACACATAGGAGCTAGTGTGTGTGTGTGTGTCAGCACACATAGGAGCTAGTGTGTGTGTGTGTGTGTCAGCACACATAGGAGCTAGTGTGTGTGTGTGTGTGTGTGTGTGTCAGCACACATAGGAGCTAGTGTGTGTGTGTGTGTGTCAGCACACATAAGAGCTAGTGTGTGTGTGTGTGTGTGTCAGCACACATAGGAGCTAGTGTGTGTGTGTGTGTGTGTCAGCGCACATAGGAGCTAGTGTGTGTGTGTGTGTGTCAGCACACATAGGAGCTAGTGTGTGTGTGTGTGTGTGTCAGCACACATAGGAGCTAGTGTGTGTGTGTGTGTCAGCACACATAGGAGCTAGTGTGTGTGTGTCAGCACACATAGGAGCTAGTGTGTGTGGTCAGCACACATAGGAGCTAGTGTGTGTGTCAGCACACATAGGAGCTAGTGTGTGTGTGTCAGCACACATAGGAGCTAGTGTGTGTGTGTCAGCACACATAGGAGCTAGTGTGTGTGTGTCAGCACACATAGGAGCTTGTGTGTGTGTGTGTCAGCACACATAGGAGCTAGTGTGTGTGTGTCAGCACACATAGGAGCTAGTGTGTGTGTGTCAGCACACATAGGAGCTAGTGTGTGTGTGTCAGCACACATAGGAGCTAGTGTGTGTGTCAGCCCAGTTCTTGTCATCTAAGGCAGCCTCTATCTGCCGTAAGGCCCTGTTGCTGTCATCTAAGGCATCCATCTGCAGGAGTTAGTGTGTGTGCTGTGTGACTCCAGCAGAATATACACTACCCACTACAATGCCTGGAAGACCGCCAAGGAGAGGCAGACAGTCCCGAGGCAAGAACACAGGACAAGCAGGCTCTGTTTCTAGAGACAACAGTGCTGGTTGTGGACGTGGTCGTGCATCGTCATCAGCACGTGGCCATGGGACACGCTTGTCCTTGTTTTCGGCAGCTGGACATGTTGAGCCGCATCATGCCGAAGGCTTGGTAGAATGGATGACCAAGCCCTCCTCATCCTCCTCATCCTCTCTCACCCAGGCTCAGGGTACTGGCAGAGCAGCTGCCAACGCGTACTCAATGGCATCATCAGGCACCCCTTCCCTAGACCCACCAGGTCCTCCTGAGGAGTCCCCCGAACTGTTTGAGCACAGTGTTGGGTACATGCTTCAGGATGATGCCCAACGTTTTGAAGGCTCGGATGATGATACCCAGCTTGAGGAAGGCAGTAGCGTGCGCGCAGAGAGAGGGGATGCTCAAGGACAGCAATCTGGCAGTCATGTTCCACCAGCTGCAGCTTACTGCCAGGTTTGCTCCAGTGGTGAAGAGGGAGGGGATGATGAGGTCATTGACTCCACGTGGGTGCCTGAAGGGAGAGAGGAGGAGGAGGAGGAGGCAGCGGCACATGTCCAACGAGGCAGGATGCCCTCCGGAGGCCAGCTAGAGGCCAGCACACCAACTGAATCACACCGCAGAGCTCTGCCTGTGCAGGGCGCCGCCTCTGCATGCTATCACAAAAGTTCTTTGGTGTGGGCCTTTTTTGAGACGAGTACATCAGATCGCACCACTGCTATTTGCAATATTTGTCTCAAGCGTATCTCGCGTGGCCAAAACATCAGCCGCTTGGGCACCACAAGCATGACCAGACATATGTCGACCTGCCATGCAGCTCGTTGGCAAGCGCACATTAAAGACCCACACCAAAGAACAAAGCGGACCTCTCCTTGCTCCTCATCAGCTGTGATCTCCAACCCCACTATATCTTCAGTCCTCACTGAAAGCTGCTCTGAGAGGAATGAAGGTGTAGAATTAGGTGTGTCACAGCCAAGTACTTGCAGTACACCGACGTCCGATTGTAGCAGGCAAATTTCCCTGCCCCAGCTGCTGGACCGTCGAAAGAAGTTTACTCCCAGCCATCCACATGTCCAGCGGTTGAATGCTAGCTTGGCTAAATTGCTAGCACTTCAACTGCTGCCTTTTCAGTTGGTAGACTCGGCCCCCTTCCGTGAGTTTGTTCAATGTGCGGTTCCTCAGTGGCAGGTTCCCAAACGCCACTTTTTCTCACGGAAGGCGATTCCGGCTCTCTAACGGCATGTGGAAGGCAATGTCCATGCCTCGCTGGACAGGGCGGTCAGCGGTAAGGTGCATATTACCGCTGACTCGTGGTCCAGCAGGCATGGACAGGGACGTTATCTGTCTGTCACGGCCCATTGGGTCACTCTATTGGCAGCTGGGAGGGATGCAGGACAAGGTGCAGTAGTGTTTGAGGTTGTTCCGCCACCACGCCTCCAAAATGCTACTACTGGTTGTGACACACCTCTCTCCTCCACCTCCTCCTCTTCTTCTTCCTCCATGGCCTCTTCGAGTGCTCTGTCCTCGGAACCAGCAGTGCTCCGTAGGCATACAAGGGGGTACGCGAGTACGCAGGCAAAAAGATGCCATGCCGTGCTTGCGCTGGTGTGTTTGGGGGACAGGAGCCACACTGGGGCAGAGGTTCTGGCAGCTCTGCAGGGGCAGGCCGAGAGGTGGTTGACGCCACGCCAGCTTAAGCCAGGAATGGTGGTTTCTGACAATGGCACCAACCTCCTCTCCGCCCTGCGGCAGGGGCAGCTCACCCATGTGCCCTGTATGGCTCACGTCCTCAACCTGGTGGTGCAGCGGTTCTTGGGCAGGTACCCAGGCTTACAGGATGTCCTGAGGCAGGCCAGGAAAGTCTGTGTGCATTTCCGCCGATCGTATAATGCCAGTGCTCAGCTGGCTGAGCTGCAAAAGGAGTTGAACCTGCCCAAGAATCGCCTTATATGTGACATGCCCACCAGGTGGAACTCAACATTGGCCATGCTGCAGCGACTGCACACGCGGCAGAGGGCCATCAATGAGTACCTTTGCGACTACGGCACCAGGACAGGGTCAGGGGAGCTTGGATTTTTTCCCCACGCCAGTGGAGCATGATCAGGGATGCATGCACTGTCCTGTCACCATTTGAGGAGGCCACGAGGATGGTGAGCAGTGACAGTGCATGCATCAGTGACACTGTACCTCTTGTCCACCTGTTGGAGCATACGCTGCGTGGGATAATGGACAGGGCACTTGAGGCAGAACAGAGGCAGGAAGAGGAGGACTTCCTTGCCTCTCAAGGCCCCCTTTATCCAGACAGTGTTCCTTCTGTCCCACCCATCACACAGGAAGAGGATGAGAGGAGGAGGAGGATTGTGTGAGCATGGAGGTGGAGCCTGGCACTCAGCATCAGCAGCAGCAGTCTTTTAGGGATGATGTACAGTCCCAACAAACCAGTGGACTTGTACGTGGCTGGGAGGAGGTGACTGGCGATCATGTCGTCCTCAGTGACCCAGAAGACTCCGGACCGAATCCCTCAGCTAACCTATGTTGCATGGCCTCCCTGATCCTGCAAAGCCTGCGGAAGGATCCTCGTATTCTTCGGATCAAGGAGAGGGACTATTACTGGCTGGCCACTCTCCTTGATCCACGGTACAAGGGTAAGGTTGCGGACCTTATCTTGCCGTCGCAGAGGGAGCAGAGGATGAGACATCTCAGGGAGGCCTTGCAGAAAGATCTGTGCAACGCGTTCCCAGAAACTAGGAGGTTACAAACTCCTGGTCCTGGACGACGAGTTACTGAGGCTTCGGTCAGTAGCAGAAGGAGCGGTGGGGAAGGTGGACGTCTGACCGATGCGTTCAGACAATTTTTTAGTCCGCAGCCCCAAGGTATGATCGGTTCCAGCAACCATCGCCAGCGTCTGATATACATGGTGCAGGAATACCTAGGGGCAAGGTCAGGCTTGGACACCTTTCCCACTGAAAATCCTCTGGCTTACTGGGTCTTGAGGATGGATCACTGGCCAGAGCTTACACAGTATGCAATTGAGCTACTGGCCTGTCCTGCATCCAGCGTTCTTTCCGAACGCACATTCAGTGCTGCTGGAGGATTTGTCACCGATCACAGGGTGCGCCTGTCCACCAACTTGGTTAATCGACTGACCTTCATAAAGATGAATCAGTCTTGGATCACCACCAGCTACCAGGCACCTGAAGCGGATATAACTGAATAATTTGTAATGTCACATCCCTTCAAGACTGCCTATGCTGATGCTGAGTGACTGTACTGTTATGTTCACTGACTATCCTCTTCCTCCTCCTCAATGATCCATTCCTTGATAGCTTGGAAGAACATTTTTGTTTCTTGGTGCCACCACACCAGTGCCTAAGGCACAATTTTTCAGTCCCTGTATAACAGGGGCGTGTAATTACAATTTTTTAAGCAATGCTTCGCAACAGGTCTGACTGCTGTGCTCCAAGTACAGTATCTGTGAGGGGTTGCAGTGTTGTGGCACCAGCACCAGTGCCTAAGGCACAATTTTTCAGCCCCTGTTTAACAGGGGCGTGTAATTACAATTTTTTAAGCAATGCTTCGCAACAGGTCTGACTTCTGTGCTCCAAGTACAGTATCTGTGAGGGGTTGCAGTGTTGTGGTACCAGCACCAGTGCCTAAGGCACAATTTTTCAGCCCCTGTGTAACAGGGGCGTGTAATTACAAATCTTGATCTAATAGTTCACAGCAGGGCCCATTCTTGCGCCCACCAAGAGTAACTGTGAGGGCTTACAGTCTTGTGTCAACACCATCCACCACCACCACCAAAGCCCCAATTTTTCTGCCCTGTTCAACAGGTGCATGCAATTACAAATCTTGATCTAATAATTCACAGCAGGGCCCATTCCTGCGCCCACCAAGAGTAACTGTGAGGGCTTACAGTCTTGTGGCAACACCGTCCACCACCACCACCACCACCAAAGGCCCAAATTTTCTGCCCTTTTCAACAGGTGCATGCAATTACAAATCTTGATCTAATAATTCACAGCAGGGCCCATTCCTGTGCCCACCAAGAGTAACTGTGAGGGCTTACAGTCTTGTGGCAACACCGTCCACCACCACCACCACCACCAAAGGCCCAATTTTTCTGCCCTGTTCAACAGGTGCATGCAATTACAAATCTTGATCTAATAACTCACAGCAGGGCCCATTCCTGTGCCCACCAAGAGTAACTGTGAGGGCTTACAGTGTTGTGGCTACACCAACATCTAATGGGGCAAATTTCTGCAGAGTATATATGGCAGGCCCCTACTTTCAAACATCCAACTTACAAACGACTCCTACTTGCAAACAGAAGGAGAAAACAGGAAGTGAGAGGAAATCTACCCCTAAGAAGGGAAATTCTATCCTGTTACATTTAATTTGGGAAAAAGGTATCTCCTCTCTACTGATGCTTTATCACCAATCCTTGTTTCAATTAAAACCCCACTTTTCCAAAAACATTTGTCATTGGGACGGAAAGTGAGGTGAAATGTTCTGAACAGATGTGCAAAGACAGCAAATGTTACAGGGGTGATAACCCCTCCCTATGTTCTCCAAAAAGCTTAAAAATATTTTTTTTTTGGATGGAGCTACACTTAAAAATTTACCTGTTCAGATTCTACTTAAGGGGGGGCGTAGCGACCGGACTCCAAGATGGCCGCTTAGCCTGGAGCTCCGCTCGTCCACAGGAGACATTTGTCAGCCACAAGCTGTTACCGGCGGCTATTTTCTCCCCAATCAGGTCAGTAAGACCCCAGGAACCGGGGGCACACACCGGAGATGGGCCGGCACAGGAAAAACCCGCCACAGCCACAGAAAATACCGGGCTATTGTGCCGCGAACGGCGCCTCACAAGATGGTGGCGGCGGCGGCGGGAATACTGCTGTTCAAACCTTACCACAGGGCCTGGGAGCGGACACTTCGGGAATTCACCGCACGGATACTCACACACTAAAGGCTCCCAGCGATTCCTCCTCCGGTCCCGCGACGCCTACCACAAGAAGTCCAGCTAAATCCAGGCCGCGGAGAGAATCCCCATGTAGGCCGCAAAACGTCCTGTCTATGGAGGTAAGCGCACCGCATACATCCTCAGCTAGTCAGCACGCCATGAGAGGAGACCCAATTACAGATTTTCCCACAGCGGACAGGCCTGTATCTGACACTATGCTAAAGGACATGTTGATTTCATTAAGGTCCTTACTTCAGGCTGATATGGTCAGGGGGATCAATGAATGTAGAAAAGAAGTGCATTCACTGGGTTTAAGAGTGGACAGAACAGAACACAAAATGGAGGAATTTACCTCAGCATATAATGAAATGGTTGACTCAAATGCAGCACAGGGGGAAGAAATTGGATGGATTAAAGATAAATTAGCAGATCTCGAGGACCGCTCCAGGAGGAACAACCTTAAATTGAGCGGTATCCCTGAAGATGTACCCACAAATCAGTTACTACCATTTGCCCAAGCTCTGTTTTCAACTTTTTTACCTCAGGCTACAGCGCAGGACCTCATTGTGGACAGGATTCATAGAATCCCAAAACCGTCATTTCTGCCTGCAGAAATTCCCAGAGATGTCCTCTTAAGAGTTCACTATTTTCACATTAAAGATCAAATTTTTCAAGTTTCTAGAAAACAGGAAAATTTGCCCCCCCCCAATTTGCTAATGTCAGATTGCTCCCTGACCTGTCTAGACATACCTTACAATGCCGACGTAATCTTATGACCATTACAAAAGCCTTAAGAAACCATAACATCATCCATAAATGGAAATATCCTGCCACATTATCCATTACTCATAATGGTACTACCACCATGATCTCTTCATTGGATGAAGGTCTGAACTTATTGCGTAGATGGAATGTATTACCTGATGCAAACGTCAACTATTCCACCATAGCAGGCCCATCGCATATTCCTACTGAATGGCAGATAGTCACTCACAGAAAATCTCTCAAAAAATCCGCTGGTATACACAGTTCAGTATCTCAACATTCCACATGAATGTCTCCTAGGAGGAGTGCTTTATACTCTGTTTCCTTGTTACCCTCAGGTTACTAATAGCAGTTATATCTGCTCTTGGATCGCTTTATGGATCCTTTTTTTACTTGTTTTCTGTATTTTTTCCTTGTAATGCACAGATCTTCTGAGAGCAACTTAATGCCCTTTGTCTACTTCAGAAACCCGTGTGATGCCTGCCAGCAACTGGATACGCTCTTGCCGGTCGCAGTGAGTACACTTTTGTCTGCCCTCCATGTTCCTTACACTGAAGGTCAATGACGATCTCTTGCTTGTCAATTAACGCTCATGGTTTGAACCACCCGGCCAAACGATTTTCCCTATGGAAGGAAGCCTATAAACATAAGGCGAATATTTTATGTGTACAGGAAACACACTTTCAACTTGATAACGCCCCGTCCTGTTCCCACAAGGACTTTCCACATGTCTACTTAGCGTGTAATCCTCATAAAAAAGCTGGAGGTGTCCTTTTGGCCCTGAAGAATTCACTTTCCTTTCAACACAGGGATTTGTTTCTTGATGCTGCTGGCAGGTTTATCGTTGTTTCAGGTGACATCAATTCCCAACCCTTCACTCTGGTTAACCTATATTCTCCAAATACCCATCAAATCCGTTTTTTCAATAAAGCCCTTTGCAAACTCAAGTCTATGCAATATGGTAAGGTTCTGATTTGCGGAGACTTTAACATTACCTCAGACCCTCAAATGGACACATCTTCAGCCAAAGTCCGATCAACGCCAGCCCTGCAAACCATTCTTCATAAAGAGGAACTGTTCGATGCGTTGAGATGTCTCCATGCTGGTGAAAAGGACTTCACTTTCTTTTCCAATAGACATCGTTCGTATTCCCATATTGACATGTATTTGACTGATAAATGGTTGTTACAGGATATAGCCACGGCTGCCATTCACGACATTACGTGGTCTGACCACGCGGCAATTTCCTTAACCATTATAGAAAAGGGTGTCTCCTCTTCACCTCCCATCTGGCGTTGCAACACTAGATTGATACAGGAACCTTCCTCTGGCAAGCTACTGGCACAACACATCACTAATTTTTTCTTAGATAACTATGGCTCAGTTACTGATCCACATATTCTGTGGAACGCTCACAAGGCATACATGAGAGGTATTCTCATACAAATGGGGGCTAGGGCCAAACGACAAAGATCTCAACAGCTTCAAACTGCACTCCATGATCTTAGAAATCTTGAAACGCAAAATAAACCATCTCCTACTTTACTAATATCTCGCAAATTATCTATCCTCAGGGAAAAGCTCAGGGAACTTTTATCCCAACAATATGACAGACATATCAGAAGCTTAAAACTAAATTTCTACCATAATGCTAATAAAGCAGGTAAACTGTTAGCCAATAGATTGAAAGCACTACGCACTAAGACAAGGATAGCACACCTTAGACACCCCACTTTAAACCACAAACTCATACATCCTCAGGCAATAGCTGATCAATTTGCCGAATATTACGGTTCACTTTATAATTTACATAGGGATCCTTCTACGACTCAACCCTCTAGGGAGAACATAAATGATTTCTTGCAGCATATTCATTTACCTTCTCTCTCTACTGAACAACTAGAATCTCTTAATGTTCCCTTTACCACTCAGGAAGTTGAGAAAACTATTGCTTCGCTTCCTAATGGTAAGTCCCCTGGCCCTGACGGCTTCTCTAATGAATATCTTAAAGCATTTAAACATATTGTTTCACCTCATCTTACACATTCTTTCAATAAAGCCGCTGAAAGTGCCAGTATGCCTCCAGATATGCTTAAAGCCTACATAATCACCCTGCCTAAACCTGGTAAGGAACCAGACACACCGGCCAATTTTAGGCCGATATCACTACTAAATTCTGATACCAAGGTGTATGCCAAATTGTTAGCCACTCGCTTATCACACATTCTTCCTCTATTAGTAAAAAATGATCAGATGGGATTTGTGAAGGGGAGACAAACTTCCGATGCCACTAGGAGGATTATTAATATATTGTATATGCTAAATATGCTAAATTGCACCGAACGCCTTCTCTGCTGTTATCTATTGACGCAGAGAAGGCGTTCGATAGAGTCCATTGGACGTACATGAAAATGACCCTTATTAAGTTTGGATTCCAGGGTCGTATACTTCAAGCTATTTTGGCATTGTACTCTTGCCCCACTGCACAGGTATACTCGACGAATGCTTTGTCCTCACCCTTTGATATTAGAAATGGAACTAGGCAGGGTTGCCCCCTGTCTCCTTCCATTTTTAACCTTATGATGGAGCCTCTTGCAGAAAACGTAAGGTCACACCCACTAATCTCGGGTTTCCCGTTTGGTAATACTAAACATTCCATTAACCTTTTTGCTGATGACGTCATCTTACTACTGACTAACCCAATAATTTCCCTGTCACATGCTCATGATGTCCTCCAAGCCTTCGGTAGGGTCTCATACTACAAGGTGAACTTTTTTAAATCTTTGATCCTTGCTCTTAAAATTCCACCCAAACTTAAACTTAATCTCCAATCACAATTTCCATATACGTGGAGTACTGACGGTGTTCCGTATCTGGGTATTGTTCTGAAGGCTAAAGTTTCTGAACTCGCTAAATCCAATTTAAAGCCACTTATTGCCAAACTGGAAACCCAACTTAAAGATTTTTCAATGAAAGAAGTTTCATGGTTTGGTAGAATTGCAGCGTATAAAATGCTGATCTTACCTCAAATACTATATGTTTTTCGCTCGCTGCCACTTCATATTCCACAACACTTTCTCAGAAAACTTACTACTATGTGCTGGAAGTATGTATGGAATGGTAAGAAAGCTTGATGCTCCAGAAACAATCTTATTTCACATAAGAGATTCGGCGGTGCAGGTTTACCTGACATCCATGACTATTACTGGGCAGTTAAATTGGACCAAATTAAACATTGATTTCAGACTAATGACCCGCCAGTTTGGGTAGGTATTGAAAATTCATTGGTTCCACTACCTGTGTCCAATGTACATACTCTTTTACTGACTGATGGTTGGTCTGCCAGGGACTTACGTAAACTATCCCCCACAATTCAAATATCTTTAAAAGCATGGAGACACGTACTACCTACTACTCAAGATGACGTCACAGACTTACCCTACAACATACCACTCTCTATTCTTGAGACGAAACTTCCAACCTTATCTGTAACTGACCTCATTAATAAAGGGATTACACTAGTATCTGACTTTTTCGATGGCACCCAACTTAAATCTACAACGCAACTGACTTCGCAGTATAATCTTACTACTGACATGACACTTTGTACTCTTCAGATCATAGAGTTGCTCAAAACCTTACCTCCACCATTGCTTACCATTCCACACAAACTATGGCAGTTTTACTCTCCAGGTAATAAAGAGGTGAAAGGAATTTCCTATTTTTACAATCTTTTACATGATAAATTACAATTTATCAAGACACCTGCTATGATCAAATGGGAAACGGAACTCGGCTCTGACTTCTCGGACGATCAGTGGCGTCACGCCTTCTCTGAAATTCATTCTGCATCTCATTGTGCCAAACATTGGGAACTTACCATTAAATTATCCAATAGATGGCATTATACTCCTTGTCGATTGGCAACCTTTTTTCCAGGTTTTTCTCCGAATTGTTGGAGGGAGTGTGGCCAGTTGGGCAATCTATTGCATATGCTTTGGTACTGTCCTACGGTTAAAAGCTTATGGAATGGTGTTTTTCAACTTATATCTACTATTATGGGTATGCTCACTAACCCAGATCCTGCCTTAGGCATTCTTCATTTAAATATTGATAAGTTTCCTAAATCATTTCGACCAGTCATATCCCATATTTTACTTGAAACCAGATTACTGATTCTATGTAACTGGAAGTCTACCATTGCTATCAATGTATCAGATGTCACTTCTGCGGTACGTAGAAACTATACTTTTGAACGTTTGATAGCAATAAATACTTTTAGGTGTGCACAGTTTGATAAATACTGGTCTATATGGCCTATGGATCCTTCTCAGTGTGACACCTAGCTCCGTCTCCTGACTGCTACGATTGCTCTATATTAAGGATGGGCCCGGTGCTCGATGCGAACCCACGTTCGCATCGAGCACCGGGCGTTCGCTCGCTCGGCGAGCCCAGAACTATTTTGGCCGCTCGCATCACTTTGGTGTGTGGCGCGCGGCCCCGCAATGCATTGCGGCCGGCGCGGCCGACGCAGTGCATTGCTGGCTGATGATTGGCCAAGCATGCACTGTGACCCCGCATGCTTGGCCAATCACAGCCCCGGAAACTCGAAGAGCCATAATTGGCTACAGGCAGGACGCCTGTAGCCAATTACAGCTCAGGGGCTGTAGTACACGCCCCCCCCCTATAAAACGCCGCCACGCCGTCTGCGCCGGTCACATGCTGTTCCGGCGCAGATTGAGCAGGCTGTTTCTGTGACACTCTGCTGCATTTAGATAGTTAGAGAGATTCACTTACAGAGATTGAGTTAGATAGATTCAGTTACAAAGATTGATTGACAAAGAGGGGCTTGTAGTGTGCTCGTGGCAGGCAGGCAGAGCTCCTATATTTTGTTACCAGAAGCACCTATAGGACTTGTAGTGTGTTCGTGGCAGGCAGGCAGAGCTCCTATATTTTGTTACCAGAAGCACCTATAGGACTTGTAGTGTGTTAGTGGCAGGCAGGCAGAGCTCCTATATTTTGTTACCAGAAGCACCTATAGGACTTGTAGTGTGTTCGTGGCAGGCAGGCAGAGCTCCTATATTTTGTTACCAGAAGCACCTATAGGACTTGTAGTGTGTTAGTGGCAGGCAGGCAGAGCTCCTATATTTTGTTACCAGAAGCACCTATAGGACTTGTAGTGTGTTCGTGGCAGGCAGGCAGAGCTCCTATATTTTGTTACCAGAAGCACCTATAGGACTTGTAGTGTGTTAGTGGCAGGCAGGCAGAGCTCCTATATTTTGTTACCAGAAGCACCTATAGGACTTGTAGTGTGTTCGTGGCAGGCAGGCAGAGCTCCTATATTTTGTTCCCAGAGCACCTATAGGACTTGAAGTGTGTTAGTCCCATTACTCACACAGAGCTATATTTTCTTCCCAGAAGCACCTATAGGACTTGAAGTGTGTTAGTCCCATTACACACACAGAGCTATATTTTCTTCCCAGAAGCACCTATAGGACTTGAAGTGTGTTAGTCCCATTACACACACAGAGCTATATTTTCTTCCCAGAAGCACCTATAGGACTTGAAGTGTGTTAGTCCCATCACACACAGAGCTATATTTTGTTCCCATAAGCACATATAGGACTTGAAGTGTGTTAGTCCCATAACAAACACAGAGCTATATTTTTTCTTCCCAGAAGCACCTATAGGACTTGAAGTGTGTTAGTCCCATTACACACACAGAGCTATATTTTCTTCCCAGAAGCACCTATAGGACTTGAAGTGTGTTAGTCCCATCACACACACAGAGCTATATTTTGTTCCCAGAAGCACCTATAGGACTTGAAGTGTGTTAGTCCCATCACACACACAGAGCTATATTTTCTTCCCAGAAGCACCTATAGGACTTGAAGTGTGTTAGTCCCATCACACACACAGAGCTATATTTTGTTCCCAGAAGCACCTATAGGACTTGAAGTGTGTTAGTCCCATCACACACACAGAGCTATATTTTGTTCCCAGAAGCACCTATAGGACTTGAAGTGTGTTAGTCCCATTACACACACAGAGCTATATTTTGTTCCCAGAAGCACCTATAGGACTTGAAGTGTGTTAGTCCCATCACACACACAGAGCTATATTTTCTTCCCAGAAGCACCTATAGGACTTGAAGTGTGTTAGTCCCATCACACACACAGAGCTATATTTTGTTCCCAGAAGCACCTATAGGACTTGAAGTGTGTTAGTCCCATATATTTTGTTCCCAGAACACCTATAGGACTTGAAGTGTGAGTCCCATCACACACACAGAGCTATATTTTCTTCCCAGAAGCACCTATAGGACTTGAAGTGTGTTAGTCCCATCACACACACAGAGCTATATTTTGTTCCCAGAAGCACCTATAGGACTTGAAGTGTGTTAGTCCCATTACACACACAGAGCTATATTTTGTTCCCAGAAGCACCTATAGGACTTGAAGTGTGTTAGTCCCATCACACACACAGAGCTATATTTTCTTCCCAGAAGCACCTATAGGACTTGAAGTGTGTTAGTCCCATCACACACACAGAGCTATATTTTCTTCCCAGAAGCACCTATAGGACTTGAAGTGTGTTAGTCCCATCACACACACAGAGCACCTATAGTGTGTTAGTCCCATCACACAGAGCTATATTTTTGTTCCCAGAAGCACCTATAGGACTTGAAGTGTGTTAGTCCCATCACACACACAGAGCTATATTTTGTTCCCAGAAGCACCTATAGGACTTGAAGTGTGTTAGTCCCATCACACACACAGAGCTATATTTTGTTCCCAGAAGCACCTATAGGACTTGAAGTGTGTTAGTCCCATAACACACACAGAGCTATATTTTGTTCCCAGAAGCACCTATAGGACTTGAAGTGTGTTAGTCCCATCACACACACAGAGCTATATTTTCTTCCCAGAAGCACCTATAGGACTTGAAGTGTGTTAGTCCCTACACACACAGAGCTATATTTTGTTCCCAGAAGCACCTATAGGACTTGAAGTGTGTTAGTCCCATTACACACACAGAGCTATATTTTCTTCCCAGAAGCACCTAGGACTTGAAGTGTGTTAGTCCACACACACAGAGCTATATTTTGTTCCCCAGAAGCACCTATAGGACTTGAAGTGTGTTAGTCCCATCACACACACAGAGCTATATTTTGTTCCCAGAAGCACTATAGGACTTGAAGTGTGTTAGTCCCATACACACACAGAGCTATATTTTGTTCCTATAGGACTTGAAGTGTGTTAGTCCCATACACACACAGAGCTATATTTTGTTCCCAGAAGCACCTATAGGACTTGAAGTGTGTTAGTCCCATTACACACACAGAGCTATATTTTGTTCCAGAAGCACCTATAGGACTTGAAGTGTGTTAGTCCCATTACACACACAGAGCTATATTTTGTTCCCAGAAGCACCTATAGGACTTGAAGTTGTTAGTCCCATCACACACACAGAGCTATATTTTCTTCCCAGAAGCACCTTAGGACTTGAAGTGTGTTAGTCCCATCACACACACAGAGCTATTTTGTTCACAGAAGCACCTATAGGACTTGAAGTGTGTTAGTCCCATCACACACACAGAGCTATATTTTGTTCCCAGAAGCACCTATAGGACTTGAAGTGTGTTAGTCCCATCAGAGCTATATTTTGTTCCCAGAAGCACATAGGACTTGAAGTGAGTTAGTCCCATCACACACACAGATATATTTTCTTCCCAGAAGCACCTATAGGACTTGAAG
Source organism: Lithobates sylvaticus (assembly GCA_028564925.1). NCBI lineage: Eukaryota > Metazoa > Chordata > Amphibia > Anura > Ranidae > Lithobates > Lithobates sylvaticus. The sequence goes on along the minus strand of CM053028.1, from coordinate 511,477,470 downwards.
TGTGTTAGTCCCATTACACAGAGCTATATTTTCTTCCCAGAAGCACCTAGGACTTGAAGTGTGTTAGTCCCATTACACACACAGAGCTATATTTTCTTCCCAGAAGCACCTATAGGACTTGAAGTGTGTTAGTCCCATCACACACACAGAGCTATATTTTGTTCCCAGAAGCACCTATAGGACTTGTGTGTGTTAGTCCCATTACACACACAGAGCTATATTTTGTTCCCAGAAGCACCTATAGGACTTGAAGTGTGTTAGTCCCATCACACACACAGAGCTATATTTTCTTCCCAGGACTTGAAGTGTGTTAGTCCCATCACACACACAGAGCTATATTTTCTTCCCAGAAGCACCTATAGGACTTGAGTGTGTTAGTCCCATTACACACACAGAGCTCCTATATATTCTTCCCAGAAGCACCTACAGGACTTCTAGTGTGTTAGTCCCATCACACACAGCTCCTATATTTTCTTCCCATAAGCACCTACAGGACTTCTAGTGTGTTAGTCCCATCACACACAGCTCCTCTATTTTCTTTGCAGAAGCACCCATAGGACTTCTAGTGTGTTAGTGGCATCACACACAGCTCCTATATATTGTTCCCAGAAGCACCTACAGGACTTCTAGTGTGTTAGTCCCATCACACACAGCTCCTCTATTTTGTTTGCATAAGCACCCATAGGACTTCTAGTTGTTAGTGGCATCACACACAGCTCCTCTATTTTGTTCCCATAAGCACCTACAGGACTTCTAGTGTGTTAGTGGCATCACACAGAGCTCCTCTATTTTTCTTTGCAGAAGCACCCATAGGACTTCTAGTGTGTTAGTGGCATCACACACAGCTCCTATATTTTCTTCTCAGAAGCACCCACAGGACTTCTAGTGTGTTAGTGGCATCACACAGAGCTCCTATATATTCTTCTCAGCAGCACCCACAGGACTTCTAGTGTGTTAGTGGCATCACACAGAGCTCCTCTATTTTCTTTGCATAAGCACCCACAGGACTTCTAGTGTTTTAGTGGCATCACACAGAGCTCCTCTATTTTCTTTGCATAAGCACCCACAGGACTTCTAGTGTGTTAGTGGCATCACACAGAGCTCCTCTATTTTCTTTGCAGAAGCACCCATAGGACTTCTAGTGTGTTAGTGGCATCACACAGAGCTCCTATATATTCTTCTCAGCAGCACCCACAGGACTTCTAGTGTGTTAGTGGCATCACACAGAGCTCCTCTATTTTCTTTGCATAAGCACCCACAGGACTTCTAGTGTGTTAGTGGCATCACACAGAGCTCCTCTATTTTCTTTGCAGAAGCACCCATAGGACTTCTAGTGTGTTAGTGGCATCACACAGAGCTCCTATATTTTCTTCTCAGCAGCACCCACAGGACTACCGACTACAATGGCTGGAAGACCGCCAAGGGGAGGCAGAGCGTGCAGAGCCAAGAACACAGGGCAGGCAGGCTCTGTTTCTAGTGGACGTGGCCGTGGACGTGGACGTGGTCGTGCATCGTCATCAGCACGTGGCCATGGGACACGCGCGTCTTTGTTTTCGGCAGCTGGACATGTGGAGCCGCATCATGCTGAAGGCTTGGTAGAATGGATGACCAAGCCCTCCTCATCCTCCTCATCCTCTCTCACCCAGGCTCAGGGTACTGACAGAGCATCATCAGCCACCCCTTCCCTAGACCCACCATGTCCTCCTGAGTCCCCCGAACTCTTTGAGCACAGGGGAGGGGATGATGAGGTCACTGACTCCACGTTGGTGCCTCAAGGGAGAGAGGATGAGAGAGGATGAGGACGAGGACGAGGAGGAGGAGGATGCGGCGTCACATGTCCAACGAGGCAGGATGCCCCCTGGAGGCCAGGTAGAGGCCAGCACAGCAACTGTACAACACCGCAGAGCTCCGCCTGTGCAGGGCGCTGCCTCTGCACGTTATCAGAAAAGTTCTTTGGTGTGGGCCTTTTTTGAGACGAGTGCAGCAGATCGCACCACTGCTATTTGCAATATTTGTCTCAAGCGTATCTCGCGTGGCCAAAACATCAGCCGCTTGGGCACGACAAGCATGACCAGACATATGGCGACCTGCCATGCAGCTCGTTGGCAGGCACACATAAAAGACCCACACCAAAGAACTAAGCGGACCTCTCCTTGCTCCTCCTCAGCTGGGATCTCCATCCCCACTACACCTTCAGTCCTCTCTGAAAGCTGCTCTGAGAGGACTGAAGGTGTAGAATTCGTGTGTCACAACCAAGTACTTGCAGTACACCGACGTCCGAATGCAGCAGGCAAATTTCCCTGCCCCAGCTGCTGGACCGTAGAAAGATGTACACTCCCAGCCATCCACATGCCCAGCGGTTGAATGCTAGCCTTGCTAAATTGCTAGCACTTCAACTGCTGCCTTTTCAGTTGGTAGACTCGGCCCCCTTCCGTGAGTTTGTTCAATGTGCGGTTCCTCAGTGGCAGGTTCCCAAACGCCACTTTTTCTCGCGGAAGGCGATTCCGTCTCTCTACCGGCATGTGGAGGGCAATGTCCATGCCTCGCTGGACAGGGCGGTCAGCGGTAAGGTGCATATTACCGCTGACTCATGGTCCAGCAGGCATGGACAGGGACGGTACCTTTCTTTCACGGCCCATTGGGTCACTCTATTGGCAGCTGGGAGGGATGCAGGACAAGGTGCAGTAGTGTTGGAGGTTGTTCCGCCACCACGCCTCCAAAACGCGACTACTGCTACTGGTTGTGACACACCTCTCTCCTCCACCCCCTCCTCTTCTTCTTCCTCCAGTGCTCTGTCCTTGGAACCAGCGGTGCTCCGTAGGCGTACAAGGGGCTACGCAAGTACGCAGGCAAAAAGATGCCATGCCGTGCTTGCGCTGGTGTGTTTGGGGGACAGGAGCCACACTGGGCCAGAGGTTCTGGCAGCTCTGCAGGGGCAGGCCGAGAGGTGGTTGACGCCACGTCAGCTTAAGCCAGGAATGGTCGTTTCTGACAATGGCACCAACCTCCTCTCCGCCCTGCGACAGGGGCAGCTCACCCATGTGCCCTGCATGGCTCACGTCCTCAACCTGGTGGTGCAGCGGTTCTTGGGCAGGTTCCCAGGCTTACAGGATGTCCTGAGGCAGGCCAGGAAAGTCTGTGTGCATTTCCGCCGATCTTATAATGCCAGTGCTCGGCTGACTGAGCTGCAAAAGGAGCTGAACCTGCCCAAGAACCGCCTAATATCTGACATGCCCACCAGGTGGAACTCAACGTTGGCCATGCTGCAGCGACTGCACACGCAGCAGAGGGCCATCAATGAGTACCTTTGCGACTACGGCACCAGGACAGGGTCAGGGGAGCTTGGTTTTTTTTCCCCACGTCAGTGGAGCATGATCAGGGATGCATGCACTGTCCTCTCACCATTTGAGGAGGCCACGAGGATGGTGAGCAGTGACAGTGCATGCATCAGTGACACTGTCCCTCTTGTCCACCTGTTGGAGCATACGCTGCGTGGGATAATGGACAGGGCACTTGAGGCAGAACAGAGGCAGGAAGAGGAGGACTTCCTTGCCTCTCAAGGCCCCCTTTATCCGGACAGTGTTCCTTCTGTCCCACCCATCACACAGGAAGAGGATGAGGAGGAGGAGGAGGAGGAGGAGGAGGAGGAGGATTGTGTGAGCATGGAGGTGGAGCCTGGCACTCAGCATCAGCAGCAGCAGTCTTTTAGGGATGATGTACAGTCCCAACAAGCCAGTGGACTTGTACGTGGCTGGGAGGAGGTGGCTGGCGATCATGTCATCCTCAGTGACCCAGAAGACTCCGGACCGAATGCCTCAGCTAACCTACGCTGCATGGCCTCCCTGATCCTGCAAAGCCTGCGGAAGGATCCTCGTGTTCTTCGGATCAAGGAGAGGGACCATTACTGGCTGGCCACTCTCCTTGATCCGCGGTACAAGGGTAAGGTTGCGGACCTTATCTTGCCGACGCAGAGGGAGCAGAGGATGAGACATCTCAGGGAGGCCTTGCAGAAAGGTCTGTGCAACGCGTTCCCAGAAACTGGGAGGCTACAAACTCCTGGTCCTGGGCGACGAGTTGCTGAGGCTTCGGTCAGTGGCAGAAGGAGCGGTGGGGAAGGTGGACGTCTGACCGATGCGTTCAGACAATTTTTTAGTCCGCAGCCCCAAGGTATGATCGGTTCCAGCAACCATCGCCAGCGTCTGATATACATGGTGCAGGAATACCTTGGGCAAGGTCAGACTTGGACACCTTTCCCACCGAAAATCCTCTGGCTTACTGGGTCCTGAGGATGGATCACTGGCCAGAGCTTGCACAGTATGCAATTGAGCTACTGGCCTGTCCTGCCTCCAGCGTTCTTTCCGAACGCACATTCAGTGCTGCTGGAGGATTTGTGACTGATCATAGGGTGCGCCTGTCCACCGCCTCGGTTGATCGACTGACATTCATCAAAATGAATCAGTCTTGGATCACCACCAGCTACCAGGCACCTGAGGCGGATATAACCGAATAATTTTTTAATGTCACATCCCTTCAAGACTGCCTATGCTGATGCTGAGTGACTGTCCTCTTATGTTCACTGACTATCCTCTTCCTCCTCCTCAATGATCCATGCCACCACACCAGTGCCTAAGGCACAATTTTTCAGCCCCTGTTTAACAGGGGCGTGTACTTACAATTTTTAAAAAAAATGCTTCGCAACACGTGTGACTGCTGTGCTCCAAGTACAGTCTCTGTGAGGGCCGTGTTGCAGTGTTGTGGCACCAGCACCAGTGCCTAAGGCACAATTTTTCAGCCCCTGTTTAACAGGGGCGTGTACTTACAATTTTTAAAAAAAATGCTTCGCAACACGTGTGACTGCTGTGCTCCAAGTACAGTCTCTGTGAGGGCCGTGTTGCAGTGTTGTGGCACCAGTGCCTAAGGCACAATTTTTCAGCCCCTGTTTAACAGGGGCGTGTACTTACAATTTTTTAAAAAAAATGCTTCGCAACACGTGTGACTGCTGTGCTCCAAGTACAGTATCTGTGAGGGCCGGGTTGCAGTGTTGTGGCACCAGCACCAGTGCCTAAGGCACAATTTTTCAGCCCCTGTTTAACAGGGGCGTGTACTTACAATTTTTTTTAAAATAAATGCTTCGCAACACGTGTGACTGCTGTGCTCCAAGTACAGTATCTGTGAGGGCCGGGTTGCAGTGTTGTGGCACCAGCACCAGTGCCTAAGGCACAATTTTTCAGCCCCTGTTTAACAGGGGCGTGTACTTACAATTTTTTAAAAAAATGCTTCGCAACACGTGTGACTGCTGTGCTCCAAGTACAGTCTCTGTGAGGGGTTGCAGTGTTGTGGCACCAGCACCAGTGCCTAAGGCACAATTTTTCAGCCCCTGTTTAACAGGGGCCGGTAATTACAAATCTTGATCTAATAGTTCACAGCAGGGCCCATTCCTGCGCCCACCAAGAGTAACTATGAGGGCCTGCAGTCTTGTGGCAACACCGTCCACCACCACCGCCAAAGGCCCAATTTTTCTGCCCTGTTCATCAGGTGCTTGCAATTACAAATCTTGATCTAATAACTCACAGCAGGGCCCATTCCTGCGCCCACCAAGAGTAACTATGAGGGCCTACAGTCTTGTGGCAACACCGTCCACCACCACCGCCAAAGGCCCAATTTTTCTGCCCTGTTCATCAGGTGCTTGCAATTACAAATCTTGATCTAATAACTCACAGCAGGGCCCATTCCTGCGCCCACCAAGAGTAACTATGAGGGCCTACAGTCTTGTGGCAACACCGTCCACCACCACCGCCAAAGGCCCAATTTTTCTGCCCTGTTCATCAGGTGCTTGCAATTACAAATCTTGATCTAATAACTCACAGCAGGGCCCATTCCTGCGCCCACCAAGAGTAACTGTGAGAGCTTACAGTCTTGTGGCAAAACCGTCCACCACCCCCAATTTTTCTGCCCTGTTCAACAGGTGCATGCAATTACAAATCTTGATCTATTAACTCACAGCAGGGCCCATTCCTGTGCCCCCAGTCTTGTGGCTACACCAACATCTAATAGGGCAAATTTCTGCAGAGTATATACGCCAGGCCCCTACTTTCAAACATCCAACTTACAAACGACTCCTACTTGCAAATGGAAAGAGAAAACAGGAAGTGAGAGGAAATCTACCCCTAGGAAGGGAAATTCTATCCTGTTAGATTTAATTTGGGAAAAGGTATCTCCTCTCTACTGATACTTTATCACCAATCCTTGTTTCAATTAAAACCCCACTTTTCCAAAAAACATTTGTCATTGGGACGGAAAGTGAGGTGACATGTTCTGAACAGATGTGCAAAGACAGCAAATGTTACAGGGGTGATAACCCCTCCCTATGTACACTTCATAATGTACCTGTTCAGATTCTACTTAAGATCAAACCTAAAGCCGCAAGTGGTTTTAAATGGCTTCTTTTTTTCACTTCACAGGCATACTTTGGACACCCCCCAGGTACCATATTTAAAGGAAAATGTCACTTTTTTTTTTTTTCACTTTATGCATCATTAAAATGACTGCTCCCGAAAAAACGTTAGTTTTTAAAAGTTCTTTTTGCATTGATATATGTCCCCTGGGGCAGGACCCGGGTCCCCCAAACCTGTTTTATGACATTAACATGCATATTGGCCGTTGTAATTAGCACTTTTGATTTCGAACGTCCATTATAACGTATAGGGTTCGAAAATTCGAACCGAACCCGGGGGTGTTCGGCTCATCCCTACTCTATATTCATTACTGAATATGTTTCTATTTTGTATGTGTTGTATTCATACCAGATAATGACCTGTATTCCACACAGTGCATATCTTATTGTTTATTTCTTTTAATGTTTATTTATTTTCTGTATGTTTTCATGAAAATACTCAATAAAAAATGAATGATTCAAAAGATTCTACTTAAGAACAAACCTACAGTCCCTGTCTTGTTTGCACCGTCTATATACTGCTGTTCAGAGTATATAGGGTTGTAGGTATAGGGTTTTATTTTGGGTGCGAGGTCCCCCTTAATATCCATACAAGACCCAAAGGGGCTGGGGTGGGGGGGGGGGGGTGATGGGGTAGCCATGCCATTTTTCTCAAGGATTTTCAGCCATGTTACCAGGACAAGACATGACATTAAAGCCGCAAGTGGTTTTAAATGGCTTATTTTTTTCCTTTACAAATGTCATTTTGTGCAGGGACAGTTCTAAACACAAGAAACACATGCCACTTCACAGGCATACTTTAGACACCCCCCAGGTACCATATTTAAAGGAATATTTAACTTTTTTTTTTCACTTTATGCATCATTAAAATGACTGCTCCCGAAAAAACGTTAGTTTTTTAAACTTCTTTTTGCATTGATATATGTCCCCTGGGGCAGGACCCGGGTCCCCAAACCTGTTTTATGACATTAACATGCATATTGGCCGTTATAATTAGCACTTTTGATTTCGAACGTTTGCGTCCATTGTAACGAATAGGGTTCGAAAATTCGCGGAAACTTTCGGTCCGTTCGAAGGTTCTGGTGCGAACCGACCCGGGGGTGTTCGGCTCATCCCTAGTGGTGATGTAGTACACAGCACTGTCTTTATCCGGTCTGCAGATCACAACCTTGTCACAATAGATGTGCCGACCATAACTCCAATGCACTACATTCTAACCTATGTCCAGGTTCGAGCCCCACCATCCAAGTGGACAAAGAGTTAGAATAAAAATATGCCGAGCACAGCAAGGCCGTGCCCGAAACGTGGCGAGCGTAGTACAGGCGCTGTGTACAGCTGATTCACTGTCTTCTGCTTCAGCTATTTCCGGCGGGTTCGTTGTGCTTCGTACTGCGCAAGCGCTGCACCTGCACAGTACAGGGGGGTCCTTATCTGCCGAGGGGAACTTTCTCGGCAGAACACCGGAGCTTTGTAAAAGAGACACTCAATTGATTTTCTTGGTAGATAGACTTAGCCCGAAAGGGTTAAACATAGAGCTCGACATAAATTGTTTCATAAGTGACTACTGTATTGAGTTCCCTTAATCTTTGCTATAATTACATACAGAGATATTTGAAATATGAATTAATGAATGATAGGAGGTCTCTTGTAAGTTTTTTTCTTGTTTGATCTGATATGTATTTTTACCTACTTGTTGGTACTTTAACTTTTGGGAGGAGTGCCCTTTTAGAGTTCACTCCTAAAAAATATGGAGTGGAACTTTCCTTTGAAGAAAAGAATAGTTGATTTTATTGATTGAAGAGGTATAAAGTGTTTGGGTAGTATGTTATTGGCTTCAATCGTTATTGTTATTATTATTGTTATTGTTATTAATCATTATTATTATTTATCATTAAACATTTATGTGTTTTTAGATTCATTTTTAATTATAGTTAGTGATTTTATTTGCATTAGTATGTATGAGGTCTTAATTTTAGTTTTGTGTTTATTTATTTTTGTTTGTAGATTTCTGCAATTTTATTAATGTTGAGAATGTTATTTATAATGAATATCGGATTCGCTGTAATCAGCTTAATGTTTTATATTTAATTGTAATTTTATTGATTATAAACGTTTTTATATATTTGCAATGACAGGTTATAAGTCAGGATTGTAATGGTCTATGTATTAATGTCGGTGGATATTAGATTGAGAGTATTCGATATAAATAAATCTAATATAAATACAGGGAAGCCTCGTCATGAGGCCACGCCCTTTGACAAAGTCGTGATGACGAAACGTGTCAGGGCATGACCTGGGCTACGACGACTGGAAATCACGTCATTGATGCTGTGCGTTCCAAGACCTAGAGAGCAAACCGGAAGGAGGAAGTGCAGAACGCTGAGATCTCTCCGATCTCTACCGAAGCACACTCTGTCCCTAAAGGCTTTCAGGAAGAGTGACCTATGTACAGCAAATATGACACCAACATTGAGCTATACGATCACTTATTTGATTTGCATAGTGACATGGAACTATGAATTTTATCAAACTACTTACTTAATAAATGGTTAAACGGTATTAGACTATGTGGATTTTGGAGGTTTTTGTAAAGACATCTGGATCGATCAATTTGCAGGACATGGATAGAGGCCTGATAACCTTTTGGTTTTGGTGAGTTTAAACCCCTAGGGGGGAGTGTTGATCACGTGGTGGAATAATTTTTGGTTAAATGTGCACTCATCATTGTCCAGCTGAAAACTTCATCTGTGTCCACTAGAGACTGTTATCATATTATTCGTTATCAGTCTATCTGTTTTAACCATTGTGTCGTATATGGTAATGACTATATACCAGCCTGTCAGTTTTCATACTAATTGAATGGAGCGCCGCTTTGATGTATATTTGTTACTGAGTATTAGTTCCGAATTGCCCATCTATTTTTTAAAATTAAAAGGTCTCAAAAAAACAATACCAACCCACTCACATTCAGAACCTATCAATGTGATTCCAGATAATCCAGAATGCTCTATTTGTGTAAAAAAAAATTATTCAAAATGTTATATGGGTACAGTGTTGCATGACCGTACAATTGTCATTCAAAGTGTGACATCACTGAAAGCTGAAAATTGGCCTTGGCAGAAAAGGGGTAAACGTATCCGGTATTAAGGTGGTTAATTAATAAAAGCTGATCAGTGTAAGCATCCCCTGTCTTTGTTAAATGGTTTGTATTAACTATACATTAGTAGGACTGCTTTTTTTCTTGAAAACAGACTAACTGGCAGGATCGCTGCATGAAAATAAAAGAAAGAAAGCCTAAAAATGAATGCCGCCATCACATGTAAGAATTGTTAAGCTGCAATATACATCATTGTAATATATGTTTGCTTTTGTGTTTACTACGGCTTTAAGTAGGTAGGATGGCCAGTCAGATTCAATTATCCCTTCAAGCAACATGCTAATCTCAAAACAAAAACAAATGAGTCTTATAGAATAATAAAATTAATTAAAACAAATATGCATTTTTATATTGTATGCATTTATTTACTTAATAGCTAATGTATTTTATTTATTCAGGTTCAAGTGGAGACTTGGAAAAAAGAAACCCAAGATGAAATAGTACGCTGCCACAATGACTTGAGGAGAAAAGTAAATCCACCAGCCAGTAACATGCGCAAAATGGTAGGAAAATTCCCCACAATGGCTAATATTTTTAATGCACAGGCAGCTTAATTCTTCAGTAAGACACAGAAGTTGGACACAATGCAATTTTACTTAAGCTATAGCAGTACAGAGGTTGTTTTTCCAGTCTTTTGAAGTGTATGAATACAATGACTCTCCTGAGCGCTGTCTCAGTGAATAACTAACACTGACTGAAGAAACATGGAAGAAGTAGTTAGGGTCTAGCCAGTGGCGGCTGGTGCTCTAATTTTTGTGGGGGTGCTCAAAAATTTTTGGAAAAAAAATCATCAAACGCTGCCACTGTACCATCAAACGCTGCCACTGTGCCCATCAAACGCTGCCACTGTACCCTCAAATGCTGCCCCTGTGCCATCAATTGCAGCCACTCTGCCAAATGCTACCACTGTGCCCATCAAACACTGCCAGCATGCCCATGAAATTCTGCCAGTGTGCCCATTATATGCTGCCAGTGTGCCCATTAAATGCTGCCAGTGTGCCCTTGAATGCCCCCAGTGTGACCCCCGCCCCCTCGCTGTCTGCCTGGCACTTACCCTGTCTTGGTGGGCATCGGGTGACGGTGACGAGCGGGGTCCTTCATGCGTCTCCTGCCATCCTCATCTCCCATCCTCTCCTCCTGATAGGCGTCCAATATTGGTGCCTGTCGTTTCAGCCAATCAGGTGACAGGTAACAGACCCGAGCACCTGATTGGCAGAGAGGCGGTTTAGTGTTAGGAAAGCGAATAGTAATTTGGCGCTCGCAGGTCACCTTTTTTGATGCCTATTAGAGCCTATGGCTCTAAACAGGTGCTTCAAAAACACCCCTTCCCCTGTAATTCAAGCGCCCTGCGGGGGCGGGGGCCTGAATTACAGGGGCGGGGGCTGGATGCCTGAATAGAGGGAGTCAGCGGCGGCCATAGATAGATTCATACAATGCATGAATCTATGTATTGGTGATAGAGGGGTAGGAGGAGAGAGGGGGCGGCCCCTTAATGCACGGGCCGCCACTGGGTCTAACTTGGACTAAAAAAATTAAATAGAGATAAGCGTATATTGATTGGTTTGCGCAAAAGTTATAGCGTCTACAAACTATTGGATATATACTGGAATTTTTTTATTTATTTATTTATGTTTTTTTACTAGTAATGGCGGCAGGGCTGTCTTAATAGCATCATGGGCCCCTAGGCAAAGTAATGCTCTGGGGCCCCTACAATGGAGACAGTGCAGATAAACAGACATCAAGTAGGTAGGAGGCAGACAAGCGGAGCTTCCCCTTTTGGGTGGAGCTCCGCATTAACTACATGAACAGCAAAAAACTGTGGGAAAATACTACATACATTACAAAGTAACAAAGCTGTTCTGTGCATATAATATATCTGCTAGATTGATGCCTCCCCAGCACTCTGACCCCTCTACACCCCAGAGATCCCCCCAGCACTCTGACCCCTCTAAACCCCAGATATCCCCCCAGCACTCTGACCCCTCTGACCCCCCAGAATCTGACCCCTCTACACCCCAGATATCCCCCCAGCACTCTGACCCCTCTACACCCCAGATATCCCCCCAGCACTCTGACTCCTCTACACTCCAGATATCCCCCAGCACTCTGACCCTCTACACCCCAGAGATCCCCCCAGCACTCTCACCCCTCTACACCCCAGAGATCCCCCCAGCACTCTGACCCCTCTACACCCCAGAGATCCCCCCAGCACTCTGACCCCTCTACACCCCAGATATCCCCCCAGCACTCTGACCCCTCTACACCCCAGAGATCCCCCCAGCACTCTGACCCCTCTACACCCCAGAGATCCCCCCAGCACTCTGACCCCTCTACACCCCAGATATCCCCCCAGCATTCTGACCCCTCTACACCCCAGATATCCCCCCAGCACTCTGACCCCTCTACACCCCAGATATCCCCCCAGCACTCTGACCCCTTTACACCCCAGAGATCCCCCCAGCACTCTGACCCCTCTACACCCCAGATATCCCCCCAGCACGCTGACCCCTCTACACTCCAGATATCCCCCAGCACTCTGACCCCTCTACACCCCAGATATCCCCCCCCCAGCACTCTGACCCCTTTACACCCCAGATATCCCCCAGCACTTTGACCTCTCTACACCCCAGATATAGTGGTGCATTGTGACCCCTCTATACCCCAGATATCCAACCAGCACTCTGACCCCTCTACATCCCAGATATCCCCTCAGCACTCTGCCCCCTCTACACCCCAGATAACCCCCAGCACTCTGACCCCTCTACATCCCAGATTCCCATCAGCACTCTGACCCCTCTACATTCAGATATCCCCCCAGCACTGTAACCATATACCATAATATACCCCTTGTATTGTGACCCCACTACATCAATGATACCCCCTACACTGTGGCCTCTCTACACCCTTGATACCTCTAGCACTATAGCCACCCAAGCTACCCCAAGCATTGCTGCCCCCTATACACCCCAGATCCCCCCTCAGCATTGTTTTTCCCCATGCACCCTTGATATACCCCAGCACCATTATTCCATCCATGTAGTACCCCCTTTTCCAGTGGAGATACAGTGCATGTAAACTTTTGGCTCTGTGCCCACCTCCAGCACTGGAGTCACCTATACCAATCAAGCAGGCAGAAGGAGAAGCAGAGGAGGGAGCATCCCTCCGGGCATTCCAAGCCTTTCATGCAAACAGTGCTGGACAGCTTGGCTCACCATGACACCACCCACAATGCTACTTCCGCAGGTGGGCTCTCAGTGCTGCTGACTCAGCAGCTCCCACTCCAGCTCCTACCCTGAATCCTTCGAGTCCCGATCAGTCAAGCTGCATAGGGCGGGGTCAGAGCATCACTGGCGCTCCAGTCCTGCCCCTCCCTGCTGGCTGTGAAATAATAGGTATTGTTCTGCACAGCACGGTGCACTGCTGCCAGCCTGCCTCCCCTGTGTATCCATCACTCTCAGTGCCATCATTGGGACCCCAGTTTTGGGGCAGCATGGGCTCAAGGACCAGCTGCTTTGGGGAAAGTGCAGGGGCCCCCCATGCAGCTGGGGCCTTTGGGCAGTGCCCAGGTGTGCCCTCTCATTAAGACAGCCCTGAATGTCGGCAATCAGCGACTTATAGCAGGACTGCGATATTGCGGCTGACAGTCAGACATTAACTGACACTTTTGACACTTTTTGTGAACCAGCGACACTAATACATTGATCAGTGTAATTAGGCTGGTAAGGAGTTAAACATTTAGGGCGATCAAAGGGTTAAATGTGTGCCTAACCAGTGTTTTGGTGTACTATGTGACATGCTTTTACTAAGGGAAGTCATGGATTTTATTCCCTGCTTCGCAGGGAAGGAAGTCTATTACTTTCCCACTGACAGGACAGAGTTCTGTATAATCACAGCACAGCCAGGTTGCCGGCGGCGGCACGTGCCCCCTACCCAGAAGTGCTGAATCATGTGCCTAGTAAGTGATCTGCCGCCTTGCTGTAAGTGGTGTTGTACACGGCAAGCGGTTAACTAATCATTTTTTTTTTTGCAGAATTCTCATTAGGCTGGGTTCACACTATTGCAAATTGGATGCAGATTTCCTCTGCATCCAATTTGCATGTCAGGAGATTGTGACCGTCTCTTTGGAGCCGGTTCACACATCCCCGGAGTGGCTCAGGTGCGAATTGCACAGGAATCCTGTGTGTATTCTGGTCCGTTTCAGTTCCGAATTTAACCAAAGATTTGGACTGAGATCGGACCTGAAACGGTGAACAGGGACGCATCGGGCCCCTGCTGTGAGCCGTTCCGTGCTGCAATGTGAACCAAGCCTTAAGGGGGCGTGGCAGGGGGTGTGTCCTATTCTCACATACTTTTTCCCAATCTTAAAAAGTTGAGAGGTCTGTAGTTTTATATAAAATGCACTACTTATCTATCAAAAAGTGTTCCCCAGTGCTAAACCTTTCATCCAATTTCTAAATTGCTGCATTTGTAAGTTCCAATAGCCAATATAAAGAAATAATAATGGTAAAAAAGCACCCGGGGGTTTAACCAATATTTTTTTGTACAATTCTCCTTTCTGGTGGGGCGTGGCAGGGGGTGTGACCTATGCTTACATACTTTTGCCTATAGGTGTCCCTCATTCCCATGTCACAAAGTTGGGGGGTATTATTTAGTTGCCATTAAAAAGTCCTGAGACAGGACTGCTCCTAGGCCAACATCAGAACCATCTGTTAGTAAAATTAATTCTTGACTGAAATTGGAGGTTGGTCCCCTACACAGTACTGCCTTCAGTTCTTGAAAAGCTCTCTGCCTCATCATTGTATTTAACCGTGGTGGATTGCTCTCTTTGCTGAGATCTGGCTATAGTAGCAAAGTAACGGTTCATGCTAGTGCGATTTCAGATGCGACTTGAGTCATCAAGCACATTACAAGGGAAATCACATTGTTTTCAATTGTGCCTGTTCGCATCAATGTGACTCTGTGTGGTGCAATTTTGAAAAAGGTTCCTGTACTATTTTGACGTGATTTAGTGTGATTTGACCCTACAGAATATGCAAAAAACATTCAAAAAGCATCTAAGTAGCACTGTAAGTTGGACTAAATCACACAGTAGAAGCGTGTCCTAGCCTTATAAAAAAAATAAAATGCTCTGGGACCCTGAAGGATTTAGAGATACAGGTATACAGTGCCTTTAAAATGTATTTATACCCTTGAAATTTTCCACATTCTTGTTGTGATACAACCAAAAACGTAAATGTATTTCATTGGGATTTTATGTGATAGGCCAACACAAAGTGGCACATAATTGTGAAGTGAAAGGAAAATGATAAATGGTTTTCAATTTTTTTTACAAATAAATATCTGAAAAGTGTGACGTGCATTTGTATTAAGCCCCCTTTACTCTGATGCCCCTAACTAAAATCTGAAAAGTGGAACCAATTGCCTTCAGAAGTCACCTAATTAGTAAATAGAGTCCACCTGTGTGTCTCAGTATAAATACAGCTGTTCTGTGAAGCCCTCAGAGGTTTGTTAGAGAATCTTAGTGAACAAGCAACATCATGAAGTCCAAGGAACCCACCAGACAGGTCAGGGATTAAGGTATGGAGAAGTTTAAAGCAGGGTTAGGTTATAAAAAAAAAAAATCCCAAACTTTGAACATCTCACGCAACACTGTTCAATCCATCATCCGAACATCGAAAGAGTATGGTGCAACTGCAAACCTACCAAGACATGGCCGTCCACCTAAACTGACAGGCCGGACAAGGAGAGCATTAATCAGAGCAGCAGCCAAGAGGCCCATGGTAACTCTGGAGGAGCTGCAGAGATCCACAGCTCAGGTGGGAGAATCTGTCCACAGGACAACTATTAGTCATGCACTCCACAAATCTGGCCTTTATGGAAGAGTGGCAAGAAGAAAGCCATTGTTGAAAGAAAGCCATAAGAAATCCTGTTTGCAGTTTGCGAGAAGCCATGTGGGGGACACAGCAAACATGTGGAAGAAGATGCTCTGGTCATATGAGACCAAAATTTTACTTTTTGACCTAAAAGCAAAATGCTGTAAGTGGCGGAAAACTAACACCGCACATCACCCTGAACACACCATCCCCACTGTGAAACATGGTGGTGGCAGCATCATGTTGTGGAGATGCTTTTCTTTAGCAGGGACAGGGAAGCTGGTCAGAGTTGATGGAAAGATAGGTGGAGCCAAATACAATCTTAGAAGAAAACTTGTTAGAGTCTGCCAAAGATTTGAGACTGGGACGGAGGTTCACCTTCCAGCAGGACAACGACCCTAAACATACAGCCTGAGCTACAATGGAATAGTTTAGATCAAAGCATATTCATGTGTTAGAATGGCCTGGTCAAAGTCCAGATCTAAATCCAATTGAGAATCTGTGGCAAGACTTGAAAATTGCTATTCACAGAAGCTCTCCATTCAATCTGACAGAGCTTGAGCTATTTTGCAAAGAATGGGCGGAAATTTCACTCTCTAGATGTGCAAATCTGGTAGAGACATCCCCAAAAAGACTTGTAGCTGTAATTGCAGCGAAAGGTGGTTCTACAAAATATTGACTCAAAGGGGCTAAATACAAATGTATGCCACACTTTTCACATATTTGTAAAAACTTTTGAAAAACATTTATTATTTTCCTTCCACTTCACTTTGTGTTGGTCTATCACATAAAATCCCAATAAAATACATTTACGCTTTTCATTGTAATATGACAAAATGTGGAAAAAAGGGGTATGGATACTTTTTCAAGGCACTTCAAATACCCAAGGACTCAAATGGCTTAAATATTCTTATTAAATTCCGAAACAGTTTTTTAATTTTAAAGACTATTAGCCCACGCTGACACCAGTGCGATTTGTCATGAGACTTGACAGTTCTAAATCGCACCCCATTTCCGGCAATGCAACCGTTCATATTGTCGCGACTCGTGTCGCAGTGATTATGATAAAGGTTCCTGCACTATTTTTGGCGATTACATCTGCGACTTGCATTGACAACTGTGCATGATATCGCAATTTCAAAGCCGTATTCAGTGTGAACGTGGGCTAAGTCAGCTCAGATTTTGTAATTTTGAGATATATTTAAGTAAGTATAAATATATATATATATATATATATATATATATATATATATATATATATATATATATATATATATATATACTCTATATTAGTAATAATAACATTAACAATGCAATATTGGAGTGTTAAAAAATGGCTGCTAATAATTACTTTTATCAGAGGGATTGTTATTATATGTTTTACTATGATACACTGTACTGTATGTTCTGTCTCTTTTTCTATATGAGTTTTTATCACAAGCCATGTCCTCCTTATTTAAATTAACCACACCCATTTGTACAGACAGGAAGTGATGCAAAATTGGTCCAATTGGGTCACAGTGCAACAAAACTCTTATTTTGTAGGAAAGTTATCCAGTAGAGACCCTGATAGTTTTTTTTCCCTGTCTTTATCTTCCTAAGGCCTCACGCACACTGGACCTTTTTACAGCTGCTTTTTTTGGCGTTTTTTTTCTGCAGCCAGTAAACTCCCCAGCATGTTATCCTATGTGTCTTTGCACACATAGGCTGTTATCAGCATTTTTTGGCTGGAAAAGAAAAAATAGAACTAGTGGGTTTTGAGAGGAGTTTTTGAGCTGTAAACATGCTCTAACGCTGGTAAACGTGGCAAAACCAGCATTTTGAGCATTTTTGATGCCATAGTTTGTGTTTTTTTGCTAAAAACGATATCGCTAAAAAATGCGGCAAAAGCTAATGCAAAAAAGGGTAAATATGCAGAACAATTCACGTTTTTAACGTGGCAACGCTACTGAAATTTTTATAATGTCCAGTGTGCATGAGACCTTACTATTGCTCCCCCCATTTCCTGTCTTGATGTCACAGAGCAGGAAATGAGGCAAAATCTCTAAAGTTGTCACAGAGCAATATAAACTTGACAAAAGTACTGTATATGTCTTCTCATGTCTATCCAAAAGCCAACAAAATATTCTGCCTGGAAGATGGGCTTTAAAAAATCAACTAAATTTAAAATTGCTTTGACTTAGTCTGATTTCTAGCTGAAACGTATGTATTTGTATTGCAATTAGATTTGGAATGACAACGCTGCCAAAAATGCTCAAGATGTTGCAAATATGTGCCTTCATAAGCACAGTAGTCCAACCAAACGGATAATAAAAGGTCAGTATTAGACCGGACCTATATAGAATTAAATTGTACGTAAACCAAATAACAAACATAATATATTAAAGTGTTACAAAAGCCACAATAGTAAAATCAGTCTGTATATGCAGTAAAGCATGCTTGTTATACTCACCGTGGAACCTAAGGGATTAATCCTCCACATTGTGTAAAAAAGCTGTTTAATCTTGTCTTCTCTGATCCTCCCCTTCTTCCACAGTCCCCAATCCATGAGCCTTGGTGGGACTCTGCACATGCTCAATTTGGTGTGTATTGCTAGAGAGTTTTTTTTTTTGGGGGGGGGGGGGGGTGCATGTGATCAGCACAGGGCCAATCAGCACGGTCTAGACATAAAGTCAGGGGTCATGCGGCCTCATAGGATGGTCAGAGGAGAATGAAAACTTCTCCCACAAGTTTTAAAGTGGTTCTAAATGCAGAATTATAGGCTGTTTATATTTACTAAAATAATTGCATTTCCGTGTTTTGTGGGGGACCAGATATTGTGAATGCAGGCTCCTGGTTTTAGTAATGATCGGAATTTCCGACAGGAAATGTTCGATGCGAGCTTGTTGTCGGAAAGTCCGACCGTGTGTATGCTCCATCGAACATTTTCTGTCGGAATTTCCGCACACAAATGTTTGAGAGCAGGATCTCAGATTTTGCCACAACAAAGGAAAGTCCAATGGTGTGTACACAAGTCCGATGCACAAAAGTCCACACATGCTCAGAATCAAGCAGAAGGGGCCGCACTGGCTATTGAACTTCCTTTTTATAGTCCCGTCGTACGTGTTTTACGTCACCGCGTTCTTTTCGACAACATTTGTGTGACTGTTTGTGTGCGAGACAAGTTTGAGCCAACATCCTTCAGAAAAAAATCCACGGTTTTGTTGTCGGAAAATCTGATCGTGTGTACGGGGCATAACAGTTTAACCACTTGCCGACCGGCGCACGACGATATACGTCGACAGAATGGCAAGTACAGGCAGGAGGGCGTATATATAAGTCCCTCCTTTAGCCTGTCCGTGCCATCGGGAGCGCGCCGGGAGCGGCGCGCTCCCGTGCCGGTCGGGACCCCCGTGAGTCCGATCGCGGTCCCCGCGGACTCGATCGCCGCGGGGACCCCCGCGATCGTCTCACGGAGCCGCTGAACGGGGAGATGCCGAGATAAACAGCATCTCCCCGTTCTGCCTAGCAACTAGTGACGCCGATCTCTGCTCCCTGTGATTGGAGCAGAGATCAGCATTCACTAGCTGACAGCCACGCCCCCCCCACAGTAAAAAACACACCCCTAGGCATACTTAACTCTTACACTGCCCCCTTGTGGTTAACCCCTTCACTGCCAGTGTCATTTATACAGAAATCAATGCATTTAAATGCATTAATTGCTGTAAAAAATGACAATGGTCCCAAAAATGTGTCAGAAATGTCCGATGTGTCCGCCATAATGTCGCAGTCACAAAAAAAATCGCAGATCTCCGCCATTACTAATAAAAAAAAAATATTAATAAAAATGCTATAAAACTATCCCCTATCTTGTAAACGCTATAACTTCTGCGCAAACCGATCAATAATCGCATATTGCAATTTTTTTTACCAAAAATATGTAGAAGAATACGTATCGGCCTAAACTGAGGAAAAAAAACGTTTTTTTATATATTTTTTGGGTATATTTATTATAGCAAAAAATAAAAAATAATGCATTTTTTTTCAAAATTGTCGCTCTATTTTTGTTTATAGCGCAAAAAATAAAAACCGCAGGGGCGATCAAATACCACCAAAGGAAAGCTCTATTTGTGGGAAAAAAAGGACGTCAATTTTGTTTGGGAGCCACGTCGCACGACCGTGCAATTGTCAGTTAAAGCGACGCAGTGCCGAATCGCAAAAAGGGGCCTGGTCCTTTGGCTGCAAATTGGTCCGGTCTGAAAGTGGTTAAAGCGTATTCGTTTTTTTTTTATGTGTTTTCTGCAAGTACAGAAAATATCTGTTGATCCTGGTAGAAATCCAGTAACCTCATGACTTCCTGATGTGAACTGCAACATAAAACTGTGAACTACAAGTCACCTCCTCCCTAAGTAAGGGAGATAAGGAGAGAAAGAGATGTTTTAGTCCAATTCCGGAAATCAGCCTAGGGTGACAATGCTTCCAAAGATAAAGTAGATTGAGTAAACAGTGGCACTGTAGGAAAGGAAAAGAAGCGTGTTACTGACAAGATCACCCAGTGAAAATAAAGTAAAATTAGACATGTGTGGTTAGTTTCGTTCTGAATAAATATTTGGAGGAATTTTTAATTATTCAGAGATTTGGATATATCTGAATACCCGAATTACAGTATAAACAAAGTTTATCGAATGCTACTCCTCCAAATTTCCGAAATTCAAATTGAAATTTGAATCAAATTTTACATTGAATTCCAGTCGAATGTGAACTGTAAACTGTAAACATATTTCTGAAATCAAAGACATGTACGTTATTAGAATACCAAAATAGTTCAAAATAATGCTGTTTTAGTTAATCTAAAGGTGATTTAACCGCTTCCCGTCTGCCACACGTCGGGTTTGAGCAGTGATATCTGAATGATGCCTGCAGGTACCGACATCATTCAGATATCTTCCTTTTCAGCCAGCTATTCCCTACAGTCGTGGTGAACCTTGGCACCCCAGATGTATTAAAACTACATTTCCCATGATGCCCAACTACACTGCAGGGTGCATGAGCATCATGGGAAATGTAGTTCCAAAACATCCGGGGTGCCAAGGTTCGCCATCACCGCCCTACACCATAAGAATGATAATAGCGGCTGTTCAGCCACTTGACGTCCCCCCCTCCCGCAGCCCTCTGGTGCTTCTACCGACTCACCCCTGCCATCGGTGAGTCGGAGAAGGGAACACCTGGCACCGGATGCTGACGATAGAGATTTCTGGCACACCAGATGGTCCCCGGAAGTCTCTATGATCATTCATCCAGCCTCTGCATTCATAAAAATGGCACCACTGATTTATTTATTTTTATTTCAAGCTTCCCAACCTAGAGGTGAGATGTGGGGACTTATGGACCCCAGATCTCACTGTAAAGAGGACCTTTCATGCCTATTCCTATTACAAGGGATGTTTACATTCCTTGTAATAGGAATAAAAGTGCTAAAAAGTGCTAAAAAAATTAAAAAAATAAATGTAAAAAAAAAGTGTCAAACTAGAAAATAAAAGTAAAATGAACAATAATAAAATAAATAAAAATTTTAAGCACCCCTGTCCCTGTGTGCTTGCACGCAAATGCGAATGCATACGTAAGCCGCGCCCACATATGTAAACGGTGTTCAAACCACACATGTGAGGTATCACCGCAAACATTTGAGTGACAGCAATAATTCTAGCCCTGGTCCTCTTCTGTAACTCAAAAAATGTAACCATAAAAAAATGTTGAAAGCGTCACCTATGGGTATTTTTAAGTTTAAGTTTGGTGCCATTCCATGAGTGTGTGCAATTTTGAAGCGTGACATGTTAGCTATTTACTCGGCATAACATCATCTTTCACATTATGCAAAAAAAATTGTCAACTTTGTGAAACTTTTTTTCCAAAAAAAAAAAAGCGTTTGAAAAATTGCTGCGCAAATACTGTGCAAGATAATAAGTAGCAATGACCGCCATTTTATTCTCTAGGGTCTCTGCTAAAAGAAAATGTATAATTTTTGGGGGTTCTATGTAGTTTTCTAGCAAATAAATGATGATTTTTACATGTAGGAGAGAAATGTCAGAATTGGCCTGGTAGGCAAGTGAGAGGAAGCTCTGCTGATTTAATTATCCAATCATGTACAAGCAAAAATCTATTTTTTTTCCTTGCACGTCCCCCTCAGATCTTCCAAGTACACTTTCAGTGCAATTTCAAGTGCACTTTTCACTTGTAGTTTGCACTTGTAGTGAAAAATGGAGTTGCCTTTAATAAATAACCCCCATTGCAATCATTTGATGAAGATTTTTCTTTTTTTTTATACACTTTGTCACATTCGAATCGAAAAAAATAAAAAAAATAAAAAGGTTTTTCGATTTGGCTGATTCAAAATTTATCGATTGGAACGTTTAGCAATGGAAAAAGTCGATAAATTCGTAGAATATTCAAAAATGAAATAAAACGAATTCCGAATACGAATTCAACTAATCAACCAAATTTAACTAAACAAAATAACTAGATTAACGAATCTAAGCGAAAAGAAACACATTTTTTCGCCAAGTAAAATAGCTTGAAAAAAAAAGCAAACCAATGCAGCCACCACAGGACTGGTAAACTCTGTGGAGTTTGTTAATTGTGAGTGCACCAAGACAGATGTGCAGCAGGGAAAAGTGCATCTTTGGAACATCAATAGTTTAAAAACATTAGGAGTCCTTGGTAAGTACCTGTGTTTCATTTTGCTATTATTTTTTATATGTCTAATTTAATTCAGTATAATATTTGTTGGGCAGATGTTTCCATGGTTTTCTTCAGAGGTTGGGTTGTTGTTAGGGATGGGCCTTACATTTGACTCAAACATCAGGTGTTCGTTTGTTCTAAAACAAATCGAACATATGGGGCGTTCGCGGCAATTGCGAGATCCCAGTGCATTGCTGCATGATGATTGGCCAGAGCATGCACCTGACCTGCATGCTTTGGCCAATCACAGCACGCTCTGCTGAGAGAGCCATAATTGGCCAAAGGCAGGGTGTATCAGATGGTTGTCTCTGTGCTGTTTGGCGTATTGTAAGCAGGAAACTTTGTGGTATTTGCGTAGTAATGGCTTTCTTCTGGCCACCTCGACCATGCAGCCCATCTTTCTTCAAGTGCCTCCTTATTGTGCATCTTGAAACAGCCACACCACATGTTTTCAGAGAGTCCTGTATTTCACCTGAAGTTATTTGTGGGTTTTTCTTTGCATCCCGAACAATTTTCCTGGCAGTTGTGGCTGACATTTTAGTTGGTCTACCTGACCGTTGTTTGGTTTCAACAGGACCCCTAATTTTCCACTTCTTGATTAGAGTTTGAACACTGCTGATTGGCGTTCTCAATTCCTTGGATATCTTTTTATATCCCTTTTCTGTTTTATACAGTTCTACCCTTTCCCGCAAATCCTTTGACAATTCTTTTGCTTTTCCCATGACTCGAAATCCAGAAACGTCAGTGCAGCACTGGATGAAAGATGCAAGGGTCTTTCAGGAGTATAGAAACTCATTGGGTGTTATTTACGAAAGGAAAATCCACTTTGCACTGAAAGTGCACTTGAAAGTGCACTGAAAGTGCACTTGGAAGTGTAGTCGCTCTAAATCTAAGGGGTAGATCTGAAATGAGTGGAAGCTCTGCTGATTTTATCATCCAATCATGTGCAAGCTAAAATGCTGTTTTTTAGGAGGATGGTCACCTTTAATAGCCATTCAAACCCCTTTGACTATGCAGGTGAAGACTAATGTGGACATCTGTTAAGTCTGGAAGAATGAGGACGGGGCAAAAGATGGAGGTCCTTGAGAAAGATATTTTTTTTACCAAAGACAGGTAGCAGAATACATTTTGGCCTAAATTTATGAAGAATTTTTTATTTTATTTTTTTATTGGATGCGTTATAACAGAAAGTAGAAGATATTGGGTATTTTTCAAAATTTCCGGTCTACTTTTGTTTATATAATAAAAAATAAAAAACCCAGTGGTGAATAACACCTTCATTCACACCGTCATTCTGCTATAGGCCAGGCGGGGGTTCCATTATCCTGCCTGGATGTCATATGATGTCCAGCAGGATAAGCCGCTCCATAGTGCAATCAGTAGTGCGGTGTGCTACTCCGACATACTGCATCTCCGATCTCGGTAAAGAGCCTATGACGTAGGCTCTTTACCATGTGATCAGCTGTGTTCACTTTTTGAATGTGAATAAAGAGATTTATTGTTTCTTAACAAGAACTGTGGGAGAGGGGGTTAGGGCCAGGACACCCTTAGGTATATGCAATGACAATTAGCAGACTCCGAGACACAATAGGCAGACAGCTATACAGTTCAAAGCCTCCAGCCAGATGCAACTTCCCCTATGGCAACTAAGCTTTTAACAGTTTCCAATATGGTTCTTCTCTTATCCCACAGTTTCCCACTGTAGGTCTTCACTCACTGAGCTCCCAGTCTCTCACTATACCTCCAGAGCCCGCTGGATCCCCTGAGCTCTTCCACAGCTAAACCCGCTATATACTTCTCAAGCGTCACCCTAGCTGAACCACTGGGTCCCTGGCTTGGCACTGGCTGAAGTTTTCCCACTTCTTCACCGTTCCCGGCTGGTGAGAAGACTGCTCTGGTACTTCTTCAGGCTTACTCACAGTAGTCTCTGGTAATAAGGTGGATGGACCCTTAGTGGCGACTGCTTCCCCTTTACCTCTGACCATGACTGGTTCCCCATCCCGCTGAACCTCTGTCACTCGGTTGGCCTCCAATCCTGCAGTCCCAACCCTACGCTGCTTCTCCTGATCCTGTATAGGCCTCAGGCAGCCTAGCAGCCAGGTGTCCCGGGATAGGCCGCAGGCCGTCCAGGTGGCACAGAACACTGATCCCCTGACTCCACCTAAATAAATAGGCTCTCCCAGCAGGTCAAGGGACTAAAGAAACCCCTGCCAATTGGCATCCATTCATAATTTGACCTTACTATGACCTTGTCGATATATTGTCACCAGCAACAGTGCCACCCAGTGACAGAAGAGAAAAGGTGGAGCAACTCCGGAATTAGAGAGGGATCAGTGGATCTTCTAACAATTAGCCAGAACATTTACTATCTGGCAAAACAAATTTGTGAGCAACCTTGCCTAAACACCAGGGTGCTACACTAATATGGAGACAATAATAAACCCTTTCCCTGTCTGTGGTACTTCTTTTTGTATTCTGAGATGTTTGTTATCTAAGGTCTACTGCTTTTTCCATAGCTCCCAACTGTCCCTCTCCCCCCCTCATTTGTCCTTGATTTTGGTC
This sequence comes from Lithobates sylvaticus, assembly GCA_028564925.1. Lineage (NCBI taxonomy): Eukaryota > Metazoa > Chordata > Amphibia > Anura > Ranidae > Lithobates > Lithobates sylvaticus. The sequence continues at coordinate 511,452,707 of CM053028.1, read as the reverse complement.
TGATCTTTATAGTTGTATACAAAATGCACTTTTTATCTTTCAAAAAAGTGTTTCCTAGTGCTAAACCTTTAATCCAATTTCTAAATTGCTGCATTTGTAAATTTTAAAAGCCAACCAAAAAAAAGCCCTTGTGGATTTAATTAACTTTTTTTTTGTTAATTCTCCTTTAAGGGGGTGTGGCAGGGGGTGTCTCCTATGCCTACATACATTTGCTAATAGGTGTCCCTCGTTCCCATATCAAAATGTTGGGATGTATGTTTTTCTGGTACTGTATTTGTGTATTTTGTATATTTTAATTTTTTTTTTTTTTGTTAGCGCCATTTGTCACTAGTTGTGGGGAAAACCTCTTTTTTTCATCGGCTAAGGATCCATGGAAAGAGGCAGTTGATGATTGGTTCAGTGAAAAGGATGTATTTGTTTATGGATATGGAGCTAAAACACAAGCTGATGTAATCGGACACTATACTCAGGTAAGTACAAAGCATCTATAAGGTATTGCGATGGTATTGTTAGCAGTCTAAAAGCAAAGAACTGAAAAGATCATTACTTCCTCCTTATGTAAACCTGAGCACTTCAACCTGAGAGGTGTGATAAAAACAAGAGGTCAGGAGATCCAAAATACAGTAAATTTTCAAATCTTGTAAAAGTTGAGCTTAGCTTTTACATGAAAATAATTTGCATATAACTTTGGCTGCATGTATCTTTGGATCTACTGATTGTTTTGGGATGTTTTTGGAGAACATCAGCACCACCCTCTGTATAAATACAGTGTGAGTGCAGAATGTTGCATGTAGCAAAGTCTTTAACCTCTTCCAGCCTAATGAGGACCTTCAAGGCCAAAGACAGCTGACATCCTTCCATATGTAGTGGGTTGTGAGGCATAGTGGGTGCAAAGATGGTGAAAGTCATTGGGCGCTAGACACTTCTTGGATGCAAAAGAGGTTTTATTTCTTTTAACAGTCCTTTTATATTTTGAAGGGAAAGAGGGTTAGGGCCAGGACACACTTTGAGTGATTGCATTTTCAATTAGCACACACCGAGACTTCAATAGGAGGACAGCCGTACAGGGAAAGGCCCCAGCAAGGCACCACTTCTGCACGTGTAGGATTGCTGTCTCCTATGGCAACAGTACTTAACAGTAGACATGTGCACAACAAAAAAATTTGTTTATTTTCGTTTCGTTTTTTTCGTTTCCGTTGATTCGTAACGATTCGTAAATTCAAAAGTCGTCGGTGTTCGTATTCGTAACGATTCGTACATTCGTAAGTCGTCGGTGTTCGTATTCGTAACGATTCGTATTTTCGTAAGAGTTATTTTTTCGTTGATTCATATTTCCGTTAGTTTAATTTTTGTTTATTCGAAATTCGGACGCATTTGTATTTATTCGTACATTCGTAACATTCGTAACATTCGTAACATTCGTAGATTCGTAATCAGAGCATAATTCATAATGTTATGTAATGTGTATGCTATTATTACATTTTAAGAGACACGGAAAATTACGAATCGAAAAAAAAAGTTACGAATGTACGAATTTTTTCGTTCAATCCATTCGAAGCACGTTAAGCAACGCCATTGTAAGAGACACGGAGAATTCCGAATCGAAAAATTTTTTTTTTTACGAATGTACGAATTTTTTTGTTCAATCCATTCGAAGCACAATAAGCAACGACATTGTAAGAGACACGGAGAATTCCGAATCGAAAAAAAAAAAAAGAGTTACGAATGTACGAATTTTTTCGTTCAATCCATTCGAGGCACGTTAAGCAGCACCATTGTAAGGGACACGGAAAACTACCAATTCAACAAAAAACTCCTCCTCCTCCCTTCCGCCGACTTGCTGGCACACTTTCTCGGGCTCTGGACACTTGTTCCTGCTGCTGGTTCCGCTGCATTGGGGTTAGGCCGCTCGCCTCTGTGCCCCCGCTGCGATTTCCCGGGCCTGGGCAGTACGCCCCCAGCCCCCGCCGACTGAAATCCCAGACTGCTGACCGCGTCACTCCTTCCCCTCGTCTGCACCCGAGTGGGCGGACCGCCTTCACCCCGCGGGTTCACCTGGTAGTAGCAGGGCTGACTCGCACTGCCCCCCCTGACCGCCGGTCGCAGGCTAGGCCGAACGCCTCCCGCCTGGGCCTTCCTTCTTCCTCCAGTGGGCGGATCGCCCCCCTGGTCCTCTGCCTGGTCCTCTGCTGATGCTCGGCCCGCCTGAGATGTGCCACTACAGCTCCTGGTGTTCCTTCTCCCCCCCCAGCCGGCGGACCGCCAGCAGTGGCGGCCGCTTTGACTCCCCCACTCTTCAGGGCCCTCTGTCCTCTGGAAACCGCTCTGCCCCCCCCTCTTCCCTCCTGGTGCCCGGAAAGCTCCCCTGCTGCATGCCTGCAGTAAGATGGCCGCCCGCCCCCTCGCCGCCACGTCCCTGCTGAGGCCTGAGGCCTGGTCATGAGGCCGCATGGCGCCGGATGCCTGCTGCCTATTGCTGGGCCCCCCCGCGGCCTTGCCCACGCTGGATGGCCTCCCCAAGGTTGCTGAACCCCCCCCTCGCCGACCGATTGGCTGGCGGTTCGGCGCCTGGTCTATTATCCATGTCCCCCGGCCTGTCTGCGGCCCTGCGCCCTTCAGGCGAGTATCGTTCCGGCGGGTGGACCCGCCGCGCCCGGCTGCCGTCCCCCGACCCCCGTCCCCGAGTCCTCCGCTCTCACCCCCAAGGGCTCTCTCCATCTGAGCCCGCATCCATTCCACGCCGTTTGCCGCCGTCGCCGCCCGGATGTTTGAGAGGAGCTCCTCCATGCTGCTGCTCTGAACTTTTCTCCCTGAAAACTGATTCTGGGGAGGACTGCACCTCCCCTTCCTGTTACCCAGCTCCACCCCCCTGATCCTTAAACGGCCATACCATACACTGGCATGTTTACTTTATTCATGCCAGCCCTGCGCCTGATCACTTTGCTCTTGGCTGCGGGCTGTTCTGTAAAAGTGGTGATCAAAGCAATCAAGGCAAATAAATATAATTGAATCAATCGATATATTTCCACCAAGCGGTGAAAAGAAAAATGTAGTAGAAACAACAAGCAAAAAAATGAATAAATAAATGAATGGATGAGTGGTGCTCAGATCGATAAAAATAAATAAATAAATAAAGTTATAATTGAATCAATCGATCAAAAAACAAGTGTTCGTATTGAGCATGTGCAAAGTGGTGCAGAGTAGTTGGTAAGATCTGGGAGTTCCAGTGGTACAAAGGTGCAGAGTGCAGGTCTACGAGTGCTGATGAGCTGGCACAGAGTGACACTGTGGTTAAAGTGCTGTGCGTCTTCGGTGCTATGGACACCCGTAGGTGTCCTAACTTCTTACCTTACTGCTGTAAGGTAAGCAGTGTTAGTAAATGCCAGGGAGATGATCACTTGGGGAGGGTTTATTGCAGTCTCATAAATGCTCTTCCTCTGCGTTTCCAGCATCAGTGGAGCCTATATGGTGATGGCAGCTGAAGGGTTTCTCTCAATGTTATGGACCGGGCACCATTCAGCATAGACACAGTTCACATACAGGGAGAGAATGAAGGGCCTCTATGGTGTAGTATGTTTTTTAAAAGTATAACAGCTTTTATTTGGCAAATGAATGGACAAGTACTCACATTTCACAGACAGACAATAAAAATTTCAAAAACGAGCGGCGAGCTTGCGACCTATACGTCACTTCCGGGGTCTCATGCTTCACCCCTGCTGACCAACTCCCTGACTTGACTCACAAGGCTGCTCTGCAAGCGTCACCTCTGCTGGTTGGGTCCCTGACTTGATCACCGCCTAAAGTTTGGAAAAGGAAGGTCTGGATGGCCGCACTTCAACAAAGCTTCTTTATTAATGGTAGATAAAATCCAAAAAAATGGTTACATCATCAGCGCTACAGCAAACAGCATAAATGGCTTACGCGTTTCACGCCTCAAGGGCGCTTAGTCACGCCCTTGAGGCGTGAAACGCATAAGCCATTTATGCTGTTTGCTGTATCGCTGATGATGTAACCATTTTTTGGATTTTATCTACCATTAATAAAGAAGCTTTGTTGAAGTGCGGCCATCCAGACCTTCCTTTTCCTCCTCTATTTTGAGCAGAGCCAGCACCAACTAGGGTGGACACTACTCTCCTTGCGGGTCTGCAGACTAGAGCGGTATTTTTATACTTTACCGCCTAAAGTTTCCCGATTCTCCACAGTGCCCATTCGGTGAGAATACTGCTCCAGTACTTGCTTCAGTTACTCACTGAGGTCCCTGGTAAAGGTGGTTAGTCCCTTAGTGGCGACAGCTTTCCTTCTGCCTCTGACCACTGACAGAACCATCACTTCTGGTTGGACTGCAAGCCGCAATCCCAATCCTGCGCTGCCCTCTTACTTCTGGATAGGCCCTCACACAGCCTGGAAGCCAGATGCCCCTGGGATAGCCCCAATCTCCGGCCTAGCAGCCCGGGGCGTTAGACATAAGACCACCCAGACAGCGGTCTGGGTGGCACAGAACATAGATGACCTCACCCGAATATATAGGTTCTCCCAGCAGGCCAAGGGATTCAATAAAACCCATGCCCATTGGCTGAGATACTCCATATACCCATACCCAGGAGAAATCAATAGATCTCTATCAATTAACTGCAGTAGCTACTCATGACAAGAAATTTGGCGAGGCGCTCCCTGACTAAACCCCAGGGCGCAACATGCACAATCACTGTTTTTTTTGGTCCCCTGATTGAAAGATGGTGGATACTCGTACATTGTTGCAGCTTTGTTGGCAGGTGTTGCCTTGCTGGCAGTTATAGGGTGCTATTTTATTTGTCCTATGGGGCCTTTGGTTATTGGGAACACAGACAGAACTTATGGATAGGGTAGGCATTTTTGATGGTAGGTTTTACTGTGCCAGTCATTGAATGGTGTAATTCTTATTTTATGCCTTCTGGCTAGTCTGATGCTTTTCTGAAAAATGTGATTCAAGCTCCAGGCAGTAGACCCTTTTCCAGAGCCTAGGTAAACCAACTGAACTCAAGGTATGTTTTTTTTTTTATTGCAGTTACATACACTATAATGCCAAAAGTATTGCCTTTACACACACGTGAACTTTGAATATTGAGTCCCCCCCCCTTGTATCTATATGTCTTTGGGAATGTTTGACCATTCTTCTAGAAGCACATTTGTGAGATCAGGCACTGATGTTGGACTAGAAGGCCTGGCTCGCAGTCTTCGCTCTAATTCATCCCAAAGGTGTTCTACCGGGTTGAGGTTGAGGTCTTTATAGACCTTGCTATTTGCACTGGTGCACAGTCATGTTGGAACAGGAAGTGGTCATTCCCAAACTGTTCCCACAAAGTTGGGAGCTATTTGCACTGGTGCACAGTCATGTTGGAACAGGAAGTGGTCATTCCCAAACTGTTCCCACAAAGTTGGGAGCATGAAAAGGTAAAAGTATTGCCTTTACACACACGTGAACTTTGAATATTGAGTCCCCCCCCCCCCTTGTATCTATATGTCTTTGGGAATGTTTGACCATTCTTCTAGAAGCACATTTGTGAGATCAGGCACTGATGTTGGACTAGAAGGCCTGGCTCGCAGTCTTCGCTCTAATTCATCCCAAAGGTGTTCTACCGGGTTGAGGTTGAGGTCTTTATAGACCTTGCTATTTGCACTGGTGCACAGTCATGTTGGAACAGGAAGTGGTCATTCCCAAACTGTTCCCACAAAGTTGGGAGCATGAAATGCTGACACCTTAAGAGTTCCCATCACAGGAACTAAGGGGCCAAGCCCAACCCCTGAAAAACAATCCCACACCATAATCCCCCGCCACAAAATGATTTGGAGGGTGGCCCAATACTTTTGGCAATACAGTGTGGATAAGCGAGTTTGAAGTGGAGGAACTTCACTGGCCTGCACAGAGTCCTGACCTCAACCCGATAGAACACCTTTGTTATAAATTAGAGAGAAGACTGCGAGCCAGGCCTTCTCGTCCAACACCAGTGCCTGACCTCACAAATGGGCTTTTGGAAGAATGGTCAAACATTACCATACACACTAGGAAGAAAAGAATAGCTGCACACCACAGGGACGTTCCAACGATTTTATTCCAAAACTAGCAAATGACAGCCAACAAAGACAGTGTCCAAACCCAGGAGGTGACGCGTGCGTTTCACACTGACCTCAGTGCTTCTTCAAACCTCATTGCCATAGACACACTCCTTGTGGACAGCCTTGCCAGAAGAGTTGAAGCTGTTATAGCTGCAAAGGGTGGGCCAACTCAGTATTGAACCCTACGGACTAATACTGCAATTCCATTAATGTTCATGTGTAAGTAAAGGCAGGTGTCCCAATACTTTTGGCAATATAGTGAAGGTCGGCCCCCCTTTCCGCCTCTCCACCAACAATAACTCCCCTCCCTTCTTCTCCACCCTCAACAATAACCCTCCTCCCCCTTCTCCACCCTCAACAATAACCCCCCTGCCCGCTTCTCCATCCTCAACAATAACCCCCCTCCATGCTTCTCCACCCCCAACAATAACCCCCCTCCCCGCTTCTCCACCCTCAACAATAACTCCCTCCCCGCTACTCCACCCTCAATAACCGCCCTCCCTGCTTCTCCACCCTCAACAATAACCCCCCTCCCTGCTTCTCCATCCTTAATACCCGCCCTCCTTGCTTCTCCACCATCAATACCCGCCCTCCTTGCTTCTCCGCCCTCAACAATAACCCCCCTGCTTCTCCACCCTCAACAATAACCCCTCCCTGCTACTCCACCAACAATAACCCCCCTCCCTGCTTCTCCACCCCCAAAAATAATCCCCCTCCCTGCTTCTCCACCCTCAATAACCACCCTCCCTGCTTCTCCACCCTTAATACCCGCTCTCCTTGCTTCTCCACCCTCAATACCCGCCCTCCTAGCTTCTCCACCTTCAACAATAACCCCCTCTCTGCTACTCCACCAACAATAACCCCCCTCCCTGCTTCATCCCAGGAGTCTTAAGGGCTCATGCACACTGCAGCTAAAAAAAAAGCTGCTTTTCCAGGCATTTGAGCTTTTATTTCAGCTTAAAGAAGCTTGTGCTTTTTTGTGCTCTTGTGCACGTTTTGATTTAGCTTCTTCAAGCTCTTTTTGAGCTCCTTTTGAACTTTTTTCTTAAACCCTAGTAATTTATAGTAATAGTAATTTCTTAACTACTGTATAAACAAAATAAAAAGCTGAAGAGGCTTCTTTGAGGTTTTTTGAGCTCTTTTGAACTTTTTGAGCTCTTTGGGGGCACTAGCTCCTCTTTTTAATTTTTTTTTTCTGCCTGTAGGAGCATATGCCTGAAAATGCCTGAAATGGCCATAGTGTGCATGGACACATTGGCTAACATGGAGGGGGGTTTCCAGGCAGAAAAAAATAAGAGCTCAAAAAAGCCTGTAGGAGATGCTTCTTTGAGAGCCTTTAAGCTGCAGTGTGCATGAGCCCTAACAACCAGCTATGCCGAATGAAACAAAATGAATGCTGAAGATACAAAACAAATTCCGAAAATGAATTGGTTCATTTAAAGAATGTATCCAAAACTACATTTTTCAATTAACGAATGCATCCAAAATGAAATGAAACAAAACAAAAATTTGCTCCATGCAATAAAATCCATCCCTTTAACTGTGCTTTCACAGCCTAGGGTAGGTCTAGACTGTGCTCTATTGTTCTACTACAGTACAATCTTCAGGGAAGACACAGGGAGTGCAGAGCCTGCTTGGCAGGGGTGCCCACATCACAAGACTGGATCTTTTTGCTTATAAGCCTACACACTTACGGTATTTAATCCATTTACGGTAACAAATGTTCTGCTATTTAATGATTTTTATTCCTTTTGTTTCTAATATATCTCCCTTTTTTTTTAAGATTGTTTGGTCAGATACGTGGATGGTTGGATGTGCTTACCAATATTGTGCTAACCTGAAATATCACAACTTATATGTCTGCCATTACTGCCCAGCGTGAGTTGTAAATGAAAATGTCTGATGTTTTGATGTTGTAGCAGATACAGTATGTGGACTCCGCTCCCTCTAGATAAGCCTTAACCACTTCAGCCCCGGAACATTTGGCTGGCCATAGACCAGAGCACCTTTTGCGATTCGGCACTGCGTCGCTTTAACTGACAATTGCGCGCTTGTGCGACGTGGCTCCCAAACAAAACTGACGTCCTTTTTCCCCACAAATAGAGCTTTCTTTTGGTGGTATTTGATCACCTCTGCGGTTTTTATTTTTTGCGCTATAAACAAAAAAATTGCGAAAATTTTGAAAAAAAAACACATTATTTTTTACTTTTTGCTATAATAAATATCCCCAAAAAATATATAAAAAAACTTTTTTTTCCCCCACAGTTTAGGCCGATACGTATTCTTCTACATATTTTTGGTAAAAAAAATTGTAATAATCGTTTATTGATTGGTTTGCGCAAAAGTTATAGCATCTACAAAATAGGGGATAGTTTTATGGCATTTTTATTAATATTTTTTTTTTACTAGTAATGGCGGCGATCATCGATTTTTATTGGGACTGCGACATTATGGCGGACACATCGGACAATTTTGACACATTTTTGGGACCATTCAAATTTATACAGCGATCAGTGCGATTAAAAATGCATTGATTACTGTGTAAATGTGACTGGCAGTGAAGGGGTTAACACTAGGTGGCGCTGCAGGGGTTAAGTGTGTCCTAGGGAGTGATTCTAACTGTGGGGGGAGGGGCTATGTGTGACACATCACTGATCACGCTCCCAATTACAGGGAGCGGTGATCAGTGACAGTGTCACTAGGCAGAACGGGTAAATGCTTGTTTACATCAGCATTTCCCTGTTCTTCCTATCCGTGAAACGATTGCGGGTATCCCCACGGACATCGAGTCCGCCGGACCCACGATCCAACTTACAGAGCTTGCGGCGGGTACGCGTACTCAATGGCACAGCAGCAAATTCAAAGGGACGTACAGGTACACCCGTTTGCGCAGCCATGTCGACGTACATCGTTGTGCGCCAGTCGGCAACCGGTTAGAGTGTATTTTTACTTTTGCAGCTAAATTGGGATGACACCTACTTTATATTTCTTACATGTTCCCAATGTAACATAGCATTACGTAAAAAAAATGTTGGTTACCTTTTTAAGTGCTTTTTACTTCCTTATGTGATCTTCTTGCTTTGGAATCACATTTTAGGGATTTTGGCCCACTTTTATTTAAAATCAAGGTTAAAAAAAATATACTCACAGGGTAATCCTTGTAGGTGTCCTCATCATCGCCATGACAAAACATAAATTATTTGGTCTTCTGGCTGTTGCAACTCTATCCACCTTGGACCGCACAAGCTCCTGCCCATTTACACACACAGAGCCCATTCACACTCCCGCGACTTGGGGGGCAACTTGTCAGACCGCAAGTCGGCCCAAGTCGCTTGACATTAGAAATTACATGCAAGTGAATGAGAGCCGTCTTAATGAACGCTACTGAAGTTTCTCCGACTTCAGAAAAGGTTCCTGTACTACTTCAATCCGACTTCTAGGCGACTTGTACCAATTGATTTCAATGGAAGTCGCCTCCAAGTCGGATCTCCATCTATATGGACGCGACAGTGTCTCCTTGAGGAGGAACTCCACGCCAAATTTTAAACCAAAAACCGGCATGGGTTCCCCCTCCAGGAGCATACCAGGCCCTTAGGTCTGGTATGGATTTTAAGGGCAACCCCCTACGACGAAAAAACGTGGGGGTCCCCCCAATATCCATACCAGACCCTTATCCGAGCACACAGCCTGGCCGGTCAGGAAAGGGCGTGGGGACGAGTGAGCGCCCCCCCCTCCTGAACCGTACCAGGCCGCATGCCCTCAACATGGTGGGGTGGGTGCTTTGGGGAAGGGGGGCGCCCTGCGGCCCCCACCCCAAAGCACCTTGTCCCCATGTTGATGAGGACAAGGGCTTCTTCCCGACAACCCTGGCTGTTGGTTGTCGGGGTCTGCGGGCGGGGGGGCTTATCGGAATCCGGGAGCCCCCTTTAATAAGGGGGCCCCCAGATCCCGGTCCCCCACCCTATGTGAATGAGTATGGGGTACGATGTACCCCTACCCATTCACCCAAGGTGTAAAAGTGTAAATAAAAAAACACACATTTTTTTTAAATATTTTATTGCGCTGCTCCGGGGGTCTTCTTCCGTCTTGGGGGGGTCTTCTCACCGGACTCCTCCGCTCTCTTCTGCTCTTTTACCTAGCTCTTTCACGAGCGGAGGAGCCCGGCTTTCTTCTTCTTCGTCGCCGCCGTCGTCTGGGGGTCTCGTTCCGCCTTGGGGGGTCTTCGGGGGTCTCTTCTGTTCTTCCCGCTGTCGCCGCTTTCTGCGCCATCTTCTTCTTCTTCTTCCTCTTCTTCTTCTTCTTCTTCCGATGTTGACTCGTCGCTGTCTCTGGCCGGAATGGCATAGACGCGCTGGCATAGACGGAAGAAGACCCCCGGAGCAGCGCAATAAAATATTTTTAAAAAATGTGTGTTTTTTTTATTTACACTTTTACACCTTGGGTGAATGGGTAGGGGTACATCGTACCCCATACTCATTCACATAGGGTGGGGGGCCGGGATCTGGGGGCCCCCTTATTAAAGGGGCCTCCCAGATTCCGATAAGCCCCCCGCCCGCAGACCCCGACAACCAACGGCCAGGGTTGTCGGGAAGAGGCCCTTGTCCTCATCAACATGGGGACAAGGTGCTTTGGGGTGGGGGGGCGCAGGGCGGCCCCCTTCCCCAAAGCACCCACCCCCCCATGTTGAGGGCATGCGGCCTGGTACGGTTCAGGAGGGGGGGGGGGGGGGGCTCGCTCGTCTTCACCCCCTTTCCTGACCGGCCAGGCTGCGTGCTCGGATAAGGGTCTGGTATGGATTTTGGGGGGACCCCCACGCCGTTTTTTCGGCGTAGGGGGTTGCCCTCAAAATCCATACCAGACCTAAAGGCCTGGTATGCTCCTGGAGGGGGAACCCATGCCGTTTTTTTGTTTAAAATTTGGCGTGGAGTTCTCCCTCCAGAGCTGATTATTCTCTGATTGGCCACGGCCAAAGTCGCCTGGCCTGGGGCGACTTAAAGTCGTGTTGTAAGTCGTCCTAAGTCGTGTTGAAGTAGCTCCTCAAGTTGTGTCCAAGTTGCCTCCAAAAGTCGCGCTGGAAGTCCTGTCACCCCTGTGTGAACCGGCACACAGTCTCTTAGTATTAGCCCACAGCCTTGTCAGATCAGGCCACTTCTCCTTAGCGCCAGGGTAGACACTCTCTCTACAAAGAGCCCCTTGACCATAAAGCCTGTGCACACTTGCACTATCAAGCTGATGGTCTGCAGTAATACATAGACACAGGGTTAGAAGCTTCATCCCTCCTATGACTCTTGGAAGTTTCTGCACTCCGGGAACCCAATCCAAGAGTTACAAATCCCAGAGAATATAGTAAATCAGGTTTCTCCACTCAGAATAGCCATCGTGGAGCCCATCAACCGACATAAGTGAGAAGCCAGCGTGACATATACCCCATATGACACCATCACGCTGTCACACTATGTATACGCCATACCTGGAATTCTTCTTCAAGTATAAATTGTGTAATATTCCTAAAACACATTAAACTGTAGTGTGCCTATTGTAACAGGTCAAGTACTTTTCCCGATGACTTGTACAGTTATTAAAATGTTCACTTTAACTTTTTAGTATAACTTTTTAGTATATATGAATATCTATATTCATAGATACCAAAATTAAAAATTTTAATTGTAATCCATGTTACTCTCTTTAGGGGAAATATAGAGAACAATATCTATACACCCTACAAAAAAGGAAATCCATGTTCCAGATGCAAAGGGAAATGTGAAAACAAATTATGTGGTGAGAATTGTGTGTGTGTGTGTGGTTTTTATGGGGCTTTTAAATAAAAGGGCTCCTTCAGACATTTGCCCAGAGGGTGGTTGAGCCTCAGTTTTACTGACTTCCGACTGCCCTTCTAAACAAGGGCATGCAGCCGCTCAGGGCTGTACACATGCCTTGAATAAGTATTTATACCCCTTGACATTTTCCATATTTTGTCATGTTACAGCCAAAAATGTAAATTTATTTTATTGGGATTGTATGTGATAGACCAACACAAAGTGGCACATAATTGTGAAGTGGAAAGAAAATGATAAATGGTTTTTAGTTTTTTTACAAATAAATATCTCAAAAGTGTGGCATGCATTTGTATTCAGCCCCCTTTATGCTGATACCCCTAAATAAAATCTAGTGGAACCAATTGCCTTCAGAAGTCCTCTAATTAGTAAATAGAGTCCACCTGTATGTAATTTAATCTCATTATAAATACAGCTGTTCTGTGAAACCCTCAGAGGTTTGTTAGAGAACCTTAGTGAACAAACAGCATCATGAAGGCCAAGGAACACACCCGACAGGTCAGGGATAAAGTTGTGGAGAAGTTTAAAGCAGAGTTAGGTTATAAAAAAATATCCCAAGCTTTGAACACTGTTCAATCCAGCATCCGAAAATGGAAAGAGTATGGCACAACTGCAAACCTACCAAGACATGGCCGTCCACCTAAACTGACAGGCGAGATAAGGACCTCTTTAATCAGAGAAAAGCCAAGAGGCCTATGGTAACTCTGGAGGAGCTGCAGAGATCCACAGCTCAGTTGGGAGAATCTGTCCACAGGACAGCTATTAGTCATGCACTTCACAAATCTGGCCTTTATGGAAGAGTGTCAAGAAGAAAGCCATTGTTGAAAAAAGCCATAAGAAGTCATGTTTGCAGTTTGCAATAAGCCATGTGGGGGACACAGCAAACATGTGGAAGAAGGTGCTCTGGTCAGATGAGATCAATATTGAACTTTTTGGCCTTAAAGCAAAACGCTGCATGTGGCAGAAAACGAACACTGCACATCACCCTGAACACACCATCCCCACTGTTAAACATGGTGGTGGCAGCATCATGTTGCAGGGATGCTTTTTTTCAGCAGGGACAGGGAAGGTGATCATAGTTTATGGGAAGATGGAAGGAGCCAAATACAGGGCAATCTTAGAAAAAAACCTGTTAGAGTCTGCAAAATACTTGAAACCGGGGCAGAGGTTCACCTTCCAGCATGACAACAACCCTAAACATATAGCCAGAGCTACAATTGTAAGGTTTAGATCAAAGCATATTCATGTGTTATAATGGCCCAGTCAATGTCCAGACCTAAATCCAATTGAGAATCTGTGTCAAGACTTCAAAATTGCTGTTTACAGACGATCTCCATCCAATCTGAGCTATTTTGCAAAGAAGAATGGGCAAAAAAATGTACGTGAACAAACTGAAAAAAAAACATTTATTGCGGCCTCTCTGTGTCCATCAAACGCATGCAACTGTACCATCAAGCGCAGACACTGTACCATCCAACGCTGCCACTGTACCATCCAACGCTGCCACTGTGCCCATCAAATGCTGCCACTGTGCCCATCAAACGCTGCCACTGTGCCCATCAAACGCTGCCACTGTGCCATCAAACGCTGCCACTGTGCCATCAAACGCTGCCACATGTGCCCATCAAATGCTCCCACTGTGCCATTAAATTCTCCCACTGTGCATCAAATGCTCCCACTGTACCATCAAATGCTGTCACTGTGCCATCAAATGCAAGCAATCAAGTGCTTCCAAAAAATACCCTGCTGCTTTAATTCAGAAAAGGGGCATGGCACCTGAATAGGGGGTGGCAGCGACGGCCATGGATAGATTTATGCAATGCATGAATCTATCTATTGGTGATAGAGGGTGGCTGGAGAGAGAGGGCAGTGCCCGTGCGGCCTTATGGATGCACCAGCACTGCTTGCAGCTGTAATTGCAGCCAAAGGTGGTTCTACAAAGGGGGTCTGAATACAAATGTACGCCACACTTTTCAGATATTTAGTCTTAAAAAAATGTGAAAACCATTTATCGTTATCCTTCCACTTCACAATTTTGTGACACTTTGTGTTGGTCTGTCACATAAAACTCCTATAAAATAGATATACATTTATGGTTGTAACATGACAATATGTGGAAAATGTCAAAGGGTAAGAATAATTTTTCAAGGCACTGTATGTCGCATTTGGTGGGTGGCGCTGCAACAATGATGAGTTGGAGTTTTCAGGATTAAAACATAATGCCTCCTTCCTCACTACTGTACCTGTGAAACACCTATTAAAAGCAATCAACCACAGATTGATTTTTAGAGCGGTGGCAGTGGCTGCCACATAAATGATCATTTTGGCCACTGAAATTAATACCAAACCACTTGATGCGCCCAAACGTGCCTAAAAATGTTGCATTCTGATAGCTGCATAAAATTGATATATGTAATTTTTCAAGGCACTGTATGTCGCATTTGGTGGGTGGCGCTGCAACAATGGTGAGTTGGAGTTTTCAGGATTAAAACATACACCTGAAAATTATTACCAACCACTTAGAGTGGTGGCAATGGCTGCCACATAAATGATCATTTTGGCCACTGAAATTATTACCAAGCCACTTGATGCGTGCCTAAAAATGTTGATATATGTAAAGATAGTATTCAGTATATTCTGTAATATAATTGGCTTCTGTCTAAAATGTGCCCTTGTATGTTATTCTACTGAGTGCACCTAAGATGGCTGCCTCCCCATCTACCCCAGAAGCAGATAAAGCATGTTGAGTCCCCAGGGAGAAAAGGGCTATACAAATATTATTTAAATTAATTCAAATTAAATTTTTGTTTATTTATATGTTATAAAAATAAACTGATACATAAAATAAAAATACACTTAATATTATCAACACATGTAGTAACTGCATATGTATTTGCACATAGAATACACATTTTGAATTAAATACAATTTTATCTTTCCTATATACAGGCATACCCCACTTTTAAGTGCACAATGGGGTTTATTTACTAAAGCTGGAAAGTGCAAAATCAGGCTCACATCTGCATAGAAAACAATGAGCTTCCAGGTTTTATTACCAAAGCTCATTGGTTTCTATGCACAAGTGAGCCTGATTTTGCACTTTCTAGCTTTAGTAAATAAACCCCATTGTGTACTTGTATGCAATATAAATACATACAGTAGATACATATATAAAAAAAAATGTAGTATTATCAGCACGTTTAGTAACTGCATATAGGATAGACACTTTGGAGTTGATTTACTAAAACTGGACCGTGCAAAATCTGATGCATCTGTGCATGGTAGCCAATCAGCTTCTAACTTCAGCTTGTTCAACTAAAAGCTGATTTGTTTCTATGCAGATCTGCACCAGGTTTTTCACTCTCCAGTTTTAGTAAATGAAGCCCTTTGACATTTATTACTAACCACCAGACCTTATGCACAACAGCTAATTTATCACATGTGACCAGTAGATGCCAATAATAAACCCTTCCATTAATTATTATTTAATTTTTTTTAAACGCTAAAATGCTTACGGGCTTTGTGTATAGTGAAGTAAAATTTAAATAAATAAATAAATGCATTCCTATAAGGCAATAAGCAAAAGGATTTAACAGATTATACAATCAATGTATATAATAAAATATGACCGACTATAATATCAAAGTCCCAACCCCCTTTCCTCTCTGTATTCGACTATAATATGCCAGGGCTCAAAAGAAAAAAACATTGTAAGGAGTTCTCTAGCTGTGTATTTTTTTTCTAATCCTCCTGAACATCTTATTAATGATACGATAAATGTTACTTATTTGATAGGATATCACATTTTTAGACCAAATCTACCAGGTCATTATGTAACATATAACATACTAACTAATGTGCCTAACTAAAAGGTATTATCTATTTATTATTTAGGCATAACTAAATACAGTTTTTATTAAATATATTATTTAAAAAAATAAATAGATAAATCACATATATATATATATATATATATATATATATATATATATATATATATATATATATATATATATATATATATATATTGGACTTTTAAAACATAATTTTTTCATGTATATTTATATTTATGCCCTGTAATGATGTCTACCATTGTGTGTCTTTATGTGTGCAAGCACACAGAAAGAGAAGTAAAATACCATCTGCAGGTTGAAAAAGTTTGCATGCAGACTAACCTCCAGCCTGCATGTGATCACCATGGTTGGATGTTATAGCGATCCTATGATTCAGAACCACGGTGGTTGGTTCCCAGTTGTTCATCTGGGACCCACCACTGTCAGTGACAGAGTGATCTAAGAACTAGAAGAGCGCATATTTGCACACTTCCTGATACATAGACTAAAATTCTCATGACACAGGCAATCAACGGTCAAATGGATGAAACTCAATGGACAGTAGAGGCTCTGGCATTTGCTGTTAAATTGCATGAGGTTGACCGCAGTACCAACAGGAGTAGGCTCCATGCAGAGCCTGGGACCAACCAAAAATCAATATGGCTTTGTAGGGACACAGAGATAAGTCTGAAGGTTAAACAGCTCCTATATATGTAAAAACAAAGAAGACAAGGTGCACCAGGCTAGCGCATTACCCAAGTGGTATCTTTAATAATGTAATATTATCTAAAATAATAAAATCTAAAATAATGTACTAATGCCAATCAATTGGCTCTGAGGAAGAGGGGATCTCCCTTCGAAATGCGTCAAACATCTGGAAGGACCTCCGGCTTGCTGGGACTGGCCTTGATGACCAGATTGCTTTGTGCATGCTTTGGACTTTGATATGCTTTTACCTTTGCGTTGTTTGTGAGTTTATTTATTACATTATTAAAGATACCACTTGGGTAATGTGCTGGACTGGTGCACCCTCTCTTCTTTGTTCTGCAGTGTCTCTACTGTACTGCCCCCCCCCCCTCAGGGTGCAGCAAAGCCTGTGTTGTATTGAAATTGTCAAGGACCTGTAATCCATCTTTCATCATTACTTCACTCTTGAATGCTGGAGATTGCTGTTGTTCTTTCTGCTCCAATATATGAACTGTATATTTAGCAAGTTGACTGAAGTTTAACTTATTGTATACCTGTTCATACCGGCAATTACTTATATAATTCAGAACTGCAGAGTATTCATGTACGGCGATCTTAACTTTTTTTTGTATTACCTTTTTGCCCCTTTAGTTCAATAATCAGCATCAGAATTGGCAAAAAATTGGCCTAACATTGAGAAGAGGAATCAGATAAGATGTATACAATCAAAAGTATTCTAAAAAACTGTGATTTTATTTCAATAGTTTGTTTTAATTCTAGAAACCTTATATTTAACATTTCTGCAATTGCAAATATAATGCAAAATCCATATTTGAATCATCAAGTGATCATCAACCATACCATGTGTACAGGGACCCAGACACTGTTCTTTATATACAATAAATATATTATATAATAATTATATAAGGTTAAAAGGTAGCCAACCATTTCCATTCTGTATCATCCTAAACCAAATTTTACCAGTGTTTTAAACTTCTAAAGTACTCTCTAGCAGTTAGCACCACAAGTTTACTGCTGTTAAATGCATTAGTCAAATAAAACTCTTTAAACACCCCTCTGAAACCATTACCTGCAGGTTACTAAGACAGTGACTTCTCTAACTTACTACAGTTCTAGGCCCTTCCCGTTCTTTATTCCTTGCCCTCCAAACGGCACTCTTATTGGCAAATGAGTCACCTTCGTTGGATGGGGATGGCAGATTGGTGGGCTGGGATTTTAAGAAAAGAAGTCAAGCCCGTAGCAGCAGGGTTGCCAACTGTCAGTAAATTTATGAACAGTTTGTAAAATCTGCAATTTCTGCATCTTCCCATGAATGTCCGTTACGGACATGCAGTCAACCGAGTTTCAGAAGAGAGCACAGAAGAAGGCTTTTGGCTAAGGTGATAGACAAAGGTATTTCATGCTTCCTGTTCTTATACAGGACTTTCAAAGTCCAGTCTCGGAGCTGGACTGAGTTTCAGAAGAGAGCACAGAAGAAGGCTTTTGGCTAAAAAATGTGATAGACAAAGGTATTTCGTGCTTCCTGCTCTTAAACAGGACTTTGAAAGTCCAGCCCCAGAGCTAAGCCCCATTTGCTCATCATCCTCCTTGAATTAGAGTTTCACTGTTGGCCATATCAGTAAAGGCAAAGGCAGGTAGACAGGCCTTGGAACCAAATTTGAATGTAAAACTTGGATCACTATGTGGTAGCAGCTGTCAAAAATACTTCTAACATTTGAAATGGCTGACAGGTTCATAAAGCTGAATTGTAACATCAAAACACTATAGGCATGCACAGCCTATTGCATTAGGGTTTGCACCCCAAAGCTCAAACACACATGCGTTTGTGCTAAAAAAGGTAATAGGTGACACTATGGTGTGTAGCAGCTCACCCTGTGCGCACGCCTATGCAAACTGTTGAACCATGTTACTGAAAAACTACAGTTCCTGCTTGTGAGAATGGCTGACAGGTTCATAAAGCTGAATTGTATTACTAAAGGCAAAGAGACTGTTCACAGGAATCATCTCCAGACCCCTTCCATTATTATTATTTTTTTTTTTTATTTTTATTTTAACTGTATTCTTTGCAAATTGAAATGTAACCTCATTTACTAAGCTCTGGGGAAACTCCCTTGAAAAGTTAACATCCTATTTGTTATTAGTAAATCAACCCCATTGCCTCCATTAGACCTGTGAGCAACCAGCTATTAGAACACACAGTGTAATTTTTTCCTGATGACTGAAAACCATTATTTTACTGATTAGTGACTGCATTTTGAATACTTACCATTTATAAAAGGTGTCTATAAAACTTTCTGTAAGTTATGGAGCCAATTTAGAAGGATGATTTAAAGTGATTCAGCTTTGCCAGTTTGGTGACAGATTATGACAACAATTTTGCAATGTATCCATTCAAGCCAGCAAAAAAAAAAATGTCTGAAACTTTCAAACAGAGTTAATGATTTTTTTTTTTTGCAAAAGCTGTGCAAATAAAATAAAAAAGAAAGTCCTAGCAAAATGAATAAACTTTAAAATAAAAAACAATATAACATATACTTATGAATTTAACGTACTTATGGAGGGAACTTTTATAGTGATGTTTTCATCTAGAATATTTTTTGTTCTTTTTTGTGAAATTCCAAATTCTCTACTTTATAAATTGAAATATCATAGAACACCACCACCACTGTACTACATCCTATCATCAATCATATTAAGAAAAAAGAGAAAAGAGAAAGAAACACGGACACTGGTACATATGAAAAAATAGCAACCAGCAAAAAGAATGCACTTACGTATCCCTACATATCCCTACATCTCTATCAAAAGATCATACACTAGATTTGTATTGAGAAATATTTACTCTCATCATCTGCATTGAATTCTGAGTTCTGTAGCTGGAATATGAATAACGGGTTAAATATTGACACCTGTAGAACAGACTGTAAATGTAGAGTTAAAGAGGCAAGAGTTATGTGTAGAATACAAATAATATAAGTTTGTCCTTTATAAGAACTGCTGTTTCCTTCTTTATTACTTTGCATATATGTTGTATTACTAGAATAAATGCCTGTGATCATTCCAAAATCAATAAAGAAAAAAAAAAAAGAAAAGAAAATGGAAATATTTTACTTGCATGCTGTTGTGGAATTACTATTTCATAAAAAGTATTCATGAATATTCAAAAAACTAAAATATATATATAAAATCGTAACCACTAATCATATATCAGATGTTAATGTGATTTCAAAGATTGTTTTTTTAAATAACCAGCTTTTATTAAAATAATAACCGGTGATCCTGCCATGAATGTTCATGTCAGGCACTTCCTAGGATGGAATGACAACTGTCTACCAATTCTACTGCATTGTCACTATTACACACATGCACCAAGTGGTTGTGCTGACTCAAATTAAGCAAACATGGTCCTCCATTGTCACTATCAGTACACCTGTCCAGAGCAGCCTAGGCTGGAGTGGGGGCATGTAGACAGGAACTGGCTAAATGAGGCAGAAAAATTAGCAAAACTGAGATGGAAAAAAGAGATTCCAATAAGGTGAAAATAGTAAACATGAAAAAACAAGCCAAATGTTCATGAGACACAGTGCTTTAGTAAACAAAGTCCCCCAGTTAGGCCTTGTTTACACATACCTAAAAAGGGGTAGTAAAAATAGGTGGTTTATCTATGTTAATACCACCCTGCAACCACCCACCTAAAACCTAACATGACAGCTTGAATTTGCACATGTGCCACACCCATGGCAAATTTCTTACAGTATGTTGCATTTGGCAGGCAGTGCTGCTTGCCAAGAGTGCCAATTGAAGTCAATAGGACAGCAGTGCCAAAACTGCATACCAACCACTTGGAATGTGTTTGTTGACAGTACCTCCTCCTGAATAGGGAAGGGGCGAACGGTTCGGCCCAAGCATAAGTTCCGACCAAACATTGGCTGTTCGTCGAACACCCGAATTATTAGGGCGTTTGGCGCAAAGAGAGATAGAACAGGGCTCTGTTCAGTGCTACTAGACATTTAGTGTGCTATAGTGTGCTATTGTTATTCTATTGTCAGTTTAGAATATCAGTTTAGTGTGAATCTAGAGATAGTTCAGCCAGTGTGAGTGTAGCGTGACTACCATTCATCATCAAATTAGTGTGAATCTAGGGATAGTTCAGTCAGTGTAAGTGTAGTGTGACCACCATTCATCTTCACATTAGTGTGAATCTAGGGATAGTTCAGTCAGTGTGAGTGTAGTGATCGTTTCACACAGTATATTACATTGCATCACTGCAAGTTTGTAGCTGTAAATTTCAATGGATTGCGTGCAGTTTAATGCAGTTTATTTCAGTGCGTTACTGCAAGTTTAACGCTGTATATTTCTGTGCGTTAATGCGCGTTTAGCGTCATATATTTCAGTGCGTTACTGAAAGTTTAACGCCGTATATTTCAGTTAGTTATGCACCGTTTAAAGCAGTACATTTCTGTGCGTTAGTGCACGCTTAATGCAGTATATTTCAGTGCATTACTGCAAGTTTAACGCCGTACATTTCAGTGCGTTCCTGCAAGTTCAACGGCGTATATTTCAGTGGGTTACTGCAAGTTTAATTTCAGTGCGTTACTTTCTGTTTAACACAGTATAGTTTAGTGCATTACTACAAGTTTAACGCTGTATATTTCAGTGCGTTATGTGCCATTTAATGCAGTATATTTCAGTGCGGTACTGCAAGTTTAACGCTGTATATATTTTAGTGCGTTACGTGCCATTTAATGCAGTATATTTCTGTGCATTAGTGCACATTTAATGCCGTATATTTCAGTGCATCACCATCTGTTTAACGCAGTATAGTTCAGTACATTACTGCACGTTTAATGCAGTATATTTCTGTGCATTACTGCACGTTTGACACAGTATATTGCAGTGCATCAGTGCAGTTTTACTGCAGTATATTATAGTGTATCAGTGGAGTGTGTCTGTGTAGTGAGTACTCAAGTTAAAGTGCACCAAACACCACTTTCCATTGATTAAACACTGGTACACAAATTGGCAATCGTGTTCCCCCAGCCGCAGCATATTGCCAAGTTGTCTCCAGTGGTAATGAGGATGGAGGAGATGATGTTGATATTGTCACTGACGTGATTTGGGTGCCAGATAGAGCAGAGGAGGAAAGTGAGGGTGAGGCACAACCCAACGAGGCAGCCATCATGGAAGAGTAGAGAGCAGCTACCCTATTCCACCACATTGTGGAGCTGTTATCTCCCGGCCCACTTCAAACAGCTCAGCTATGTGATGGAATAGGGTGGCTGCTCTCTACTCTTCCATGATGGTGGCCTTTTTTGGTGGCTGATCGCACTGTTGCAATTTGCAAACTTTGTCAGGCACATCAAGCATGGCAAAAACACCAACCATTTGGGTACCACATGCTTGACCAGGCATTTAATCTCCCACCACTCAGCCTTGGCAAGAGCACCTGAAAGCCACACAAAAGGGGCGCAAATCTGTTACTCCTCCTCCTTACTCACCTCAGTCTTCCCCCCACTATACCTCATGCCCTCTCAGCAGCCTCCACTGACATGGATGATGTTATAGTGTAGGGAGTCCCATGTCCTTGCAGCACATTTGCCAGTAGCACAACACCAGCTGTAGACTATAGCAGGCAAATTTCTCTGCACCATCTGCTGCAGCGAAAAAAAAAGTCACTGCCATCCACATACCCATCTAAATGCAAGCTTGTCAAAGCTGCTGGCTCTACAACTTCTGCCTTTCGATCTGGTGGATTCTGCCCCCTTCCGTGAATTTGCAGAATGTGCTGTACCACAATGGCAGGTTCCCAGTCACTATTTCTTTTCACGTAAGGCCATTCCAGCTCTGTATCATCACGTGGAAGGCAATGTTGTGACATCGTTAGGCAAGGAAGTCAGCTGCAAAGTCCATGTTACTGATGACACGTGGTCCAGCAAGCATGGTCAGGGACTATATATTTCGTTCACAGCACACTGGGTAACTCTGCTTGCAACTCGGAAGGATGCAGAACAGGGCTCAGTGCTGCAGCTTATTATGCCACCACGTCTCCATACAGCTAGTGGTGATGATGCCAGATTTGTCAGCTATACCCCCCCTCCTCCTCCCCCTCCATGCCCTCCTCGGCTGAATTGTCCTATGAATCACAAGTACCCACTAAGCGTTCAATGGGCTACTCAATGAGTCAGGCTAAAAGGTGCCATACAGTGCTCTAAGGAGGGGGCAGCTGTCCCTTTGGAAATTTTGGAGTGTTGACTTATCCTATGATTGGAACGCTGTATAGATTGACCTTCAAGCCTATTTAAAAAAATAATTACTGGCCATAAGTGTGCAAATTGTGCAGTATTATGGTATGGTGCATTTTTTGTTTTTTCGGTGACCTTTAATTGTGTCCTATGAGTATACCTGGGAAGGAACAGAAAGCACATTACATCGCTTCACCACATCTTTACAGCAACCGGACTATCAACCCGGGCTGGGTTAAAGCCATATGCTAATTTATGGCTTACTTCTGGTAAACATGTTTTCTATAAGCACATGAAGCAACATTTTGGAGATTATTCTTGTTTAAGAAATTATTCCTGCTGAAATTGACTTTTAGT
The DNA here is from genome assembly GCA_028564925.1 of Lithobates sylvaticus. Taxonomy (NCBI): domain Eukaryota; kingdom Metazoa; phylum Chordata; class Amphibia; order Anura; family Ranidae; genus Lithobates; species Lithobates sylvaticus. Next base: position 511,429,640 of record CM053028.1, on the reverse strand, counting down.
TTACCCCAGTGGGAATATTTCTATTTGGACTTCAATAGCGCAATTTTTTTGGGAATTTAATCCACACACATTCCAGGATAGGATAGTGAACATGGAGCTATTCGGCGGTGCCATTGTGGGGGAAGGTATGAATGACATTGCGCGGGACATTCGGGGGGTCTCCTAGAGCATCTTGGGAGCAGCAAAGGGATCCGACACCAAAATATTACATAAGTAGGAAAACAAAACATAAAGACCAACATACAACTAGGCTTTGAAACCAAAAACAAAACCCCAAAGGGCACTGAGTTGCCTACCCTGCCCAGGACTGTGGCCATCTTTCAAACTAGACAGAGCATAGAGCGGGCCTTTTCCCTAAATCCAAAACTTGTACTAGGCAAAAAGCAATATTTTGTCCAACAACTTGAGAAAATCCCCCGCAAATCTAGACAATCTGCAGGATAAAGGTCCAGTCTCGGGACTGAAGTGGGGAGGGGGGTCTGCCATGATGAGCAGAGGTTCCCACTGGTACCGGAGAAAAGGAGGGAGGGGTAGTTCTCAGTCCAGGAATCAAAGAGAAAATTAGTGGTGGTTGCTGGAGCTCCTCAGGCAGGAGGAGTAGGTGATAGACTAGCCAGCAATGGGACCAAGATAAAAAGTTGGATAATGGCTGGGTGCATCGATGAAGAGAGGTATGGGGGCACAAGGTGGGTAATGCTGGGAGTCATCACGAGGCAAAGGCCAAGTCAGTATAGAGGGATGCAATACTTAGCTGATCCTAGCGTGTTGTGGTCAACAATGGTTCTTCAGCACCATGTAGTTATCGGGTATCCAGCCACACCGCAGCAGCTTCTGGCGTGTCAAAGAAGCGGGAGTTGTCACCATCTGTGATTCTCAGTCTGCTGGGATATAGGAGGCCAAAACATATTCCCTTTTCTCGGAGTCGGCGTCTCACATCGGTAAAGGATTTGCAGTGGGCGTGGGCCGCCGCCAAAATGCGGTCTCGGTCGCGGTAATTTAATAATCGCAGCAGGAAGGGACGTGTAGGGGCCCCAGGTCTTGGAGGGAGCGGTGGGACCCTGTGGGCTCTTTCCACTACAAATGTGGGAGGCAGGTTATCCAGATTAAACAGGGTGCACAATAGCTGTTCAGGAAATTCAGCTGGTCTAGGGCCCTCTGCTCTCTCAGGTAATAACAGTATGCGAATGTTATTGTGCCTAAGGTGATTGTCAGTGTCTATAGCATGCTCCTGAAGCGCTTTCACCTGGAGCTGCAGGGCCCTTACCTCCCTGGAATCCAATTGGACCATGTCCTACACCGTGGAGACTCTGTGCTCCACCTCTGTGACCCAGCACCAGAATTTATCCATGTTATCAACGGTCAGGAAGTCAGTCTTGGCCATCAGGGCTTCTTTACATGCAGTTATGGCTGCTAGAATCTCTGCTCCTGTGGGGGACCCAGCAGCTCCTGCCTCCGCTACCATCTGTGTGCACACAGCCATCACAGCAGCAGGCTGCCTTGTGGGCAAGATGGTCACCGGTGGAGATGGTCACTGGGGAAACCCAGGCTTCCCCAGTGATGTAAGGGTGACCCCGCCCCCCTCTGATGTAATGCAGATTTCCCCCTTGCGTTGCATCAGAGGGGGCGGGGTCAGGTGACGAGTGGCCCGGTCCTCCTCTGCTAAGACGGGATTCCATCAGTGTCTCCATGGAGACAGGATGCGCTGCGCTGAACGTCGGAAGAGATCAGCCATCGCTGGACCCCGGAGAAGAGACCACCCATCGCTGGATAGCAAGAGTGGATTACCACCGCTGGAATCTTTTTTTTTATTTTTAATAAAGGACTTTTCCCAACGGTGTCAGTGTGTTTTTTACCTATTTTTTACACTTTCTTTGTGAAATGGTAGGGGTACTTTTGTACCCCATTACCATTCCAAACAGGGGGGGCAGGATCTGGGGGTCTCCTTGTTAAAGGGGGCTTCCAGATTCTAATAAGCCCCCCGCCCGCAGACCCCCACAACCACCGGCCAGGGTTGTGTGGAAGAGAGCCTTCTCCTCATCAACATGGGGACATGGTGCTTTAAGGGGTCACAGACCCCCAAAGCATCCTCCCAATGTTGAGGGCATGTGGCCTGGTACGGTTCAGGAGGGGGGGGGGCCCTCTTTTCCTGCGGCCTGCCAGGTTGCGTGCTCGGATAAGGTTTTTTTTTTTTTTATTTGGCGTGGAGTTCCCCTTAATATCCATACCAGACCTGAAGGGCCTGGTAATTTAATTTGGGGGGAACCCCACGCTTTTTTTTTTATCAATGATTTTCAATGACTGTTCTCTGTATTACGGAAGCCGACAATTCATTATAGCCGCGAGTGATTTTAAATAGCTTTTTTCCTTCAAAAATGACACTTTGTGCAGGGACAGTTCTAAGCACGGGAAATATGCACCCCTTTACATGCATACTATACACACCCCCCAGGTACTAAATTTAAAGGAATATTACACTTATATTGTTTCACTTAAGCATTATTAAAATCACTGCTCCTGAAAAAACAGCCATTTTTAAAACTTTTTTTTGCATTGATACATGTCCCCTGGGGCAGGACCCAGGTCCCCAAACACTTTTAATGACAATAACTTGCATATTAGCCTTTAAAATTAGCACTTTTGATTTTGAACGTTCGAGTCCCATATACTTTAATAGGGTTCTAAAGTTCACACGAACTTTAGGTCTGTTCGCAGGTTCTGGTGCGAACCGAACAGGGGGGTGTTCGGCTCATCCCTAATGGGGGGGGGGGGGATACTGGCCTTGCACCCAGATCAGTGTAAATTTTCATATACTGAACTAAAAGTGTCTTCTATGTTCCCTTAACCACCTCAGTAGGAGTGTCATACGTCATCTACAAAGACCAAGCAGATGTTGAAATGCCAGCGGTATTTGTTTTGTATGTATTATTCCCAGTGTGCCCTGATCCATGAATCGGAAAGCTGTGTTGTCAGTAGGGATGTTCTGTTCATGATCTGCATTTTTCTCTAGTAATCTCAGGGTAAATATAGACAGATTTTTTTTTTCTATGGACAGTAACACTTTTGTAATGGTTACTATGTTAAGAATTTCATGCTTGCTTATGTAATTGTACTTAGATGAAATAATATAAAAAAAACTGAATACAATTTTACGAATTACTCATTAACCACTTCCATACCGGGCATTTTGACCCCCTTCCTGCCCAGGCGAATTTTCAGCTTTCAGCTCTGTCACATTTTAAATGAAAATTGTGCGGTCATGCGACGTTGTATCCAAATTAATTTTGATAATTTTTTTCCCCACAAATAAAGCTTTCTTTTGGTGGTATTTCATCACCTCTGCGGTTTTTATAAACAAAAAAGGAGCGACAATTTTGAAAAAAAAAACACAATATTTATAACTTTTTGCTTTAATAAATATCCAAATTAAATTAAAAAATTCTAAACGTGAGAACGCGGTGACCTACAACACGTACGACGAGCCGAGAAAAAGGAAGTTCAATAGCCAGTGCGGCTCCTTCTGCTTGATTCAGAGAATGCGTGAATTTTTGTGCGACGGACTTGTGTACAAAACAAGTTTTGTTGGCGGAAAATTTAAGAACCTGCTATCAAACATTTGTTGGCGGAAATTCCGACAGCAAATGTTCGATGGAGCATACACACGGTCAGACTTTCTGACAACAAGCTCACATCGAACATTTCCTGTCGGAAAATCTGACCGTACGCAGCATTAGAGTCTGGGATGGATCTTCCGGAGGACCACACTTTAGAAAGTTCTTTTTGTTTATTTTTATTTTGGCATGGGGTTCCCTCTTAAAATCTATATGGCCATAACAAGCATAAGGGTTCCTTCTGCTAATTTCGTGTTAGTAGAATTTTGGTGAGTGTTGATTCGCGCTTTTCATTTGACGCTTTTCATTTCGCGTTTTCATTTAGCGCTTTTAATTTCGTACAGAAAATTGCTGAACCATTTTGGGGAACATAGTTCCCATAAAGTGTTGCCAACATCCCAGAAGGTAGATATTTTTTGTGTATGTGAAATCTCCAAGGAGAAACACCAGTACCCCCCGGTACAGACGGGACTTTTCAGGCGAACAGGGAAAAAATATATATATTTATTTATAGATAAAAGTGGGTGTTTAACACCCGATTAGCTACAGAAAAGGGGGAAATAGGGACTGCGATGACCACTCTACCGCCTCCATCCCTGGAGTACACGAAAAGAAAAATAATTCGCCCTGGGACTTTAGATGAGGTGGGAGAGACTGGGCACACGTTCACGAAAAAAGATGTAGAAATATCAATTTATTAAATACATAATGCTGTATAATAGTTGGGAACAACAATGAATGTGCGTTACCCGGCATAAGCCAAATTAACAACAAAGGTAAAAACAAAAATCAACTCACTACATTCCATTTGCATCCATAGAGTGGTAAATTTCATCATGAAATAGCTCAATCAGTTAATGTATATACAACATCATGTGAGGTAGCAAGTTGTACATGCATAAATAAAACAATATATGAACCAAAATTACACACAAAAATAGAGAAAAATTCACAATATAAACATACATGGAGCATTGGTATTACCCCAACAAGGAATATCCAGCAGTATGAATATAAAAAGCATCGATGGTTCCCTACGCGTTTCGCGAGTCTTGGCTCGCTCTTCAGGGGCGGATGCATATTTGGTTCTATCTGGAACAAAGAAATAAAATTGGGAAAATATATATTGATGTGGTAAGGGCAAAGGGAGGATAATAATTGAGAGGGGAGGTCAGTAAAAAAGAGACCTCATACTCACCAAACCACTGGGCTTGGTCACTGACCGTTGATGTCACGATGGCGGCAAAGAATGTCCAAGCTCGGGAGCTGAGGGGACGTGGCGAATGGATACCGCCGCGGGAAACACCCGGTGGAAGGCATTGACTGGGAGAGGCACTCGATCAAAGGTCTCAGGGGTACCAAAAAAATATATCTGAAAAATGAGTATAGAAAGGCAGCAAGCTCAAAAAGGGAAAAAGTTGGAACCACTTGAAAAACATAGATGGTTGGTAATTTCGTGCTTTTCAGTTAGTTTCTGAACGGCTGCTCATCAACCAGACACATTGCGTAATCGGAGGAGATAACATGTTATTTATTATTGGCCTTGGAGTTATTGCTTTGACATAATTTTTTTGGTTGAATAATGATTTGATTTGGTATATTTTCTATATTTTTGGGTACACAGAATGCAAATTTTGGTTAAGTTCTATTGGCAGATAGCGTGTCTAATTTTTTTTATTTTTATTTTTTTAATGCACAATAAAAAAAAAAGATGTAGAATAATAATTGGCTATGTGTTTTACTTCAAATTACAGTTTGGGAGTAGGCAGTTACATTTAAGAAAAAAGAAAAATTTGCCCCCCCCCCCAAAAAAAAAAAAACATGATAATTTTATTCTTGATATCACTAGAAAAAAAAGCCTTTGAACATCAGTTTGCAATAACTTTATCAGTATCACCAGCAAAGCAGCTTCATTATTATCCCATTAAAGAAAAAGAGAATGTGCTCTGCATTTCGAGATTTTATAATTTGCCACGTCACGAATGTTAATTCTCCATTACGAACACTAGTTTACAAGACCGACCACATCTGGCTCGTCCTTGCTTCCGAGCATGCGTGTTTGTACTTTGAATTTTTGTCCGAAGGACTTGTGTACACGCGGTCATAAAATCCGACAACAAGCATTTGTCCACGGAAAATTTGATAAACTCCCATCCAACATTTGTCAGTGGAAAATCCAACAACAATTGTCCGATGGAGCATACACATGGTCGGATTTTCCACCAACAGCCTGTTATCACACATTTTCCATCGGAAAGTCTGATCGTGTGTACGAGGCTTAAGAGTTTGATATTGATTTTAAGGTGTTTCCCTTTGCAAAAATCAAAAGTAAAAATCTTTGTAAGGGGGAAGAAGAGTGTGCACCCCCATCCTAAACCACACCAGGCCACATGCCCTCCCCTACCCCCATGTGAATGAATAAGTAGAACAAAGTACACACTCCTACTCATCCCCCCCCCCCCCCAAAAAAAATGAAAATGGTAAAAGACACACGTAATATAGCTGCAGCTGGGGGTTCAGCATGGTGGAAGGTCGCAGATCCAAGTTAGGTCGCAGATCCCCCATATGACAGCCAATCACACTGTCATATGGGGGGGGGGGGGGGGCACATGCTCTTCAATACATGGACTCAGGTAAGTTCAGGAGAGGTAGAAGAAGAATGGATGGGTATGTATACTTTGCTGGGGGAAGGGGGGGTACAATATGATCTTGTTATGATTTCCTACAAGCTCAAATAGGTGTAATGGTCAGGTGCACACAAGAGCCACATTGTAGAGTCCTGCAAGGTTTAAGAATTTGTCTGAGTCTTCACCTGGAAATGCAATAACCCTAACAACCAAGACCTGAGGTGTGCCCTGGCCTAGCTGGTCGGTATGCCTAAAAGAGGGCACACCCTGAATGAATGTGAATAAAAAGTAAATGAAATTATGAAAGTATGGGGGAACGGGTGGGTGGGAACCCGGAATTGAACCGATGAAGAAACTGATGGAGGAGGGATATATAGCCCTCAGGCTCCTCCTACAAATTCTGGCTGGCCGGAGGCCAGACTTCTAACTTGTCCCGGTCATCTGGTGGGGGAGCCCTCCATTAACTCTTATACCACAAATACTGAAACAACAAGGTGGATATTGGCACGACCCCTCCTTATCCACTCAAATGAATATACTTATGAACCAATCAGGTGTTCAGAAACTTTGGCCATGCAGTGTAAAAGAACATCATTAGGAAAAGATTCACCCGCAGAGTCACCCCTCTCTCCAAATACGTGTAAAAACCTGAAAAGGATTCTAAAATAAAAATAAAAAAATTGGTTGAAGTTCTACTAGTTTCAGCTGTTTTGTTCAACACACAATGTAAAAGGTAGTAAAATAGGAGGGGTATTCAAATATTATGGAAATCAAAAAAATGGTTCACCAATTTGTTCATCCGTGTAGGTTTACCGTTACAAATCCCAACACAAAGATGTTGCTACAACCAGATAAATTTATAATCTGTGTGCTTTAGTAATGATTTAGCGTTAATCTTTTGTGTTAACGTGTATGTCACTAGACATTCATGATATTTCATTCAGTTTATTTTTACAGTACTTACTATGAATAGGCTCATTGCCCACACCCATTATTGCATCTAGATCCTTGCTGTAGTATATAAACCATTTAATTTCAAGAAATTCTTGTTTGGCACTCGGCAACAAATTATCAAGGCGGCTTTCTACCAAAGGTACATTTTCTCCTATAGTAAATGTATTGATTTCACAATATGGTTACATTAATTAATAGGAAGACTGCAATGAGGCATGAGATATTGTCAGTGGCTACCAAAATTGAACCAGCATTTTCACTTTTGTTAAGGTTGTTATTTGTTAAGTCTTTCTTACAATTTTTCATTTTATGAAGACAGCGTTGGACAGGTCACAAAAAAATGTATGGGATATTTTATCAGTAATCACTATTAGTGGGTCCTTTCAACATATCTGGTGCATATAGCACCCACCGCTTGTATTTATTCAAAAACATTTTTAAACTATTTTTTATTTAAACTTTTTCCAAAATTCACATACAAATATGTCGTTTTAAAATTATTATTTATATATTGTGTATATATATATATATATATATATATATATATATATATATAGAGAGAGAGAGAGAGAGAGAGAGAGAGAGAGAGAGAGAGAGAGAGAGAGAATGCCAGCAATCAGAGTTCTGCCTCATTAAACAACGGCTTACTTATCAAATCTTATTGATACTTGAGTGGGTATATTTGGACCAAAATGTTTGGATCAATGTCCCTTGCCCAACACCATAAAAAAACATGTCACTCTCTTTAGATGCCACCTCTTTTACCACCTCTCTAAAGTCCAGCTGGTTCCATTATGAGCAATTCCTCTTTCTCCTGCTTCCACTTGGTCCTGTTGGCCCACACCCATCTCCTACTACCCTTGAACCATTTTTTCTTGTTTCATAATCTAATGGTATGTAATTGATGGCATCATCATTAACATTGATTTGTAGCTATCTGAGGGTAGACTCTGGCTTAATTAAACAATGGGGTGATTTACTAAAGCCTGGCACACACTAGCAGTTTTTTTTTTTTTTCGTTCAACCCAGCAGGCTGAACTAAAAAAAAAAAAATGTACTGCTGTGCTGCTGTACTAACTACGTGATGTTAGTACAGCAATATCACCCACTGAGCTATTGTGTTCTGACAGAGGGACTTTCCCTCTGCCAGAACACACTGGTCTGTCGATCGGGATCCGATCAGCACTCTCAGTCAATGGCTGAGAGCGCTGATTGGATGCTGTTTGGCAGACCTTTTTTGGTCATGTCCCTTTGACAGAAGTCCGACGTTCCACCAGCTTCTGTCAAACCGGCTTCCGTACAAATGCGCCGAATGTCAGACAGTTTTTATTGAACCTGCTAATATCGGCCCATGTGTACGGGGCTTAAAACCGGGGCACTTAGCATCTGGTGCAACTGTGCATGGTAGCAAATCAGCTTCTAACTTCAGCTTGTTCCGTTAACCTGGAAGCTGATTGGTTTCTATGCAGAGCTGTAGCAGATTTTGCATGCTCTGGTTTTATTTATTCATTTCAGGTACTTATAGCGGTTCTACACCCATTTCATTTAGTAAATCTCTTTGCCTTCCAAATCAGGCAAAGAGTACTAAATGAAATGTTTTTTTTTTTTTTTTTTTTTTACTTACCTTGTAATTGAAGACTTCCGGTCTTCTCCCTCTGCGGCGGCGGGCGGGGTCTTGCGTCGATCGTCGTCACGCCGCACTGTCTCCTGGGATCTGGTGTCATTGATCCCAGGAGTCAGTGCGGGCATCTTCCGAAATCTCGCGAGATTTCGGCCACATCTTCCGAAATCTCCCGAGATTTCGGCCGCATCTGCCGAAATCTCGTGAGATCTCGGCAGATGAGCCGTTACTGCGCACGCGCGAGTAACGGCAGTGCATGGTGGGCCATCTAAAGTCCCTGTGGGTGTTTCACATGCCCACAGGCAAGATGGCCCCCAGCACTAAAGAAGAAGACGAGGAACTTCATCGGACGAAAACCGGCGGCGATCGAGATGGAAGATGGAACAGGTGAGTCCCCTAATAAAGGTAAGCACACTTTATATTACATCCTTAAAAAAAAAAAATTTTTTTCAGAGTGCAGAACCGCTTTATGTAGCGCTGTCAATTTATGCAGCGCTTTACATATACCTTGTACATTCACACCAGTCCCTGCCCTCAAGCAGCTTACAATCTATGGTCACTAACTCACATTAATACATACACATAGTAGGACCAATTTAGACAGGATTCAATTAACCTACCAGCATGTCTTTGGAGTGTGGGAGGAAACCCACCCAGGCACAGGGAGAACATGCAAACTCCAAGCAGGTAGTGTTGTGGTTGGGATTCGAACCAGCGACCCTTTTTGCTGCTAGGCAAAAGTGCTACCCACTACACCACTGTGGTTTTAGTAAATAACCCCCAATGTCTGTCCTGTGGGATAAATACATATGTTCTGATGCTATTGAGAAGTAACATCAGGGTATAATTAAAGATTCAAGGCATGGATCAGAAGTATTTGGATCTATATACTTGTATGTACAGATGAGGTTAAGGTTTGCTTTGAACAAAAAGTTTGCAGGTTCACCTACCAAAATCTATTGCGGTGCAAAAACCTGTGCATTGGTCAACTGAGTTAAAAGAGCCAGCAATTTGAAAGAACGGATAACCCAGACCCTTTACTATAAAAGGGTGGGCATGCAGCAGTGTGTTTGAAATAATAGTGAAAGTTCTGTGTCTCACAAACATTTGTAATTAAATAATAGGACACCACCCTATATACTTTAATGGGGATCAAGGCAAAGATGAGAATTAAAAAATTGTGTGAATATTAATTGCATTTATTTATTCATCTAAAGTAAATTGATGTTCACTTTTAAATTTCCAATTATGTGCTGATGTTTTTCACATAACTGGAAAAATTAAGTGAATATTCACACATTTTTTTGAGTAATGCCGCGTACACATGACCATTTCGGAATAAACGCTGACGGTTTTTCCGACAGATTTCCGACGGAGTTCCACTGAAACTGTCTTGCCTACACACACGATCACACCAAAGTCCGACCGTCTAGAACGCAGTGACGTACAACACGTATGATGGGACTAGAAAAAGGAAGTTTAATAGTCAGAAGCCAATAGCTGCCGTCTCGTACTTGCGTCGTTTTTGATCCGTCGGAACAGCATACAGACGAGCGGTTTTCCCAATAGGTATTGATTCCGTCGGAAATATTTAAAACATGTTCTATTTCTAGGTCCGTCCGAATTTTAAGTCCAATGAGGCCCACACACGTTCAGAATATCCGGTGAAAAGATTTCGTCTGGCTTTTTCTGCCGGAAAGTCCAACCGTGTGTATGCGGAATTAGGATTCTCAACTCCTTTGGTAATAAGCCTCCATGTCTTACTCAAAACCAACAGCAGTTGATAACAGAGTACCATTTTGGATCTTAAGTGTGTTTGTAAATGGTAATTTTGCTAGCAATGCTTTCTTTATTAAACAATAGCTCTCTGGGGGAAGAATTACTATAATTCTTTGGTGTTGGGCCCCTTTCACACTGGGGCGTCGGCGCCGTCGGCGGTAAAGCGCCGCCATTTTTAGCTTTTACCATCATTTTTGCAGGGGTTTTCGGCCACTAGCGGAGAGCTTTTAACCCCCGATAGCTGCATCGCTGCTTCGTCGGCAGTGGTGCCCATTCATTTCAATTGGCAAGAGTGGTGAAGGAGTGGTGTATACACCGCTCCTTCACCACTCCAAAGATGTTGCTTGCAGGAGTTTTTTTAACGTCCTGCCAGTGCATCGCCTCAGTGTGAAAGCCCTCTGGCTTTCACACTGAGACTGCAGGGAAGCCATTTTTCAGGCACTTTACAGGCGCTATTTGTAGCCCAAAAGCACTTGAAAAATGTCTCAGTGTAAAAGGGGTCTAACTCATACTCTGGAGTCCCATTAGGGGACAATCGAGAAATCACAGTATGGACTAGACGTAGCTGTGTAATGGTCATGTTTGGAGAGGGTTTATCATAGTCCAGGTGCTTCCTGGGAAGGGGTGGGGTGTGTGAAACTGATGTAATTATTAAGAGATACAAAACTATTGACAGAAGACATTTTTTAACACATAAGAATCTTACGTTTGATAACAACCTACAATAATTTTTGCAATGTGGCTTTTAAAAAAATAAATAATAAAAAAAAAAAAAACACACAGAAAACATTACATTATTTTATTACTTAAACATATCACCATAAAAACACTGCAACAAGCGGAATTTTAAAGTACTGCAGAACACAAATATTTGTAAGAATAGTAGCATAGCTGACAAGTGGCTGAAGCACTCTATAAGATAGAGGAATATGTAAGAAAGGACTAAGGGGTTGATTTACTAAAGACAAATAGACTGTGCACTTTGCAAAGTGCAGATGCACTCTGAAAGAGCAGTTGCTCCAGAGCTTACTAAATGAGCAGAAGATCTGCTGACTTCCATCATCTAACCATGAGCAAGCACAAATGCTGTTTTTTTTTTGTTTTCCTTGAATGTGATTGGGTATTCTTTGCAAAGTGAAGCTTTACCTCATTTACTAAGCTCTTGAGCAATTGCACTTGCAGATTGTAACTGCGCTTTGCAAAGTGCACAGCCTATTTGTCTTTAGTAAATCAACTCCTAAGTGTCTAAGATTGGTAGAAGGTGAAATGAAAAGCATGTAATAAGACAACAAGTGACATGAAGTTTTGAAGAAGGGTAAGAAGACCATTGATGGTTTTGGAGATGGCTTGAAGAAGGGTGAAACATTGATGAATGGCCATTTAGTGAGAAGTGATGATTGACCATTGATGCCTTTGGAGGTGGCTTGAAGAAGGGTGTGAAATGATAAGTGACCATTTGGTGAGAAGTAAATGATTGACCATTGATGGTTCTGGAGGATGACCAAAGACTAGTAAGTACGAGAATTGGATTAGTGGAGGACTACTAACACTAGATGAAGATGCAAATTAAGGACTCTGAACGGCCGCACTCCAAGAAAGATTTAAAAGCCTTTATTGGTAAAATATGGAATCACACAAAAATAGGTCACAGCAAAGCAAGAAAATAGCTAATGCATTTCACACTACCAAGAGTGCTTACTCATAGCTGCTATGAGTAAGCACTCTTGGTAGTGTGAAATGCATTAGCTATTTTCTTGCTTTGCTGTGACCTATTTTTGTGTGATTCCATATTTTACCAATAAAGGCTTTTGAATTTTTCTTGGAGTGCGGCCGTTCAGAGTCCTTAATTTGCATCTTCATCAGCTTGTGCCGTGCCTGCACCTGGGTTCTCTAACCATTGGAACAGCTGTGGGATTGAGTTTGGGTGGATCATCCTGGAGCGGTGGATCGCTCCATACGACTACTAACACTAGGCTGAAGTTTTTAGGAATGAAGAGCTTTCCAAAGAGGATGATGGGTGCATTACTGAGCTTTTGGTAAAGTTGCAACTAACTCAGATATTGGGCTGCATCATTACAGCTGTAAAAAAGAATGTGAGTGAAAAATTGGAGTTCTTTCCCATAGCGACAAGAAATATATTTAATATTTCCATAAAAAGAAAGGTGAAATCAATTTGGTTACTATAGGCTACAGGACTCAGACCAATGAAAGCTATCTACAGTCAAACCTAAAAAAGCATTTGTTTCAAATCCTGTGTCTTTTAAAAAACAGGAAATCTTTGAGACTCATTAGTTTAGTACAAATCCCAATGACACAGTTTTGGAGGAGGCATAAGGAAAACCTGAAGCTGACTTAAGTTGGGGCTGGGGTGGCCAGGAATGTTTGAAAATTAAAAGCAAAAAACAAACTGGATTGGCTTCAAGACAACCACATGATCACCTTCTGAGATTCAGAGGGAGGGTGGTCTTTTATTGATAGACATTTGGGTCTGGCTAATAAGGAAAATACAAGAACAGGCATACACATCTATGGTATGCTTGCACTGAGGTATTGCATGAACTGGAATGAGTATGTGTGCATACTTATCCAGAAAAGACATCCAGATAGAAAAGGGTTTGAGAATTTCTCCAATTAAATCTTCCAATGTCTTCTGCTCTGTTGAAGGCACAAGTATTGGTTACTTTAATCAAGGTTTCTAAGTTGTCCACCGCTCTGGTTGTGATTACTGGCCACATGAATGAGCTGTTTTTGCCGGTCTCTCACAAACACAATCTCTTACAACCGGGGTCGTTAACCACCGGGCCACGGCCTCTCTGCAGCCGGGTCGCAGGTGCGGGCAGCCAGCATAAGACACCTGGGCGGCCGGCATAAGAGAGCTGGGGGGGCGGCATGAGACATCTGGGTGGTCAGCATATGAGAGCCGGGTGGATGAGATAAGTGAGAGGCCGGGAAAGCAGAGATTACATAATCTCTCTCCACCCCCGGCGTCACTGCTCTTCCGCTCTCACAGACGGTGTTCTATCAGCCTAAATGTCAGAGGTGCGGCAGGGAGCAGAGAGATGACATCATCTCTCACTGCCGGCCCCGCATCACCACTCTCCTGCCTTCACTCAGAACCTGCCACTGTAAAGAGGCCTGCCTCTGTGCTAAATGGACCAGTGCTGCCACCAATGCAGTGACAATTCACATCTGATGGCAGGCAGCGTGGCAAGTGACAATCCACATCTTGTGTTAGGCAGCATGGCAAGTAACAATCCATATCTGGTGGCAAGTGACACTCCACATCTGGTGGCAGGCAGCGTGGCAAGTGACATTCCACATCTGGTGGCAGGCAGCGTGGCAAGTGACATTTTCGTATCTGGTGGCAGGCAACATGGCAAGTCACAAGCTGCATCTGGTGGCAGATGACAGTGGCAAGTGACACACTCAGGGCTCCCACTGATTCTGCATTATGGTGATTCTAACTATTTCATTTATTACTACAATGTAATAATATAAATAATGTGCTTTGATCACTCTGACATCATATCAAGCATAGTGCCATGATGATTGAAGCACTAACACCAGAAATTGCCCCAACATATTGCCCACGAAAAATCGTGTCCTCGCCCCCCCCCCCACGGTCCTTGGCACAATGTTCTTCCACGCAGCCGGTCCCTGGTGCCAAAAAGTGCGGGGACGGATGTCTTACAATACAGCAATGTTTCTCAGCTCCAGTCCTCAAGTATCCCTAACAGGTCATGTTTTCAAAATAATGGAAAACTTAAAAACATGACCTGTTGTGGGTACTTGAGGACTGGATTGAGAAACATTGCAATACAGGACCCCGGGACAAGATTTCCCTCAGATGAAACGTCTGTGGTAATTACTAAGGCAGAGAGTTGTCCCCAGAAAAAAAAAGTGGAAATCTTCCAATGGGGACACTAGCACTGGTGACTCTGGTGACAATTAGGGATTTCCTATCACTTCTTGCTTTGGCTATGGGACAGGAAGTGAGGGGGAAATCTCAATAGAAAAAACAGGGCATAAACTTTACAGGTGTCCTAACCCTCCCTTACGCTATCCAAAATAAAAATACAAGTTTTGTCATTAGTTCTACTTTCAGCTCAACTTGGGAAGAGGTCATTGTTCCATGTACAGTTTCTGAGACGTTTTTGATCTCCTAGGAGGCAATAATGAGCTTATCACACAGAGAGGTTTCAGGAAATCTTCCAATCAAGTCAGTCCTTTCCATTCATATGTAGAACAGTGAAGCTGATATTAATACAGAAGTGAAAAAGGTTCTAGTCCACTACCAACTCTATTAAATGTTTTTTTTTTTTTGGCTGGCTTGATCCTCATTGGAGAACATCCACATGCATCCTGTCCCTGAGACAGTGCAGACCATGAATAGAACTATCTCCACTGGGGTCACAAACGGCAAAGCTATCCCTCTTTCCCTTCTCCATTCCATCCAAAATTAGAAATAAAAAAAAAGCTGGAGTTGGTTTTGAACTCACTAGGTTGGACTGGCACTGGCACTACAACAATCTTTACTAGGTTGGACTGGGTTTAGACAGTGGGAAAGCAGGGTCATTTTGGAGGAAACCCACAAATACAAAGCTCCATGCAGACAGAAAAGGAGTGGAAACTGAAACTAGCAACCAAACACACAGTAACTAGGCTAGAGTGCCAACCAGTAATTCACAAGGTCGCTTGGTAATTTTATGTTTGAACATTTTGTAAACATATTATACTCCATGTTGCTTTAAAAACCAGTAGCACAAAGTTGAACTATCATTCATAATGTAAAGATTAATCAGATTTGGAACTTAAAGATGTGACTTTAACTTCTGCGTCCATTGTGTAACAAAACAAATACAGTGAGTGCCTCCAGGATATGAACTCGTTATGCTTGAATCCTATAATTATTCTAGCTACATTAACTGTCATCAGCTAATCAGAGCATGCCTTTATTTGCCTTCACCTAACTTTTCTTCCAGAATATTGTTTGACTTAATGAAACAGATTCTACATTGATGTATACACAGTGGTGGTACTGTTTTTTCACCAACGTTTCATGTCTGGGACTTTTCTTTTGTTCACATATTTGTTTGATTTTCATTGATTGTTATTTATGTAGTGCTGCACTATTTGTATGTAAAGGGAAAAAAAAACACACTTTAAATAGTTAAATAAATGAATTGAAATAGGTCAAGAAAGAGCAGAAACTCTCATGTGTGATATCACAAAAAAATACATAAACCTAAAAACAGAGTAGTGCATAACATTTGGAAGAAAAAAATATTCATAAACATATCAGCATATGTATTATTAGTGCAATGTTATAAGTCCGTCTTCAAAAAAGAAAGGTTTAAAAATAGCATGGACACCCAATGCTACACAGTCTTGTGTGGTAGGAGGAAGACAGGTGCAGGACCAAGGTAGTAAGAAAAATAGAAGCCTACACACATAGGTACACTCCAGACATTCCAGATCTACTGTGCTGTTAACACTGCATGTGACCACCACCAAAGAAAAATGCCTGCTTACCAGATAAGTTAAAAGGTCAATAATGCCTGTGGCTGATTGCTCTGCCAGGGCCTTTGGACCGCAGTCTGTTCAGCACACAATGGTCCTGTAGACACTCTCTCCTATTCCCTCTTTCAGTTGTCCACATGTATCCCACTCGAAAAAATGTATAAAAGATGCTCCACATAGTATGAAATCCAACACTTTTATTTCAAAGTTGTAGTTAAAAAACAAGAGAACATCTCCCTTACACGGAAGAATAGATAAAATACCAACCAGTGGGGGCGTGGCCTGGACGGAGACCGAGATGGCCGCATAACTTGTGAGCTCCTGCGTGCCCGAGAAGATCCTACGACTTTACAGGGAGCCTACCGCACTTCCCCTGCTATGCACAGGACCACCAGGAGCTCGTCAGCCTCCCGCACCCCCAGAGGCTCGCAATCCCACCTGGGAAGGAACATTCCGGAGTTATTCCGGGCCCAGAAGGCTCAGACCCCCGCGCCGCTGCACGCGCCATCACAGGCCCAAGCCGCGGCCTCGCCTGACGGACGTCCGCCAGCCCTCATGCCGGGAACAACGTCCCCCACCCCAAGCGGGGCCATACCCCCCAGCCTGCTCGACTTGGAGAAAGTGGCCCTGGACATAAAAAGCACCGTGACGGCGGCAATAGCAGACCTGAGGACAGACCTACTAGCCGTGGCACACCGCATTGAAGGAGTGGAACAAACAACACAGACGCACGCGGCGGCCATTCGCCAGGTACAGTCTGCTTATGACTCCCAACTGGCCCAGGTTTTTGAGCTCCACAGGCACGTGGAAGACTTGGACAATAGGGGACGGAGGCACAATATCAGGGTGCGAGGTGTCCCCGAAACTGTGGACGCGGGCGCCATTCAACAGACCATCAGCGCCATATTCAATGAACTGATCGGACGCCCCGCAGACTCCCCCATTGACATGGAAAGGGCACACCACGCTCTCCGCCCCTCCCCACGAGATAACGAACCCCCCAGAGACATAATATGTTGCATAGTAAACTTCCCCCTTAAGGAAGAAATTCTCCGTAAGGCGAGGGAAAGGGGACGCATACTTTTCAATGGCTCTGAGGTGAAACTTTTCCAAGACCTATCTCAGATCACCCTCCAGAATAGGAGGGCCCTCAGACCACTACTAGATGCCCTACGAGCCAGAAACATCCAGTACCGCTGGAAGTTCCCGTTTGGCCTCTCCGCCACCGCCAGGGGGCGCTCAGCTTTACTCAGAACACCAGAAGACCTCCAGGCTTTCTGCGAACAACTCGACTTACCCAACATTGAGCTTCCGGAATGGTATGCGCTCTACTTCCCCACGGAGCCCTGGCTCCCGGTATCTCTCAACCCATCTCCGAAAGCCTCCCGCCAAAGATCGAGGCGCCGCAGACCAGACCCGATGTCCCCGAACGCTCGTCCTTCACGCCGGGACTTCCACCAACGCAGCCCGTCACCGATGAATCTGTGACAAGACGGCCCAGATGACTACCCGCAAGCCACCTGACCAGCACGATCCAGCCTGTGAGTACCTCGCATTACCCTCTCCATCCACTCCTCGGCCAACAACCCCCCCGGGTTTCTTCCTTTTCCGCACCTCACTAGCGGTCCCACCTCTCCAGACGGAGAACAGATGCAGGAGACCGCACCACTCTGAACTAGCCCCAAACGGGCCCTCCCCCCCACGTTTGATGCCCCGAGCCTCGACAGACTTGGCACCCAGGCCACCGGCCTCCACAATCCCAGCTGAGGTCCTTTCAGCATGGCCACCCGCCTGTCCCCTGCCTCCCCGACGGGAAGTACCCCACAGCTCCGGCACAAGCTCATCTTGTCTCCCCTGCACGACCGAGATGTTTCCCCTCAGAGAAGATCACCAGAACCAAGATCTCCACCCCCACCTTCGTTAACTGGCACGACTCCTCGAACTACCCACCGCAGAGGCCTGCCTTGCAACATACCACCCGAAGACCCCCCACACGCCAGGGACACAGACTGATGCTCGGGGCCCCGTAGTGGCCCTATGCCCTGTCTCTCTCTCCCCAGGTGGACAAGACGCTGATACACCCATCTGGAACCTCGAGAAGAAGACTTTCACCCCCACCAGAGACGTCACGTCATATCCAAGCCAGGCAATGTATTCAGATGCTGTGTACCCACACTCCCCTATCTCTCACTTCTTGTTATGTTCATACCCAAATGTACAATCTCCACGGTGATTGAGGTGCCCCACCACCTCCTCCCCCCCACGGGGGATCCCATCTGAACTCAGACCCCCCACCCTTCCCTCCTCCTCTACCCCCCTCCCTTCTCACCCCTCCCCCCTACCCCTCCCCCCTACCCCCCATCCTTCCCACCCTCTTCCCCCCTCCCTCCCCCTCCTCTCCCTCCCTCCCCCCCCCCCCCCTCCCCCCCCTCCCCCCCCCTCCTCCCTCCTCCCTCCCCCCTCCCTCCCCCCCCCTACCCCCCCCCCCCCCCCCCCCCCCCCCCCCATCCTCCCTCCTCCTCTCCCCCCCTCCCCCCCCTCCTCCCCCCCCCCCCCCCCCCCCCACCCCCTCCTCCCCCCCCTCCTCCCCCTCCCCCCCCCCCCCCCCCCCCCCCCCCCCCCCCCCTCCCCCCCCTTCCCCCTCCCCCCTCTCCCCTCTTCTCCCTCACCTCTCTTCCCCCACCCCCCTTCTCTTTCTCTCCCTCTCCTCCCCCTCTCCTCACCCTACCTCCCCCCCTCTACCTCCTTCCTTCCCTTCCCCCCCTCCCGCCCCCTTTCCCTCCCTCCCTTCCCTCCCTCCCTCCCTACCTCACTCCCTCCCCCCCTCCTACCTCGCCCCCTCCCTAACCTACACGTCTATCCGACCCCATCATCTCATCCCTCAGCTCCCACCGGTCCATCTTAGACGGATCAGGCTAACGCCCATCCCGTGGGAGGTCCTCACAGGCTGCTGACCACATGATGCACTATGTTTACCTCAAAGATTCATTTTATCTTTACTGCTCTTTTGCCTCCTTATATGTATATTTCCGTTAGGCAATGTTTACTTGGGTTATACTGAACCTAGATATTAGATAGTTTGTATTATGATATGTTTCATTCTGTGTCCAGATGTACCTCCTGAACTATGGGTACCCTCAATAGACCCTTACCCAGTACGGTAGGCTCCCTACTACGCTACGTTGACTCTTATCCCAGATAAGATACCTCCCCTTCATTGTCCGGATCTCCGGGCCGCAGCAATGCTGTGGTCGCCGTTCAACCTTCTTCCCCCCAACAGCGGTCTCTTGGAGACTCTGCTGACACACCAGGAATTCCCTAGAAATCCTTTAGGTGGAAAGCTTGACTACCTCCACCTCTGGTTACTCCTCTCCCCCCCTCCCCCCTGCTCCCCCTCCCTTCTTCTCTTCCCTTTCTCTTCCCCCCCTCCACCCTACTCTCGTGCCCCTCCCTTCCTCCCTCCTAACCACTCCCCCCCTCAGGGAGGTGGCCCCTAGGCATCCTCACCATCAGACCACGACTCGCTGTACAGACAGGAGCCTTCCCTAGACGACTACCAACCTTCTCACAATGAAATTGAAAGACCCCCTGACACTGAAGTGTGTCTCCCTAAACGTTAGAGGCCTCAACATCCCTGAGAAAAGGTCACAGGTTCTCTCTTCTCTCTCCAAACACAAAGCCCACTTCATTTTTTTACAGGAAACCCACTTTAGATCTGATTCCATCCCCAAACTTTCCAACCATATCTATCGCTCAGTCATACACGCCACTAACCCTGACGCCAAATCCAAAGGGGTCGCGATCCTTATCTCTAAACACGCAAACTTCCTTCTGACTGACTCTTTAGTAGACCCAGAAGGCAGATACTTATTCATCAAAGGAACATACGCCTCTAAACCAGTTACATTGGCCAATATCTATTGCCCTAATGAGCACCAGGTTTCATTCTTCCGCAAAACCTGTGCGCTCCTATCATCATTTCAGACCGGACTGGTTCTCCTGGGTGGCGACTTCAATGTCCCCTTGAACCCTCTCCTGGACACCTCCACCGGATCATCCTCCCTCACCTACATGGCACTACGACAAATCAAGGCCCAACTTCAAACTCTGAACCTACACGACGCCTGGCGCATTTTATATCCCTCCTCCAAAGACTTCACTTATTTCTCGCCCCCACACCAAAAATACTCGAGGATCGACTTCTTCTTTCTGTCTCAGACTGACCTTTCTGCTCTACACCACTCTTCCATTGAACCGATGTTCCTATCAGACCACCACCCTATCTCGATCACGCTCTCGTTCCCAGAAGCCAATCCCAAAACCAAGGTATGGCGCTTTAACCCCTCGATTATACGGGACCCGGTATCCCTCGAGCACATTCGCGCACGTATCAGATTATACTTCCAAGAGAACACTAGCCCTGACATCTCCCCCATTTCCCTCTGGGAAGCACATAAATGCGTGATACGGGGCGAGTTAATGACCCTGAGCGCAATTTCCAAAAAATCCCATCAAAAACGAGTGAATGACCTCCTCAAAAGACTGAAAACCCTTGAATTAGCCCACAAACAGACCCAGGCCCAACACACCCTACAGGATCTAACTCAGACCAGGACCCTCCTTACAGAAGAACTAGGCACACAGACAAAGAGACGATACATTCTGGGTCAACGAATCTTCTATGAGCAGGGAAATAAAAGTGGACGCCTGCTGGCACGCTCAGTCCAAACCGCCAAATTATCCTCCACCATTCATTCCCTACGCGACACTAGAGGCTCTCTCCTGGCCAAAAACGAAGACATAGCGAAGGAGTTTGAACGCTTTTACCACAAACTCTATAACCTCCACCCCGGCCAATCACCCCACTCCACAGGGGAAGCACGCCATTCGCTCATAACAGACTTTCTCTCTCAACATAGCCCCAAGCCCATCTCCCCCCAACAAGCACAAGCACTGGAAGGCCACTTTTCTAGCTCAGAACTAGAGTCTGCCCTGAAACAAATGAAGGTAGGAAAAAGTCCCGGCCCCGATGGCTATACCCTCCAGTACTACAAATCTTTTGCTGACGTACTCACCCCTAGCCTCCTACAGACATTTAATGCCCTGGCAGTACCACAAAACCGACCGAATAGACTACTAGAGGCGCACATTACCGTGATCCCGAAAGAGGGCAAAGACCCGATGCAGGTAGCTAACTATAGACCGATCTCATTACTTAACGTGGATATCAAGCTTTACGCAAAAATCATTGCGAATAGATTGCTTCCACTGATCCCTGACCTCATCTCCACTGATCAGGTAGGTTTTGTCCCGGGCAGGGAAGCCCGCGACAATACCATCCGCACCCTCAACCTACACCATTGGCTTACGTCTTCTAAAACCCCGGGATTCCTACTCTCCCTCGACGCTGAGAAGGCGTTTGACAGAGTGGCCTGGGACTACATGCAGGCAGTTCTAAAAAACATTGGCCTCGAAGACCGCATGCTCACTTCAATAATGGCCTTATATAACGGCCCGACCGCAGCGGTGAGGGTCAACGGCCACCTGTCAAACGCCTTCCCCATCAACAATGGTACGCGCCAAGGGTGCCCCCTCTCCCCCCTGATCTATATCCTCTCCCTAGAACCCCTCCTGAACAAGCTCAGAGGGAATCCAGACATTAAAGGACTAAAAATTAAGGATAGCGAATTTAAAGTATCAGCCTTCGCAGACGACATCCTGCTCTCCCTCACTAATCCCCGCACGTCCTTGCCATCGCTCCTCCGGGATCTCGGGGCCTTTGGGTCCATCTCGAACCTGAAAATAAATTACTCCAAATCTCATGCCCTGAATGTTTCCCTCCCGCCACAGGAAGTAACACACTGCCAAGAATCTTTCCCGTTTCACTGGGAACAGACGGCCATCACCTACCTTGGAATCTGCATTCCGCACTCCCTCAAAGACCTCTACTCCCTCAATTTCCATCCAGCCCTGATTAGAGCTCAGAACCACCTTAAA
The DNA here is from genome assembly GCA_028564925.1 of Lithobates sylvaticus. Lineage (NCBI taxonomy): Eukaryota > Metazoa > Chordata > Amphibia > Anura > Ranidae > Lithobates > Lithobates sylvaticus. The sequence goes on along the minus strand of CM053028.1, from coordinate 511,407,534 downwards.
GAGTGGATGACACTCAATGTGTCTTGGTTTGGACGGGCAGCTCTGATCAAAATGATCATACTACCACGCCTATTGTACCTGATTCAGACTATCCCGATGGCCATCCCGACAGGTTTCTTTGCCTCCTTCAAGAAGGCATGCTCGACCTTTCTGTGGAAAGGCTCCCCCCCTAGAATCAAATACTCCAGACTCACTCTCCCCAAATCTGCAGGGGGCATTGCTCTCCCAGACCTGCACAAATACTACGTAGCTTGCCACCTTACAAGGATAGCAGATTGGAATATTCACTCCCGAACGAAAATATGGGTTCTCCTAGAAAACGCGTTCTCCCCCACCCCAATACATCTCCTCCCATGGCTACTCCCTAAACAGTGGCCTCCGAACCTCATCACACACCCCTTCATCTCCACCTCCTTGGCGCTCCTTAGAAAAGCCCCAACGGGAAAGACTCTCGCACCCACCCCGGGGCCACTAACCACACTGAGAGGGAACCCGGATTTCCACCCGGGCGAAGGACCTTCCTTCCTTAGACAGGAATGGCCCTTCCAAGAGGTCCTGGCATACCAATTTTTCACTAGGGGCAAAATGGCGTCGATAGATGATCTCAGAAATATCTCTACAACATCATCCTTCTCCTTTTGGACCTACAGGCAAATCTGCCACTTCCTCTCAACACACTCTACCCCCGCCAACTGGACAAGACGACTCACCCCGTTTGAAACGCTTTGCCACGACAAGACCCCCCAAAGACACCTTATCTCCCTGCTCTATACTGCCCTTACAGAAACAGTAGATCTGCCACTGTCCCCCTCACAAAAATCTTGGAACAGGGACCTCCCCTCCCCCTTGACGCACGCGGATTGGTCCAGAGTCCACGAATACGCCCACAGGGGCTCCCTGAATGTCGCCACCCAGGAGAACGGTTACAAAATTCTCACTAGATGGTATAGAACTCCATCCCTCCTACACAAATTTGCTCCCTCAGCCTCTAACCTATGTTGGAGATGTAAAACTGAAGTGGGAACCATGATTCACATATGGTGGGACTGCCCACTCATTCAAACCTTCTGGAGGGATGTCCATAGACTCACCTCCTCGATCACCACTTACTCCCTAGACTATACTCCAGCACAGTTCCTCCTGCACCATACGTCCATACCAAGGAAAGCATACCACAAATCTCTTGCCATGCACCTTGTCAATGCTGCCAGAATCTGTATCCCAAGACACTGGTGCTCTACTCAGACACCCTCACTCAAAGAATGGTTTACGACCATATCAAAAACCTGCGACATGGAGGAGCTAATTCACATCTCACAAGAGAGAATGGAGACCTTCTCTACTACCTGGGCCTGCTGGTCACACTTCAAAACCACTCTTGAATACAAACAACACATGCCTCCCGAATAGGACAAAACACTCCCACACCTATGTGGTCCATTGGGGGGATGTACGGGACCACCCCCCTACCCCCTCCATCCACCTCCCTACCTCATCTTACCAGCTCTACCCCCTCCCACCGACCCTTCCCTCACCCCACCCCCCCCCCCACCTTTCCTTCCCCCTTTTCTTCTGTTCTTCCTCCTCCATCCCCTCTCAGACTTCTTTACCCTGCAGGCGCTAGGGACTAGACGCCTGAAGCACTAATTCTTATACCCGGATCAATTGAAAACTGACCCCCACCATGAATGGCTCTTATCCATACGCCCTCCCCCGCCATAATACATTTAACCCCAGAGCCACATCTCTAGTCATGTCTTTCACTGTTATTATTATGTTATGTATTCACTGTTGATCTATGTTATTTGCACTATTGTACAGCTTACCTGTGTATAACATCTGTACATGCTCAATAAAATCTTTATGGAAAAAAAAAAAAAAAATACCAACCAGTACATATAAAAAGTGAACGCCGCGCTTTCGGGACTTCCTAAGTCGCGATGACGTCAGCATGTCATCCGCTGCACTATTTGTACTTATGTATAAATTGTATGTAGTATCAGCTTTTACATCAAAATGTCAGATCAGTGCTGTGTTCTGGTGACAGTGCAGGGACTTCCTGTTCTGTTCCCAGAACAAATCAATTCACAGGAAGCCTTGTATTTTTATCATTGAATATAAGGTTTTCTCTGATTGGCTGAGGTGAAGATATGTTAATAGGATATTATTAATATTATTGATCAGGATTTACAGTATCTCACAAAACTGAGTACACCCCTCACATTTTTGTAAATGTTTTATTATATCTTTTCATGTGACAACATTGAAGAAATTACGCGTTGCTACAATGTTGTAAAGTAGTGAGTGTACATCTTATATAACAGTGAAAATGTGCTGTCCCCTCAAAATAACTCAACACACAGCCATTAATGTCTAAATTGTTGGCAACAAAAGTGAGTACACCCCTAAGTGAAAATGTCAAAACTGGGCCCAAAGTGTCAATATTTTATGTGTCCACCATTATTTTCCAGCACTGCCTTAACCCTCTTGGGCATGTCGTTAATCAGAGGTTCACAGGTTGCCACTGGAGTCCTCTTTCACTCCTCCATGACGACATCACGGAGCTCCTTCCCCTTCCGTTTGAGGATGCCCCACAGATGCTCAATAGGGTTTAGGTCTAGAGACATGCTTGGCCAGTCCATCACCTTTACCCTCAGCTTTTTTAGCAAGGCAGTGGTCGTCTTAGAGGTGTGTTTGGGTCATTATCATGTTGGAATACTGCCCTGCGGCACAGTCTCAGAGGGGAGGGGAATCACGCTCTGCTTCAATATGTCACAGTACATGTTGGCATTTATGGTTCCCTCAATGAACTGTAGCTATCCAGTTCCGGCAGCACTCATGCAGCCCCAGACCATGACACTCCAACCACCATGCTTGACTGCAGGCAAGACACATTTATCTGTGTACTCCTCAACTGGTTGCCACCACACATGCTTGACACCATCTGAACCAAATAAGTTTATCTTGGTCTCATCAGACCACAGGACATGGTTCCAGTAATCCATGTCTGTTTGTCTTCAGCAAACTGTTTGCAGACTTTCTTGAGCATCATCTTTAAAAGAGGCTTCCTTCTGGGATGACAGCCATGCAGACCAATTTGATGCAGCATGCGACACATGGTCTGAGCACTGACAGGATGACCCCCCCACCCCTTCAACCTCTGCAGCAATGCTGGCAGCACTCAAACGTCTATTTCCCAAAGATAACCTCTGGATATGACGCTGAGCACGTGCACTCAACTTCTTTGGTCAACCACGGCAAGGCCTGTTCTGACTGGAACCTGTCCTGTTAAACCTCTGTATGGTCTTGGCCACCGTGCTGCAGCTCAGTTTCAGGGTCTTGGTACTCTTCTTATAGCCTAGGCCATCTTTATGCAGAGCCACGATTATTTTTTACAGATCCTCAGAGAGGTCTTTGCCATGAGGTGTCAAATTGAACTTTTAATGACCAGTATGAGAAAGTGAGAACGATAACACCAAATTTAACACACCCGCTCCCCATTCACAGCTGAGACCTTGCAACATTAATGAGTCACATGACACCGGAACGGGAAAATGGCTAATTGGGCCCAATTTGGACATTATCATTAGGGGTGTACTCACTTTTTTTGCCAACGGTTTAGACATTAATGGCTGAATGTTGAGTTATTTTGAGGGGACAGCAAATTTACAGTTATACAAGCTGTACACTCACTACTGTACATTGTAGCAAAGTGTCAATTCTTCAGTGTTGTCACATGAAAACATAGAAAATATTTACAAAAATGTGTAGGGTGTACTCACTTTTGTGAGATACTGTATATAGCACCAACAATTAGTGCAGTGCTTTATAAAATAAAATAAAGGGAGAAAATAGAATTCAATACAATGGGGTTAGCAGGGCCCTGCTCCTGGGAGCTTACAATATATTAGGGAGGGGCAAGTGGAAAAAATGATAACTGTGAGGGATGAACTTATGAGAGAAATAAAAGATTCAGTCGTTAGCTAAAGGGATGGATTTTCAGCGAAGGTGAACAGAATAGGAGATAGCTGGACAGATCAGGGTAGGTAGCTCCAAAGTATGAGAGAAACTCTGGAGAAGTCCTGGAGATAAGCATGGAAAGGGGAGACAAGGGAGCTAGGGAGCTTGAGGTCTTGGGAGGAGTAGAGAGGACGGTTTGGGTGAAATTTGCAGACAAGATTGGTGATTTAGCTTAGGGCAGAAGTGGAAATGGCTTTTTATGCTGTTATTAATAAATAGAATTTTATTAGTTGGGCAATGGAAAGCCAGCGGGGGGATTGGGAGAGAGGGGTGGCGGACACTGAGCAGTTGGTAAGGTGGAAGAGTCTGGCAGCAGTATTCATGATTGACTAAAGAGGGCATAGCCTGCAAAGAAGTAGGCCTATGAGAAGGGAGTTACAATAGTCGAGGCGAGAGATAACAAGGGAGTGAAAAAAGTGCTATGGGGTTTTAACGGTTAAAAAGGGGCCTATTTGGAGATGTTACAGAGGTGAAGTCTACACGATTAGGACAGTGATTGGATGTGGGGCTGAAAGGACAGGTCAGAGTCCAGGATTACACCTAGAACCCTGGCATTAGGGAAAGGACTGATAGTTGTATTATTGATCTTAATGAAGATGTCAGGGGAGGAAGCATGAGCAGGAGGGAATATTATGAGCTCAGTTTTCACAGTTGTCCCCAGCCATGCCCTCTTTGCCTTTTGTTACCTTCTGCAGTGGGCGCATGATAATGAAAATAAAGGCACTGTGTTCTAATTACATAATCAAATCATCTTTGTTGCCCTGAAGGCTAGGACAGGTGCTTACTGTTTGAGTGTGGACAATATTAGACAATAGATCCTGTCATTGGTAGTAAGTCACCAAAGACAGCATTTCCAGCAGAGCAAAGACACCATTAACTCTATTTGCTCTCTCTACCCTTGCTTCCTCAATGCGAATGAGATTTTGCAGCATTTTGGTTGGTGAGGGAGTGACACCATAGAAGCAAGAGAGTGTTCTATTTAAAAAAATGTCTCTGCTGAGCTGCCATAAGCAAAGGGCATAGACTAAGGTGTCATTTGTTGTCAAATTGCTGTCGTAAAAAGGTAAAAATGGCATTTCATATGGGTGATAGGTGACGTTGAAGGAACCCTTCCACTATTTAGGGATGCTTGCTCCAGTTTCCCTGTAATGATTTTGCCTCGTATAAATACAAAATCTTATAATGACCTCTACATGGCCTATATTTGATGTGTCAATTATTATTTTGAAGCAATGATTTATTTTATTTATTCTGCTTACAGATGAACTTGCTGACATCTCTTCCGTGTTTCTCTTTGTTTTTGATCCTTTGCTTTCAAGAATTGGTTTGTCAGGTAAGTTAATATTGGTGAATCTCTTGCAAGCAGTTTCTTGTTTGTATTCTCTCAGTTAATTGATGGGTTGTAGCTGTAGCTTCAAATAGGGTGATTGCATGTGTTTGTTACTCATGCAAAGAACACTCCAAATGACTACTCAGTATGGATTGCCATATTGGTTGACAATGGCTTTAGGTTGCAATATCATCATTCTATATTGCGTATCCCAGCATTACCCTGTGCAGCCTTGTTTAAAGAAAGGAAAGGCAGGATTTATCAATAACTGACAATTTTGGTAAGATCAACAGGACTCCGGAGCCACTCTCAGCAAAGTAGTATGTGGAGAAAGAAAATGCTTCCACATAGTGTAGATCAAAAATTTTTTTTTTTTTATTTCTAAAAAAAACAGCATACAGGTATAAAAGTGATCATGAGGATAAAAAACTGAGCAATGTGAAGAGCGAAAGCCAAAAAAAAAAAATACGCAATGGGTCTACAACAGGGGCAATTTTTTTGATCTACACTATGTGGAAGCATTTTCTTTCTCCACATACTACTTTGCTGAGAGTGGCTCCAGAGTCCTGTTGATCTTACCATCCAGATCCAGTTTGTCACACCGAGGAGCGGAGCTCCATTTGGAGGTTTCCTGTCTCTTCCCTGGATTCCATCCCGAGGTCCTGGATCCTTTGGCCTTTTGTGGCACCATGCCTGTTTGACTCCATGTCGCTGACATTGGAGTCCACCAGTTCCGGTAAGGGAACACGCACTTCTCTTCATTGTTGATGATGCAATATCTTTGATGTCCTCCATATCAGACAGTGTTTTACACTTTGATTCCTCATTACCCCGTGTTGGAAGATCATTTTGTGTTGGACTATACTCTATACACTTTTTTGCACTGGTTTGATTTACATATACTCCAGTGCTCATTGTTGTTGGGTTATTCACCTATACAGTTTTTACATACATTGGACACTTTGTATATTTGATTTATTTTATCACTATTATTCATAATTTTTCATATTCATTTATTTATGTTTATGGATTAGCGCTGCATTATTTACCATTTAGATCTTATTTATGTTTGTCACATTTTTTATGTAGCTGCTTGTCACTTATTTTTTTGGGTCTAGCGCTGTAATATCCACATTTCACTAATATAGGGTGTAAAAAAAAAATAATTCTACACAGTAAAGGTTGGAGTTTGATGAATTGAATTAATCGTTCAAAGATATTGACCTGTTCTTTATAATGATCCTGGTTATTAGAAGTTTTGAAAGCAGATGTTAAATATGAAGCTAGAAAAAGTATGACTCTAGCCTATCACCTTTTTGTAATGTTTCCACCTGATTGGACATGATAGGTATGCTTGGTGTGGATTTACCAGGGTTTTCCAGCTGTTCTTTCCTGGGGATCTTAGGAGAGTCAAGTAATGCGGCATGGGTAATATTTTTGAATTGAAAACAAGTATAAGTTACAATAAGTCATGACACTCTTTACATATATGTTTTGACCTGTGTTTTAATGTCAAATTCAATATTTGGGAAGTACAACTCAGTTTACGTGCATTTGGACATCACCTTTCCAATATCTGGACACATTAAAAAAAAAAATGCAGCGTGGCTTTTTGTAGATTTAGATAACTCCAATGCTGATTCATAGAAGGCTCAGGTGATTGAGAGAATAGATAACTCTGAGAGAGGTGGAGAGAGATTTCCTATCCTTAGTGGATTTTTAACATTGCGATTAAGATACCCAAGGGATTTAACCATCACTGAGAGTGCCCCACTATTATGAATATGTTGCCGCTGCCTCCCACGCAGTTGCCTGTTCTTTTATGTACAAACCACCATTTATTCTACCTTTATCAATATATTGAGTTCATCTACCACTAAACAGATGTGTGCCTATTTTCTGGTAGCAACCCACAGCCAGGTTAAGGATACTTATATGTCTTTATATGTGCTTGGAGTGACTTTTATTCAAACAGGTGTGTCAGAGGGGCTGAGGTTGCTCTTGGAGTCAAGGCGTGAAACCGAGAACCCAAAACTGCCAAGCGGCTCCTTCGGGGGTAGAGCTACAAATAATTTATTTTATTTTAATGTTTTTTTCCTTTATTAACCGCTTCCCGACCGCCCACTGCATATATATATACGTCAGCAGAATGGCACGGGCAGGCAGAATCACGTACCTGTACGTGATCCTTTAAATGCCTGCCCATGGGTCGCGAGCGCGCCGCTGTCGGGAGCTCCGTGACCACGGCCGCGGGACCAGCGGACCCGATCACCGCTGGTGTCCCGCGATCGGGTCACGGAGCTGAAGAACGGGGAGAGGTATGTGTAAACAAACCTCTCCACGCGCTTCCTACTCTGCCTGTCATTGATTGGCTGTTCCCGGTCATCGGGAAAGCCGATCAATGACGTCAGATGTCAGCCCCGCCCCCTAATGTAAAAAACACAACACACTTAACAGCCCATAACCCCTCCCCCTAGTGGTTAACTCTTTCACTACAACTGTCATTTATACAGGAATCAATGCATTTAAATAGCATTGATTGACAATGGTCCCAAAAATGTGTCAAAAATGTCCGATGTGTCCGCCATAATGTCGCAGTCACAATAAAAATCGCTGATCGCCACCATTACTAGTAAAAAAAAATAATAATAATAAAAATGCTATAAAACTATCCCCTATTTTGTAAACGCTATAACTTTTGCTCAAACCAATCAATAATCGCTAACTGCGATTTTTTTTACCAAAAATATGTAGAAGAATACGTATCGGCCTAAACTGAGGAAAAAAATTTTTTTTATATATATTTTTTGGGGATATTTATTATAGCAAAAAGCAAAAAATATTGCATTGTTTTCAAAATTGTCGCTCTATTTTTGTTTATAGCGCAAAAAATAAAAACCGCAGGGGCGATCAAATACCACCAAAAGAAAGCTCTATTTGTAGGAAAAAAAGGACGCCAATTTTGTTTGGGAGCCACGTCGCATGACCGCGCAATTGTCAGTTAAAGCGACACATTGTCGAATCGCAAAAAGGGGCCTGGTCCTTTGGCTGCCAATTGGTCCGGGGCTGAAGTGGTTAATGGTTATATTTCCTTCCTTTTCAACCCGTCTTTGTTCTTTCCCTCTTATTTCTCTTCTCCTGTTTTACCTTTCTGGACTTTCTGGCAGGGACTGTTGTCTGGTTGCATTCCAATAAAAGATAATCAAGCTGCACCAGTGTGTAGTTGCCATGTTTGTTTATTAATATAATTTAAATGATTGGTGTTTTTCCATTTTGTTCTTAAAGCTGCATTAAAAGAACCCTCTTCCAGCTTGACTTTTTACATTTTTTTAAATATTCTTTCAGTGGTACATTTCTCCCATAGCAGTGCCCCGTTCCCCATGTGCTTTTTAACAATAGTTTGCCTATTAGCCCTAAAAATTGCCAGAATTTGCCAACAAGTTTTGGCATCTATAGATGTCAATGGTTTTTGCTGCTAAGTTCAGGTTCTCCGAATTTTAAATAGATGTCAATAAACCCTTACAAATCAAACCTGGGCAGTTTTGCTTGAAACTAATCAAGAGGTACTCTGAGGGGCCCCGATCATGGCTGTCCGAGATTTAACACCATTCATTGTAGACATGGACCACCTTTCACTTATTTCTCATTACAAGCTGCCGCTTACCTCCTTCTCTGGAAGACCACCCCATTCTTACTCCACTGGCCACCAAACCTGAAAGGCATAATGTATCATAACATAGGGGGAGAACATTTTTTCTATCTTTTGGTCTAGTGTCTGTTTCGCCTTTGGTGAATAAGAAGGCTTTGAGATAGGAATGTCTTTTTTACCAAGAAAAAACATTAAAAACATCATAACATGTACTTCTGAGTTATAATAAAACTATGCTGGATACCACTTATGTGTCTTCTTGGTGAGTTTAAACTCCCTGTGGATCTTGACCAGTCGGCTAATTGCCATACTGTCTGCACAGACTAGGCCTTAGAAAGTATGTATTTTCCATAAGTTTATATTTGGGATAGAACATTCTGGGGGTTATTTACTAAGGGCAAATCCACTTTCCACTACGAGTACACTTAAAAGTGCAGTCATGTTAGTTCTGGGGGGGGGGGGGGGGGGGTGGGGGGGGGGGGGGGGGGGGGGGGGGGGGGGGGGGGGGGGGGGGGGGGGGGGGGGGGCTGGGGGGGGGGGGGGGGGTATGAAATGAGGGGAAGCTCTACTGATGTTATCACCCAATCATGTACAAGCAAAAATTATGTTTTTTATTTTCCTTGCATGTCCCCCTCAGATCTAAAGTGACTGCACTTCCAAGTGCACTTGTAGTGCACTTGTAGTACAAAGTGGATTTGCCTTTAGTAAATAAACCCCTATGTATTGATTTACAATGATAAACTGATAAAACATTTAACATGTGACTTGATTGAAAGTGATGCTGATTTAAATGTTCAAGGATTTTGAGACTATATCAAAAAAGCAAAGCAAGTAAATATGCCTGATCATGAACAATTAATCATTTCTTGTTATATGTTTTCCAGGAGGAATTCTATACAAAGTACTCATGTGACAATGAGGACATCAGGTCCTTTATTGTAGATAAACACAATGAACTGAGGAGCAAGGTCCAACCACCCCCTGCAAATATGCTTAAGATGGTATTTTTTTTGTTGTTGAAGATTGTACATGACCATACACTTAGCACATCATTTTAATGATGAGCAAAACATGTATGTACAAAATGTATAATGGCAAGATTACTGTTTCTATGAATTAATACATAATATAATGCAAGTAAGTAATGACTGGAGAAAAAAAATTACATTGAATCCAATTTATAATTTAAAGTGGACCTATCATTAAAATTCAGACTTCATATGATTCATTATGTTCTCGGACTTCCTGTTCTAGGGTAACTACGTTTTTTTCTTCATATAAAAGTGCTTGTTGTCTGACTGCCATTATTGACCAAAAACATGTATGCAGCAAAGGAATAAGAATTCCTGATCTGCAGCTGTTTTTTGGGTAAGTGACTATATTTTAGTAAAAGTTATGTCCATATGACAACCAGGCACCTAGCATATTTAGAAGGAGGAAATCACTGTTATACAGTTTCAATCATGACAGATTCCCTTTAAAAAATCTCTACAGAGGAAGTATAGAAGACTGCCATCGCTGACCTCTTCTTCTGAAAATTCTAATTGACTAACTGTCATTCTGCTGCTTCAGTGTCTTGAGAACTTTAGAACTAAGTAACTGGTTTAGAACAAGCAAGCAAATCACGCCTTGACATCATTCTGACATTCCTGAGCTGCTATAAAGGACACAGTTTCCTCTTGCCATGAGGGAGCCCAGAGAGTGCACATTGCTGACCAGACTGAGTCCACTTGCCGACCGCCTAACTGTAAACATAGGTCATTACTTTGACGTTAAATACTGGGGTTATCGCAGCAGCTAGCTACTTAACACCTATATCTTTATTTACAGTAGGCAGCCGGCTTTCCATATAAAAGTGGCGGATTCGCCGCCGGTAAACACGTAAGTCAGTTGCGCCCAACCTTTTGAAGAACGAGGCCCACTTAAGCGATTGGTAACTGGTTGCAGGCCACAATGAGCGGAGCAGGCAGATGAGAGGTCCATGCCAACTCTGCATGCCCACTCTGCCAGACACCGACACAGCCTGCTGTACTCTATGGGCCCTCCGATCCGATCTGTCCAGATGGAAGGGGACAGATCCCTCCTTCTGTTTTTATTAGCAGATCGGATTGCAGGTATGTGGGTGTAAATGGCCACAAGTATACATCTGCAGCTCCATAGAGGTGACTGATCGTGTCATAGGGGCCTAAGGCTGCTTTCACACTGATGCTGTCAGGAAGATGCTGGCCATAGGGCAGCAGATAAGCGGAGGCAGAGGCCAAGGTGCATGCGTGGGCACAATTCCAGGGACAACCTTCCTGGCAGGCATGTCTGCGCGATCGTGCGATCGCCTATGCGCATGGAGCGCGTAAGAGCGTGCCCCTTAGCATTGCCGCCAAATGCCATATATAAGGATGACAGATGCACTAGGGCCTTGCTGTCTGATCTGCAGCTTTCCTCTGTATCCTGCTTATGTATCCGTCCTTGATCTGATTTTCACTCGGCTTCCTGACCATCCTAATATTCTCCAACCCTGACCCCGGCTTGCCTTGACCTCGATTTCATTTGTATCTGCTTAATTCTCTGTTGCCAAACCTCTGCATAAACCCTGACCATTCTCTGCTTGATGTCTCTGATGTACCTGATCTTCCGTGTGTGACCTGGGTTGTCTGACTCTGCACCAGTCTCCATAGCTTCCACAGCCTCCATGTACCTGCATTTGCATTAGATAGAGAACATGTTCTATATTTTTCAGACGGAAAAAATTACTATCGGAAAAAACGCTCGTCTGTATGCTGTTCCGACGCACCAAAAATTACGCATGCTCTGAAGCAAGTACGAGACAGAAGCTATTGGCGACTGGCTATTGAACTTCCGTTTTCTAGTCCCGTCGTACATGTTGTACGTCACCACGTTCTTGACAGTCGGACTTTGGTGTGACTGTGTGTATGCAAGACAGCTTGAGTGGAATTCCATCGGAACTCCATCGGAAAAACCTTCAGAGTTTATTTCGACGGCAAAACCGGTCGTATGTACAGGGCATTAGTCATGAAATGCTCATAGCTTCCGGTTTCTTAGGCCATAGAGATGATTGGAGCCATTCTGGTCTCCGATCAGCTCTATGTTCAGCTGGCGGAACCACCGGCTGCATTCTCGTGTTCCCTGTTGGGGTCCAAGAAAACCTTGGAAAAGAGTTGGGGGGGGAGTTCCCTCCTACTGCTTATAAAAGCAGTCTAGAGGCTAATTAGCCACTAGGATTGCTTTTACATGAAAGCCGACCGCAGGCTTAAACCAAGATGATACCCAAACCCCCAGGCATCATTCTGGTATAACCACTCAGAGTCCAGCAGCATACCAGTACATTGTTGGGCATATATTGTAATGTTCTTTTTTTCATGCAGCCTTTTGGCTGAACTAAAAAAAGAGATTGATCGGTGGGTATGCCCACCATTAGAATATCCTCTTCATCCACCCACTTCTAATGATGGGAATGCATGCACCAGTTTTTAACTGTGGTGGTGAAATCACCTCCTATAGCGCTAAAATGCATGAACAGCAAGATCTGCTCGTATCATGTCCTGGTCATGCAAGCAGAGAACACGGGCATATGGTGAATTGGGTCAGTGGACCAATATGACCTCAACTCACTTTTTTTAGTTATGTTATGCCCCACGAGGAGGGATAGGCCCAGGAAGGTCTTAAATTCGGAGAACGCAATAGGTCTCCAATCTCTGGCTAGGGTCAACTGGGGATTAGCGGAAATTAATTGACCAGCATACAAATTGCTTTGGTCCACAATAGATCTATAGAGATTTTCCGTGAAAAACAGCGAATAAAAATCAAGTGACGTAAAATCAACTGTTTCCACCTGAATTCCGGTTTGGCCAGTGAATGGGGGAAGTACGGGTGCTGCAGTGGTGGGCTCCCAATTCGGATTGGCAAATGCAGCAGGAAGGGTACTAAGGGGTTGACGGGCCTGTCTTTGTCTTATTGGTGGCTGCGGGACACTAGTTGTGCTAGCCACCTCACCAGCTTGAACTGCACTTATGGGACTCGCCACGTCACCAAGTGTTACTGCAGTACTGGATGTACGACCAGGATGTACTAGGCCGCTGGTGCTTGCAAGTTCACCAGAAGGGTGAGCGGCACTAGTACTGGCTCTCTGCTCCATACGAGAGCCCTTCGGTTCTTGCACACCTGACCTTGGCAGAGACCACTACTCCCTCGTTAGAGCTATCTGTCAGCGTGCCGCTGCTGTCTACAGGTTCGTATTCAGAGCCTTAATCTGACAGATGGGTGACTTCCTCTTCACTCTCATCTGTCATGCTCAGAAACGTGTAGGCCTCTTCACTTGGACATTTTGGCCTCTAAATTTACTGGTACAACAAGTGAAACTCACAGGAAAAGAGAGCTCCTGACTGTCAGCGACTGCTTCAAATGCTACCAAACAAACTGTTAGTGTTCCCGGGATCAGGCCTGACTCTGCGAACGCTGCAATTATGTGTTTAGTGTTTTGTAAGTGACAGTGATCGATTGATACTGCACTTGGGTGGGCTGGGCTGAGGGGCTAAACGCAGGTGCTAGCAGGTATCTGGGCTGATCCCGCTAACGCTGTGTTTTTGGGAACCCTAAACTATTAGGGATGCTAATATAGTTCTGATCAGTTCAAAGATATTGATCCGTTCAGACACTATACTACTAAGGGAGGTGTATGGTGTGGGTGTTAGTGCTACTGGCCATAATCTGACTCTGCCTGGGGCGACGCAGACCCTAACTGACACTAAAACCGAACTGATATCACCCACCGGATGATCAGGGGGTTAAACCTTTTATTAGGTAATATTCTGCGGGTGCCCTGACGCTATAAAAAAAATAACTAACTAACTAGCGTCACCCGTGACACATGATGCAGGGATCACTGGTGACAGGGGGTGATCAAGGGGTTAAACCTTTGTTGGGGGGGTTTAGGGGGGTACCCTAAAGCTACCTGGGCCTACCACTAACTGCCCTAACGCTGATTAGTGTCACAAATGACACCAGTACAGTGATCAAAGAAAAATATGAACACTGCACTGGGTGACACAGTGACAGGGAGTGAAGAGGTTAACTGGGGAGGTGATCGGGGGTAATTGGGGGGTTAAATGTGTGCCTATGTGTACTGTGTCAGTGTAGTGTTGATGCAACTCACGTGTGGATGTCCTCTCTCCTCTATCTGGAAGGGAGATGACATCACTTCCCCTGTCTGTGTTTACACTTACAGACGGGAAGCATTTCATTCGTCAGGACTAATCAGCAGGTCCAGGCCAGAAATCATTGGCCTGGACCTGGAGACTGATCGGTTCTGAAACAAATCCAATTGCTGCGGCCACTGTACAGCTACGTCGTTTCGCCCACCCGTGCCATTCTGCCGCAGTAAAACTGCCGCAGCTGGTTGGGAAGTGGTTAATGACTATCCCTTTACAGCTGTTACCCAGAGACCTTCACCTATTGCTTACGTTAAGAGATACCGCTCAGAGGACATTGCACCATATCCTAGCCATTCTCCTAGAGTGCACTCTAAACTAGTTATGATATTATTATTCACATTGCAGGTAATGCTTATATGCATTGCTGGTTCATGTGTTGAGTCCAGTCAAGTGGTACAGAACTTTATTCTAAGTTACTTTGGCATTATACTGCCTAGAACACTGAACCTACCTTCTGTATGCTCATTTATGCTCTAACCACCATTTATTCTAACCCGTATTAATACATTCAGATTTTTTACCACTATATGGTCTTGTGTCTAATTCCTGATACTAATTCACAGTAAAGGTATCCACACTTGTATTCCTATAAGTGCTTGCATTAACTTTCAACTCAACCAGGTGTGTCAGAGGGGCTGAGGTTGTTCTTGGAGAATATGACTCCTACCAGTCAAGATGTCTCTGGACATATGGCTGAGCTCTTCTTGTTTTAATGGGAAAGAAGAGGAGCACAGAGACATGACATGTCATTACATCACACACCTAGGTAGAATTACCAATTGCAGTATAAAATATGAAAATGGTTGTTCCACCCTTGTCTGTATGAACAGCATTCAATACAATAACGTACCCTGTGCTGTAAAAACATAATGCAATGAGTCAGTAATTATATACATTTTTTAGGGCTGCACTTCAAGGTCTGAAGCAGCAGGTCATAAATTAACCTTTGATATTTGTCTTTGTTTTTTAAGAAATGGCATCCAATAGCAGCAGACAATGCAATGGGTTGGGCTAGAGCATGTCCTACTGGCCATAGCAAACAAGAGTTTCGGAGAACTGCTGGTAAGTAACCATTGGAGATGAAGTTTGGGTTCAGAACCACCATGGTTTCAAACCACCATCTCTCAGTTTTGCAGTTCAACAAAATTTTGAATTGATTTAAATTTACACCCATACCCACAATGCAATGTGTTGCCTTTGTCTCTAGTCAGATAACATTAAGGAATGGACAGGCTAGCCCCTCACTATAAAAGGATAGGCTCCCAGCAGTCGCAGCAGAATAGTGGCTTAGTGATTTGCACATCTGTCTTGTAGCACTGGGGCTCCAGGTTCAACTCTGAGTCAGTACACTATAAGCATTGAGTTTGCATGTTCTCCCTGTCCTTGTTTTGGTACCTTCAACAGAAATGGTGGTAGATAAATTGGTCCTAGTAGTGTATGTGTGCATGTGAGGTAATCAACTTGAAAGCTAGGACTGATGTGTATGTTAAGAATGTTTGTGCTCTATAAATGTCTATAATAAATAAACATGCCCTTGTCTACCCTCCTTTGTTCATAGAACCGATTGTCCTTCACAGGATTTTTTCCGTATGAACAGTTGTTGGAGCTATCTTTTGTATACAGCTTGCCACTGCATTGCAGTACAGTAATTAGTGCGCACCAAAAGTACTACACATTTGCCCACCTCTAGCAATAGTTTCAGCATACCAAGCAGATAATGAACTGGCATATAAAACCTTCCACACCTACAGTATATTCGCCATTAAAAAAGAAAAGAAAATGTTTTTTAAATTATGCAGTGCAGTGTTGCAATAAAAAGAAGCTCACAAACTATGCCATCAAACTACTGGACACTGGCCAATTTTTAGAAACCTATACCTAGTTTCATTGTCCTTTTTTATAGCTGAACTCCAGTAAAAATAAAAATCTTCTCTACTTGCTCCCTTACTTAAGCCTGGTACGCACAAGCCAAATATCAGTATCACCCGGTTCAACAGAAACCAGGTTACATTCGGCCCGTGTGTACTTCAGCCTGTCTGACAGAAGCCGGCCAAACCCTCTGTCAGAACACAATGGGTCAGCGGGGAGATTGCTGGACTAACATTGTATTGTTAGTAAAGCAAGCTTCTCCTAAGCTCCTCAGTTTTGTTTTCATTCAGCCCACCGGGGGGGGGGGGGGGGGGGACTTAAAGTATGTACCAGGCTTTACCTTATCACTTTCTCTCCTCGTCTTTCTGATGCTTTGGTTTGGGGACAGTCCCTTTGCATCCAATGCAGGACTATTGTATTTGAGGACTTGAGAAAAGGTCCTTCCCCAAACAGCTGCCACAAGGAATGGTACAATTGGCAAAAATGTCTTTGCTTGCTAATGTTTGTCAAGAATATTATAAAACTGGAAGCCCCGTCTCGATTTAATAGGAATAGGATATTTCATTTTTTGATGAGTTTGGCCGATCTCAAATTTACAGCAAGCAGGGTTGATTTGCCCTCAGTAGTTCATTATGGGAAAAAGTTAAAACCGCGCTTATAGATAAATACACAGAAAACAAAAAACAAAAAACAAACAGGCTGCCGCTCAAAGTGGGATACACACACTAAAACGTTAATAGAAAAAAGCAAGCAGCGCCAGACTACAGTAAAAAACAGGGATGGTGACAAACTCCCCGTAAATGGTCTATGGTATTCAGTCCAGGCCAAACTATAATTAAAAGTTCATATATGGAGGGAAAGTTCAAGGTTGACTAGAAGTGAGTCAATAATGAGCTCCACGCCAGACCACTGTCCACGTCCAAAATACATTGAAAATCAACACTGCAGTGAAAGTATGCAGTAGGTGATATAAGGACCCTCCACCACCATATAATATGCCCTTACCGGAAGGCAGAGCATATGAGGCTCTGCAATGACACAATCAGCTGTAGAGGTCCAGGGATTAAGGTCTGTAGTCATCAGCAATGTTAGAGTTGGTTGTGCATAGGGGGTGTCCCTGGCTCCTCCCAATCCTCAATCACAGGTGTAGACTCAAAAGTGTAACATTTATGAAAGGAGAGAAGGGCCACCCATAGCGTAAATCCGTATAGATAATTTATTAAAAGCCAATAGTAAACTTACATTTAAAAAACGAAGCATAAACCAAGTCCGCCGGCCGGTCGGATCCTGTAGCCGTCAGATGTTCATTACGGATTGCTGACTGGCTCTCCTAAGAGAGAGACAATCTGCACTCTGAATTGCGCAAGTCCTTTGGAACTATTGGCACGCCATGAATGTGCAGAATATAATGAGATCCTGCTTTGTTTTTGTTGCAGAGGGCATTGGTGTTTGTGCAGAAGGGTATGGGCTCCTAAAATATGTAGTAAGGGGTTCAATGGACCCCTTTACTAGCTCATTTTATTCCAGATTATAAATATCCTCCCAGCTGAGCGAATCCCTCTACAGCCTACACCAGCCTTTCTTAATAAAATTGAGAAAAATTTTGGACAGCCGCACTTCAAAAAATTGCAATCATAGCTATGATTAAGCACTGTTTGATAGTGTGAAACGCGTCAGCTCTTCTGTCCATTCTGCTGTGGCATGTATATTTTGATTTTTTTTTGACGAATAAAGGCAATTTTTGTGTGGCTGTGCAGAATTTTTCTCAATGTTACTGCTATATGCATTGCCAGCACCTGTGGTTTCTAAACTAAGAGGAGAGGTTCATTCCAATTTGATCCATTTGGAGCGGTGATATCCCTTTATCAGCCTTTCTTAACCAGGGTTCCATGAAACCCTAAGCTTCCTCCAGAGTTTGCCAGGGGTTCCTTGAACAATGAACAATTTCTGCCTCTTAGATAACTAACAACTGACAACATTGATCTCTCTGTAAGGGGGATTCTTTCCAATGACCACAAATGTAAGAAGCATCCTTCCCAGTGACCATGGTACAAATGTTCTGTAAGCTCTAGATAGAGTAATTATTAGCAAGGGATCCCTGAGACCGGAAAGTTATTTCAAGAGTTCCTCTATATTAAAGAGGTTGAGAAAGGTTTATATACACTATCAAACCTTACCCCCAAGTCCCGCTACAAATCAAAGGGAGAACGAAGATTCGCAGTCCAAGGACCACGGCTATGGAACGCTCTACCCACGTATATCCGCATGGAAGAAAACCATCGGGCCTTCAGAAAAAAACTCAAGACCCACCGCTTCTAAGAAGCAGGACAACGCAGGACGGACCAAGCGCCTTGAGGTGATTCAGTTCGCATTTGCAGCGCTATACAAATCATTCATTCATTACCTTCAGTGGTTTGGATTTCCTAAAATCAGCTCATCACTGTGTATAATAAAGAAAACGTTCACACCCATTCTTGCCAAACCAATCTATTAAACTATGGAGGTGACTTGCCATCTAGATAAACGAAGGCCCGTAGATGTTTTGTATCTGGATTTTGCAAAAGCATTTGACACAGTCACCCATAAATGTTTACCGTACAAAATAAGGTCCGTTGACATGGACCATAGGGTGAGTACATAGGTTGAAACCTGGCTTCAAGGGCGAGTTCAGTCGGTGGTGATAAATGGGGAGTACTCGGAATGGTCAGGGGTGGGTAGTGGGGTCCCCACAGGGTTCTGTGCTGGGACCAATCCTGTTTAATTTGTTCATAAACGACCTGGAGGATGTAGTAAACAGCTCAATCTCTGTATTTGTGGACCATACTAAGCTAAGCAGGGCAATAACTTCTCTGCATTATGTGGAAACCTTGCAAAAAAGATCTAAACAATTTAATGGGGTGTCAACTACATGGCAAATGAGGTTTAGTGTAGAAAAATTTAAAATAATGCATTTAGGTGGCAAAAATACGAATGCAATATACACTGAGGGGAGAACCTCTGTGGGAATCTAGGATGGAAAAAGACCTGGGGGTCATAGTAGATGATAGGCTCAGCAATGCCATGCAATGCCAAGCTGCTGCTAACAAAGCAAACAGAATATTGGCATGCATTAAAAAGGGGATTAATTCCAGAGATAAAACGATAATTCTCCCACTCTGCAAGGCTCTGGTCCAGCCGCACCGAGAGTATGCTTCTCAGTTCTGGGCACCAGTTCTCGGGAAGGATGTACTTGAAATGGAGCCAAGTACAAAGAAGGGCAACAAAGCTAATAAAGGGTCTGGGGGATATTAGTTATGAAGAAAGGTTGCGAGCACTGAACTTATTCTCTCTGGAGAAGAGACGATTGAGAGGGGATATGATTTAAATTTACAAATACCATACTGGTGACCCCACAATAGGGATAAAACTTTTTCGTGGAAGGGAGTTTAACAAGAGATGTGGCCACTCATTAAAATTATAAGAAAAGAGGTTTAACCTTAAACTACATAGAGGGTTCTTTACTGTAAGAGCGACGAGGATGTGGAATTCCCTTCCACAGGCGTAGGTCTCAGTGGGGAGCATCGATAGTTTCAAGAAACTATTAGATAAGCACCTAAACAACCACAACATACAGGAATATACAATGTAATACTGAAATATAATCACACACATAGGTTGGACTTGATGGACTTGTGTCTTTTTTCAACCTCACCTACTATGTAACTATGTAACATACACCTGAATAATACCTGCTAGAAGGAATCTGCTGGGGGCCATGTAGAAAGTATCTGAGAATGACGGACTTGTGTGATCCCTAAGCTGCTGGGGCATGGTGGATACTAATGTAATAAACAAAAGATATATGAATAATTTTATATCCATGTTAAACTTTTTCTTTCAGATTGGGGATGCGGAGAGAACCTTTACTTTTCTAGCAAACTGATCAGCTGGCTTAGGGTTTTGCTAGGTTGGTGGGATGAAAAGAATGACTTTGAATATGGAATAGGAGCAGTAGAAGTTGGCAAAATTATTGGCCATTATACCCAGGTATATATAGTATCTTCTACAATTTATTTTACTTTATTTTGTTATAAACACACTTTTGAACATCTTCACTGACTAGCTTAATCAAAACTGTTTACCTGGATTGCTGAACTGCTTCATGCGATCATTGATCCATTATTCACTTGCATACATCCTGCTCTTACGGCACAAAACTTCAATGCAACTACTTTAAGACCCTGTTCACACTGGTGCAGCATTGAAATGGCACTACTTGAGTGAAAGTTCAAAGCCGCATATCAGTGCGATTTGCACTGCCAATTTCACTGTGCCTTGCGACTTCATTTAACCAAAGTCAATGCAAGTCGTAGTGAAATCGGAAAAAAAGTCCTGCAGGAACCTTTTTCAAAGTCGCCGCAACATGAGTCGTGGCTATTTGAATGGTTCTATTGCCAGCAATAAGCTGCAACTTCTCATGCGATTTTGAACTGTAAAAATGCATGACAAATTGCATCGGTGTGAATGGGGGCTTAAGTATATTGTCTCACTTTGCAGTAAGTCAGCAGGTAACCAATGTACTCTAAAAAAATGAAAATATATGTGTACTTATTTGGAGTTTATATCCCGCTTCCAAATGCTGATCCAAATGGGTGTGATGCATTGTCAACATCCTCTTCACCAGTGGTCTCCAAACAGTAGCCCGGGGGCCGGATGCGGCCCTTTGCTTGCCTTTATCTGGCCCTTGAGGCACTATTTCTCCCTCTGACACCAACAATCAGGGGCATAGTTCTTGCCACTGACACCAACAATAGAGCACTATTTCTCCCACTGATACTAATGATGGGCACACTTACACCCACTGACACTAATGATGGGGCACTATTCATCCCACTGATACCAATGATGGAACACTATTCCTCCCAATGATACCAATGATGGAACACTATTCCCCCAACTATACCAATGATGGGGCACCCTTTCGCCCATTGGTGGGCATTATTCCTCCAACTAAAGATGTGGCATTGTTTATTCCTACTGACACCAGGACATTTTCTACTCCCACTGGACTTTTTTCTCCATGTCTCCACTGGCTAACTTTTTAAATCTGTTGGGGACTCCAGTAAAGCCCCATACACACGGTCGGACTTTTTCATGGATTCTGTCCGATCGGACAAGGTTGTTGAAAAATCAGACCGTGTGTATGCACCATCGGACAGTGTTCGTCGGTTTGACCGACGGACAAAGTCTTATCTCCTGCTGGAAATCTTTGCCGTCAACACGGTCCGATCACACCAAATCCGATCGTGTGTACGGTTGTCCGACCGGACAAAGTGCCACGCATGCTCAGATCACATTACAAGACCAAAGCTATTGGCTACTAGCCTCTACGTAGTCCCGTCGTAGGCAACAAACGTCACCACGTTCAGAATGATCGGATTTTCCGACAACTTTGTCCGACCGTGTGTACGCAAAACCAACATCGGACAAAGTATGACGGACATGGTCCGACGGACCTGGTCCGCGGATTGTCCGACCGTGTGTATGGGGCTTAAGATTGTTCTGCCATAGATCCCAGTGGAAAGTATGGAAATAAAGAGCTCCAGCTTCGAAAGATTTTCCTTATCTACATGCTTGTTCCAGTTTAGGGACTCAATGAGTATTAAAGCGGTAGTAGACTCTACAAAAAAAGAAACAAATTGATTAAAATGTACTACATACTAGCACAATATGACAGACTTACCATTCAGATGTTCACATGGAGCCCTATAGTTCTGAGCTGTCACTGCTCCCAGCACTTCCATCTTCCCTTGGTCTTCCTTCCAGGTACGTGTTCTTCAAGTGATTGAATGGCCAGCCTGTGATGATGTCACTCCCATGCATGTGCACAGGAGTCACCATTGCAACACAATGCTCTCTGCATTCACAGCACACCCCTGAATGCAGAGGGCACTGCACATGTGCCAGTGACATCAGCAGCTGGAGCCAATGTCAGTACCTGCTAAACAGCATAAGTTCAGGCCATTTCAAAAGCACCTACAGGTAAGACTTTTTAAAAACTTACCTCTAGGGCAAAGTTAAACTTTTGACTTAAATACCACTTTAAAGAGGAAGTAAACCCTGATGGATTTTACTTCCTCTTTTTTTCCCTGCAAAGATAAAGCATAATGGGCTACTATGCATCGCATAGTAGGCCATTATGTGTCACTTACCTGACACAGGAGCCTGCGATGTCACCGATGTCCCCTCTTCCACGAAGAGCCCATCTTCCTTCCGGGTATCGGGGCTTCGGCCAATCACAGCGCCAGAGCCAAAACACGGAAGGAAGATGGACGCTTTGTGGAAGAATGCGTGGGAGCCGCCACTAACGGCACGATCGCCGTTAGAAACGGCACGCTCTATGCGCCTACACGCCGTTGTCTATTGGGCAGTGCCTGTCTTTTGCAAATATCTCCTAAACCGTGTAGGTTTAGGAGATATTTCTTGCACCGACAGGTAAGCCTTAATCTAGGCTTACCTGTAGGTAAAAGTGATCTGTAAGGGTTTACAACCACTTTAAAGCCAGTGGGTCAGCAAACTACCCTAACAATTAAGATTTTCATAAGCAGTTCCGCAAAGAGGGAAAGTAGGACCACCAAGTAATGGAGAAGGTTCTGGAAACTCAGACCTAGATGTATCACCACCATGAGTCCCTGACAGATGTAATAAACATTTTACATTAAACTGATAGGTATCAATTGACTCTTTAGGTTGAGAGTGATGGTAATCTACCTTGATAATGATGTTTTTTTTTTCTATCCATTGCAGTTTGTCTGGCACAAATCTTGGCAATTAGGCTGTGCTTTACATTTTTGTCCCCAGAATACTTTAAGCTATATCTACGTGTGCCACTACTGCCCTTCGTAAGTGCAACAATTTTTTTTCTTTTACCTGAATGACATTAACATAATACTTTATACCAACAGGTCTGAGGTATTTTATTTATTTTTTTATAACCTTTTACCAGTTGCTTAAAGGGAGAAGCAGATTGGCTATTATGGGAAAATAACGTGTCCAAGACGATAGATAGATAGATAGATAGATAGATAGATAGATAGATAGATAGATAGATAGATAGATAGATAGATAGTAAAAAAGTATTTGATTCCCTGCCTATTTTGTACAATTGCCCACTGACAAAGAAATGATCAGTCTATAATTTTAATGGTAGGTTTATTTTAACAGTGAGAGACAGAATAACAACAACAAAATCCAGAAAAACACATTTCAAAAAAGCTATAAATTGATTTGCATTTTAATGAGTGAAACATGACTTAGTACTTGTTGGCAAAACCCTTGTTGGCAATTACAGAGGTCAGACGTTTCTTGTAGCACACATCTCATTTGCAGATCCTCTCCAAGTCATTAAGGTTTCAAGGCTGATGTTTGGTAACTCGAACCTTCAGCTCCCTCCACATATTTTCTATGGGATTAACCACTTCCCGACCGGCGCACACAGATGTACGACGGCAGAATGGCATGGACAGGCAAATGGGCGTACAGGTACGTCCCTTTAAATTTTCCACTGTGCCATCACGTGTACGCTGCCGGTCGGGACCTCTGTGAGCCGGATCGAGGGTCCCGCGTACTTGATCGCTGCGGGGATACCCGCGATCGTATCACGGGGAGGGTGAACGGGGAGATGCTAATGTTAACAAGCATCTCCCCACTCTGCCTAGTGACAGTGTCACTGATCTCTGCTCCCTGTGATCGGAGCAGAGATCAGTGAAGTGTCACACACAGCCACGCCCCCCACAGTTAGAAACATGCCCCTAGGACACACTTAACCCCTACACTGCCACCTAGTGGTTAACCCCTTCACTGCCGGTGTCATTTACACAGGAATCAGTGCATTTGTATAGCATTGATTGCTGTATAAATGACAATGGTCCCAAAAATGTGTCAAAAATGTCCGATGTGTCCGCCATAATGTCGCAGTCACAATAAAAATCGATGATCGCTGCCATTACTAGCAAAAAAAAAATATTAATAAAAATGCCATAAAACGATTCCCTATTTTGTAGACGCTATAACTTTTGCGCAAACCAATCAATAATCGCTTATTCCAAATTGTCGGTCGTTTTTTGTTTATAGCACAAAAAATTAAAACCACAGGGGTGATCAAATACCACCAAAAGAAAGCTCTATATGTGGGGAAAAAAGGACGTCAATTTTGTTTGGGAGCCACATCGCACGACAGCGCAATTGTCACCTAAAGCGACGCAGTGCCGAATCGCAAAAAGTGGTCTGGTTTTTGGCCAGCAAAATGGTCCAAGGCTTAAGTGGTTAAGGTCTGGAGACTGGCTAGGCCACTCCAGGACCTTAGTAGGTAGATAGATAGATATGGACACCTGACAATTACACCTACTATATGATGAAAAGTATGTGGACACCACTCCAAATTATTGAGTTCAAGTGAAGGGGAATGATAATTTTACAGAGTACAAAGACAGTTTAGACTATTGTTTGTTTTCAAACTTGTTGCACCAGTTTGGGGAGGGCCTTTTTCTGTTACAACATGACGGTGTCACTGTGAACAAAGCCAGCTCCATAAAGACTTTGTATGACCAGCTTAGCAAGGAGGAACACGAGTTGCCTATATAGAGCCCTGACCTCACATCTACTGAACACCATAGGGATAAACTGGAGCACCGATTTTGAATCAGATCTTCTTATTCCACATTAGTACTTGATCTCACAAATGTTCTTTCGGCTTAAAAAGTGTTACTAAACCCTCATTACATTACAATAACAAACATGTTATAATTACCTGCTCAGTTCAGTGGTTTTGCACAGAGCAGCCCGGATCCTCCTCCTCTCGGGTTCCACATGTTCTTGGCCCCCTCCCTCCTGCCGGGTACCCCCTCAGCAAGCAGCTCGACCCCGGCCCATCAGACTCCTGATTGGCTCACTGGCTTGTGATTGAGAGCAGCGGGAGCCAAAAGCCAATTAGGAGTGCAAGTCCCCAGAGAGCCAAGGTTCTTGTGGACATCGCTGAATCAAGAGGGGACTTAGTTAAGTATTAGGGGGAGGGGGCTGGGTGGGCTTCTGCACACAAAAGGTTTTTCACCTTCATGTATAGGATACATGAAGGTAAAAAACCTTGTGCCTTTACAACCACTTTAATGGGCACATATTTCCACAGACATTCTCCAGAATCTGATGGAAAGCCTTTCCAGAAGAGTAGAGGCCAACTTCATATTAATGCCAATGGTTTTGGAATGGGACATCCAACAAGTTCATATACGTGTGATGGTTTGATGTCCACAACGTTTTGGAGCTCTCCTGTTTCTTCTTTTTGCCATGTATTCCAGTGTACAAGTGTTAATTATTCAGAGTGGTTCATTTTGTTCTTTTGGAAGTGAAGCTAGTAACTCTGTAACTATGCAGTGAAGGATTTGCACAAAGCAAAAGAAGCAACAGTCAGTAAGGAATTTAATGCATAGAAAAACAGGCATATAAGGCCAAGGCCATCTGTAATTTCAAGAATGTGCTATATCATGGGCATATCATGTTCCCTTTTCTCCTATCCAAGTTGTACCTCACAATAAAAGCAACACAATGGAGAAGAATGACTGTTCATTGTCTTTATAATGGTAAATGGGAGGTTGGCAGCAGGGTGATTGGTGGATTGCTATAACCAAATCAGCAGCCCTTACGAGGGTACCTCTACACGTGCACCATATAGGAGATATTAACTGTACATGCTGCCAGTGACATCACTGGGAGCACCCGATGAATAGGAGGGGCCTGGAGCACCAGCAGGGGACCACAGAAGAAGAGGATTGGGGCTGCTCTATGCCAAACCATGGCAGAGAGCAGGTAATTATAGACATGTTTGTTGCTTAAATAAAAAAAAAAAAAAAAAAAAAAAAAGGTCTACAACCACTTTAAATGCTTTTATGGGTTAGAGTCTTTTAATACATTGTGGAATTCAAGCCTAACATTAACTATCCCTAAAAACTTTCCCTATTTCCTCCTGCTAACTATCCTGCCTAACTTATGTAAAAAAAAGAGCTATATACTTATCTTCTTTTTAGTCTGTTCTGGTCCAGTCACGTGATCCCACAGCTCTGGATCCCCTGTGTCAGGTGGCTGCCGCAGGGGAAAGAATGGAAGCGCCAACAACAGTTGAGACATGAATGATATCATGGCTCCTGGAATTCTCAGCTGTTTTTGAGTGTTCAAAGACACAGTGGAGCCAGATCACATGACCAGACGGAACTAAACAAAAAAAAAATGAAAAAATAAAATAATTTGAGTAGACAGATCTTTCTTACATGGGGTAGGAGGATACGTAGGGATAGGGGGTATATGTAGAGGCAAACCTTTTTAAATATATTTTGGATAGAACGGGAAAAAGTTGGATCCTCTTTTTGGTTTTTGGTTTTCCTGCTGGGGAGATTCACCTCTCTATTTGTTCTGGTGACCATTGTCAGTGAGACAGAAAGTGAAGGGAAATCCAAAACGTTAAATTGTCTCCAGAACACGTGGTAAGGGGAAATCTTCCAATGGATGTAAATGCTCTGGTCACAACTGTCCAGGATGGAAATTCCTCTTACTCTGGGGAGATATCCTTTCATATCTTGTTGCTTCTCCAGGACAGGAAGCAAATAGCAATCTCCTCAGTAGGACACATACAGTAAAATATAACCTATGGAGAGTTTTGGGTATGGTTTTCAAAGTATACATGAGGGTAACCAATCAGGAAACTGCTAGTGAGCCATAAAGGCATAAGCAGTTTGATTTTGATAGAAGTGTCAGTCAAAGTACGGTAAAGAAATCTGGTGAAAAATAGTAAAAAACTGTTCTCCAAGCAGAGAAGTGGTCCATCACCTATGGACACTTGCAAAAAACTGAAGCTTCATGTTGTGGGAGGGGTTTTAATGGATATACTATGGGGAAGACCCAGCAAAAACTTTTGCCAGTGTCTAGTCACTTGAAGGGAGCGGCCTATAACCTCTGGTCTAGAAACTGATTACTGTGTCTTGTACTCTATGATAAAGACAAAATGTTTTAGTTTTACATACAGTATAAGGAGACAGAAAAGTTCCTGACTAGGGATGAGCCGAACACTCTCCGGTTCGGTTCGCACCAGAACCTGCAAACGGACCGAAAATTTGCGCGAACTATAGAACCCCATTAAAGTCTGTGGGACTCGAACGTTCAAAATCAAAAGTTTTAATTTTAAAGGCTAATATGCAAGTTATTGTCCTAAAAGGGGTTTGGGGACCCGGGTCCTGCCCCAGGGGACATGTATCAATGCAAAAAAAAGTTTTAAAAACTAAAGTTTTTTCGGGAGCACTGATTTTAATCTGGGGAGTGTCTATAGTATGCCTGTGAAGTGGCTCCTGTGAAGAATCAACTGCCTCCTGTAGTAGTATTATTATGAGAACACCAGCAATTAGGGTAGCTTTAGGCGTACACTGTGCAGATGGCACAATTCACCCACTGTAATTGCTACAGCTGCCTGCAGATAGGTTCAGCAGCACACCAGCAATTGGGGTAGCTTCAGGCATACACTGTGCAGATGGCACAATATGCTGACTGTATTTGCAACAGCTGCCTGTGGATAGGATGAACAGAACAGCAGCAATTGGGGTTGCTTCAGGCATGTACACTGTGCAGATGGCACAATACACCCACTGTATTTGCAACAGCTGCCTGCGGATAGGATGAGCAGAACAACAGCAATTGGGGTAGCTTCAGGCGTGTACACTGTGCAGATGGCACAACACACCAATGTATTTGCAACAGCTGCCTGCGGATAGGATGAGCAGAACAACAGCAATTGGGGTAGCTTCAGGCATGTACACTGTGCAGATGGCACAATACACACACTGTAATTGCTACAGCTGCCTGCGGATAGGATGAGCAGAACAACAGCAATTGGGGTAGCTTCAGGCGTGTACACTGTGCAGATGGCACAATACACACTCTGTATTTGCAACAGCTGCCTGCGGATAGGATGAGCAGAACAACATCAATTGGGGTAGCTTCAGGTGTACACTGTGCAGATGGCACAATACACCCACTGTATTTGCAACAGCTGCCTGCGGATAGGATGAGCAGAACAACAGCAATTGGGGTAGTTTCAGGCGTGTACACTGTGCAGATGGCACAATACATACTCTGTATTTGCAACAGCTGCCTGCGGATAGGATGAGCAGAACAACAGCAATTGGGGTAGCTTCAGGTGTACACTGTGCTGATGGCACAATACACCCACTGTATTTGCAACAGCTGCCTGCGGATAGGATAAGCAGAACAACAGCAATTGGGGTTGCTTCAGGCGTGTACACTGTGCAGATGGCACAATATACCCACTGTATTTGCAACAGCAGCCTGCGGATAGGATGAGCAGAACAACAGCAATTGGGGTAGCTTCAGGCGTGTACACTGTGCAGATGACACAATACACCCACTGTATTTGCAACAGCTTCAAAATGAAATTAAATCACACTGTCTCTCTGTGTATCTCTCTCCGCCGCCGCAACACACTACACAAGGCCGCTGCGCAGGCGGCCTTATATAGTGTGGGGCATGTACTAAACCCCCTGAGCCATAATTGGCCAAAGCCACCCTGGCTTTGGCCAATTAAGGCTCTCCGTTTTTTCTGCGTTAGCCAAAGCATGCGGGTCATAGTGCATGCTTGGCCAATCATCAGCCAGCAATGCACTGTGATGCAGTGAATTTATGGGCCGTGACGCGCCACTTGAATTTGGCGCGAACGGCCCATAATGTTCGGGATTCGCCGAATGGGAGAACAGATGATGTTCGAGTCGAAAATGCGCTCAACTCGAAAACGAAGCTCATCCCTATTCCTGACACTGAAAGCTGCACAAACTGCCTGGATAAGCTGTAATATGCTTTCAGCATTGCACTACACCTTCAACATTCCAGAACAAGTCCATTTAAATGAAACCATCTATTACTAGATACTGTATACCATGACCTGGAATAGTGAGAACCTTCACAGACCAAGATCAAGAACCAATGAGATTTGATTATAGCAGTGAAGCTATGTGTGTGACACTTTTTGTCTTGCGCTGAGTAATTATTATTTAGCCCTAGTTGGCATGCTTGGGGTGATGTGGTCCTATTTCTCTTAATCTGTGTGTTTGTGTGTGGGCTTTTGTCACTTTTTTTTCTTTTATTACAGAGGAAATGAACAGAAATATATCAATGTCCCTTATACTCCAGGACAACTATGTGCCAACTGTACAGGTGCCTGTACAGAGGAAGGTTTATGCAGTAAGTCCTTTTTTTCACTAGAGATAACTGTCCCTTTAACTCCTGCTGTTTTGGCTAAGACTGCTGAGCAGGCCTCCTGCTGTACAGGTCCTCCCATGCTAGACAGGGTGTCTTCCGGATAAGACTGAAGGGTGGTGAAGATCCCCCTAATCAGCTTCTTCTGCTTCCTTTCTCATCTCCAGCCTGGAGGCACAGCCCACGTACCCCCACCCAGCCCCAGACCTCACGATCCTCAGCTCAGCACTCCATCCTCCAACCAGCAAAAAAAAAACACCGGCCAGGCTCTTCAATATTTAAGGGCCACCCCCCCACCTTCTGAGCCGTCCTTGCCCAGGGAATGGCAGATATCCCTTGAAAATTCTGACTTTCCACTCTACACACCCTCTCACTAAGTTCTGTAACTTTCCAAAAGCTTCCAGAACCAGGGGTAGGTACTAGATTCTCAGCCTGCAAAGTCTGCCAATGGTCCTTAATCTGAATCCACAGCAATTGCACAGACTCACTTAAGCTACTGTGAGTCAACTAAATTTCCCTACCAACCATGTATACTAGAGGGTGCTACAGGTAATCAAAGCAGAGTTCCACCCATATAAAAGTCAGCAGCTACAAAAAGTGTAGCTGCTGACTTTTATTAATTGGACACTCACCTGCCCCACGGTCCAGCAATGCAGGCAAACAAAGCTCCGCTCCTCTCCCCCTCCTCTCTGGGGCGCCAGCATTGTGAACTTGCTTCCGGCACCGCGGTGCCCCGGGAGGAAGTGGGAGCTGCATCCCTCTAAAAAGAGGGTATCTGCTCCCCCCCCCCAAAAAAAAAATTACATGCCTATTGTGACATGTCAAGGGGTCATCTGCACTTAAAGCGGAAGTTCCATTTTTGGGTAGAACTGCGCTTTAAGGCAGACCTTCACCATAGTGTATATTCATATTGCCCTGCCTCCTCCCTCATGCCTGGATATCAATTTATGTATTTATTTTTATCTGGGACAGTTATTTGTGCCTAAGCAAGAATGACATTTGCGGGACCTCGTTGAGCCCTGTGGCTCACCTGTGCATGCATGGGTTTTACCCACGCATGCACAAAGATGGGGCATTATGGAGTTGCAAACCTTTCTGGCATTTACTTCCTTGTCGTAACTCAGGCATGCAGGCAAGAGGTGTGTTTAGCTTAGAAAGTCCCTCCTCCCACTCCAAATGAAAGACAAAAATGCCTATGAAGACTCAGAGGGTGTATGACATCATTTTGGCTTAGGCCAGAAAACAGGTTAAAGCCAGTAAATATAATACTTATCTTATATACTAATGCTAGCCGCATAAGGATTACAAATAGTTAACGGTAAGTAGTATGTAGTTGATTGAGAGAATTTAGTTCTGTGTCAAGTGTACAGCATTAATACAACTGTGCTTCAATGATTTCAGCCAATTACTGCCCATACGAGGATGATTATGAAGTGTGTGAAGAACTAATAGATGAGTGTGATGAGCCATATGAGTCATATGAGTCAGAGGAAAGTATGGAAGAGGAGTTCATAGTGGCGAAAATATGTAAAGAAACTTGTTTCTGCAAAAGGAAAACATATTAGATATATCTTTATCTTGTATACCAAAATCAATTATAATTGCAAAGCAGAAGGCAATAAAATATTCATGGGAAATAAAAAATAAATAAAGTTGAATGCCAGATTCAATTTGTGTGATTGTTTTGCCTTTAGTATTTGATTAAAGTATATGTAACACTAAATGCTAGAATCTCATTTAATCGTTACCATGTTAATGTAATTTGAAAATAGATTTTCAATATTTTTAAATCTGCAGCTTTCAATAAAATAATACTTAGTAACCCTGCAATAAATGTCCTTGTTTAGGCACTTCCTTTTGTAGGGTGACAATGCTCTGTTCCTGTATTCAAATTGTGCTCCTGCATTGTCACTGCACTGGCTTCCAATGGAGACTAGCCAGTAGCCTATAGCCCATTGTTGTCATATATAGTATATATATAGTGCATATAGACAGGGAGCCGCTGCTAAGAAGCTGCACAAGATTAGAAGCACTGAGATGCAACAACGGATTTCAAAAAAGGTGAAAATGGTATTTTATTTAAACACTGACCTATTTTTCAGACTCTGAGTTCACAAGTTAAAAATATTTTTTTTTGCTAGAAAATGAATAATGCCGCATACACACGATCGGAATTCTCGTCGGAAAAAGCTCTAATGGTTCTCCCGACGGAATTTCCGACGGAATTCCGCTTAAATTGTCTTGCCTACACACGGTCACACCAAATTCCGACCGTCAAGAACGCGTGACGTACAACACTACAACGAGCCGAGAAAAATGAAGTTCAATGCTAGGGTTGAGCGAACCCGAACTGTAAAGTTCGGGTCCGTAACGGATTTTTGGGTGTCCGTGTCCCGACCCCGAACTATTGGCTGTATGTTCGGGTTCTGGTCCGGTGTTCGGCGATGTATTGGCACCTTTTACAAGCTGCAGGGCAGCCAATCGACGCTAGTTTCACTAGTGTGCCCTTAGAAGCCATCACAGCCATGCCTACTAATGGCATGGCTGTGATTGGGCAGTGCAGCATGTGACCCAGCCTCTATGTATAGTACATACACACAGCACACAGCGTCATTCTGCTATAGACAGGTTCCTGTGCTGCTAAGAGAGGATTTTAGGAGTTAGTGTGATATAGTCAGTCAGTCAGTCAGTCCACATTCCTTAAATTTTATTCAAATTAGTTATATCAGTGAGCGATCTAGATAGCTAGAGTAGAAAGTGTGTTTAGTAAGGAAAAGAAAGAGGCAGAGAGAATTATTCAAGAGATTCCTAAATCAATTGTACCCTGGCTGGGGTGCAGTGCACAGTCTTTTAACAGTGCCATGAGGCCAGTGCCAGACAAAATATAAGTTTTAACTGCAAGCTCAGTGCATCATCACTGCACTGCATATTTTAGTAAGAGATACACCATACTTTGTGTGTATTCTGCTATTGGAAAAACATTGCAAAAAAATGTAATTTTGCTGTGTTTTTTTTTTTCCCAATAGCATTTTCTGCGTGTTCATACACGCTTTAGACACTGTACGTGTATTCTGCTATTGACAAAAAATAAAATATTTCAGTGCTCTGTGCACGAGTGTGACATCCAATCGATCTATATTTCTTCTATTGTCCCAAAAAGAAAATTGTAGTGAAATTTTTTTTTTCCCAATAGCATTTTCTGCATGTTCATACACGCTTTAGACACTGTACGTGTATTCTGCTATTGACAAAAAAAATTATATTTCAGTGCTCTGTGCAGGAGTGTGACATCCAATCAATCGATATTTCTATTGTCCCAAAAATAAAATTGTAGTGAAATTTTTGTTTTCCCAATAGCATTTTCTGCGTGTTCATACACGCTTTAGACACTGTACGTGTATTCTGCTATTGCAAAAACACCCATTTAGGCCCCTTTCACACGGAAGGCCCGTTCAGATCCGCCTGTCAGTTTTGACGGCGGATCTGAACGGGCGCTCCATGTTACTCTATGGAGCGTCGGATGTCAGCGGAGACATGTCCGCTGACATCCGATCCGGTCCGATCCGCCAAATCCAGACGTATGGACCACACGTCCAGATCCGTCGGATCGGGTGAGATCGGGTGAGATCGGGTGAAAACGGACACACTGTCCGTTTTCATCCGATCTCTCCATAGAGATCAGCGGCGCTCGCAAGCCCCTCCCCGCTCAGTGAGCGGAGAGAGGCTTGTCATCCGCCGGCTCAGCGGAGATCAACGGACAGATCCCCCGCTGAGCCGGCGGACAGAGGCGGGCTCCGTGCAAGCGGAGTCCGCCTCGTCTGAAAGGGGCCTTAGGGCGAGATCATACATTTTGAAAATATGAGGAGATCATCAAAAAGGGGACGTGGTCCGGGTCGTGGTGCTGCTGTTGCATGCTCCTGTTGCAGGGAGAGGACATGGTCGATCTGTGCCAGGTAGACACCCTAGTGAAACACCTTCCTCAGGTGCGAGTAGGCGACAGAGCCTGCAGCGGTATTTCGGTGCACCTAATGAGGCTGTACGAATGTTGAGGCCAGGATAAGTACAGGCGATAGTAGATTGGGTTGCTGACAGTGCCTCCGGTTCCTTCACATTGTCTCCCACCCAGTCTCCTGATGAAAGTTCAGAGTTGGCACCTGCAGCCGATGTCCATCAGTCTGTCCCCTCACCCCCTTGCAAATCAGCCAATCAGTCTGAGCCCCAAATCATGCAGCAGTCTTTTCTGCTTTTTGATGACTCTGTTAGCAGGGTTTCCCAGTGCCATCCACCTAGCCCTGCCCCAGAAGTGGAAGAGATTGTGTGCACCGATGCCAAACCACTTATGTTTCATGATGAGTACATGGGAGGACCATCGCAGCATGTCTCGGATGAT
Organism: Lithobates sylvaticus; assembly: GCA_028564925.1. Taxonomy (NCBI): domain Eukaryota; kingdom Metazoa; phylum Chordata; class Amphibia; order Anura; family Ranidae; genus Lithobates; species Lithobates sylvaticus. The sequence continues at coordinate 511,373,764 of CM053028.1, read as the reverse complement.
GACGAAACACAGGTGCCAACTGCTGCTGCTTTCGCCATTGTGCAGACCGACAAGGAGGGCAGGGGTGAAGACTGGGTGGAAGATGATGTGGAGGACGATGAGGTCCTTGACCCCACATGGAATCAACATCATGCAGGTGACCAGTGTAGTTCGGAGGAAGAGGCGGTGGTCGCACAGAGCCACCAGCACAGCAGAAGAGGGAGCAGGGTGCAAAAGCGGAGCGTCCGTCCCCTAGACAGTACGTCTGCTACTGTCCAACGCAGCAAGGGACCGAGCACACCAAAGCTAGGTCCAAGGAGTTCCCTAGCGTGGCAGTTCTTCGGACAATGTGCTGATGACAAGACACGAGTGGTTTGCACGCTGTGCAATCAGAGCCTAAAGCGAGGCATAAACGTTCTCAACCTGCGCACAACCTGCATGACCAGGCATCTAAGTGCAAAGCACGAGCTGCAGTGGAGTAGACACCTCAAAAACCAAGAAAGGTCTCTGGCTCCTCCTGCTTCCTCTTCTGCTGCAGTCTCGGCCTCTTCATCCACCTCTGTAGTGACAGTGACACCTGCCAACCCGCAAACAGAGGATCTGTCAGCAACACTACCACCTGGGTCACCAACCATCTCCACAATGTCCCATGGAAGCGTTCAGCTCTCTATTTCCCAAACACTGGAGCGGAAGAGGAAGTACCCCCCTAGCCACTCGCGATCCCTGGCCCTGAATGCCAGTATTTTAAAATTCCTCACATTTGAAATGCTGTCATTCCGTCTGGTGGAGACGCAGAGTTTTAAAAGGCTGATGTCATTGGCTGTCCCACAGTGCGTCGTGCCCAGCTGCCACTACTTTTCCAGACGAGCTATCCCTTCCCTGCACAACCAAGTGGGGGACAAAATCAGGTGTGCACTGCGCAACGCCATCTGTGGCAATGTCCACCTAACTACGGATGCGTGGACCAGTAAGCACGGTCAGGGACGTTATATCTCCCTAACAGCACACTGGGTAAATGTAGTGGCGGCTGGGCCTGAGGCGGATAGCAGTTTGGCGCATGTCCTTCCACCACCGAGGATTGCAGGGCACTTCAGTTTGCCTCCTGTTGCTAACTCCTCCTACTCCGCCTCCTCATCCTCTACCGCCTCCTCATCCGGTCAGCGTAACTTCTTCACCACCAACTTCAGCACAGCCAGGGCTAAACGACAGCAGGCAGTTTTAAAACTTTCCTGTTTGGGGGAAAAACCCCACACCGCGCAGGAGTTGTGGAGGGACATGGAACAACAGACCAATGAGTGGTTGGTGGCAGAGAGCCTCAAGCCCGGCCAGGTGGTGTGCGATAATGGGCGAAATCTCGTAGCAGCTCTGGGCCTAGCCGGTTTGACGCACATCCCTTGCCTGGCGCATGTGCTGAACTTGGTGGTCCAGAGGTTCCTTAAGAATTACCCTGATATGCCAGAGCTGCTGCAGAAAGTGCGGGCCGTCTGTGCGCACTTTCGGCGTTCTCACCCTGCTGCTGCTCGCCTGTCAGCGATGCAGCGTAACTTCGGCCTTCCCGCTCACCGTCTCATATGTGACGTGCCCACAAGGTGGAACTCCACCTTGCACATGCTTGCCAGACTGTGCGAGCAGCAGCAGGGGATAGTGGAGTTTCAGCTGCAGCACGCACGCGTGAGTCGCTCTGCGGAACAGCACCACTTCACCGCCAATAACTGGGCCTCCATGCGAGACCTGTGTGCCTTGTTGCGCTGTTTCGAGTACTCCACCAACATGGCCAGTGCCGATGACGCCGTTCTCAGCGTTACTATCCCAGTTCTATGCCTCCTTGAAAAAACTCTTCAGGCGATGATGGAAGAGGATGTGGCACAGGAGGAGGAGGAGGAGGAGGAGGAGGAGGAAGAGGGTTCATTTCCAAGACTTTCAGGGCAGTCATTTACAAGTGGCTAAGAGGGTGGGTTCCTGCACCAACAAGCGCCAGGTACACAATTGTCCGGCAGCAAGGGCACAGTTCTGGAGGATGACGAGGTGGAGGATGAGGAGGAGATGGAGGAGGAGGAACCATGTTCACAGCAGGGTGGCACCCAGACCAGCTCAGCCTGGCACACATGAGCGATTACATGCTGCAGTGCATGTAATCGACCGCCAAGTTGCCCAAATTTTAACTGGTGCTGATTATTGGGTGGCCACCCTGCTGGATCCCCGTTACAAGGACAACATGCCGTCCTTAATTACCTCACTGGAGCGTGATCGGAAGATGCGCGAGTACAAGCGCACGCTGGTAGACGCGCTGCTGGTGGCATTCCCACTTGGTAGCGGGGGTACGGTGGAAGCACAAGGCGAAGGCAGAGGAGGAGAAAGAGGTCACCAACGCAGCCGGGGCACCGCCAGCACCTCGGAAAGGCAGGGTTAGCATGGCTGAAATGTGGAAAAGCTTTGTCAGCACGCCACAACAACCAGCACCACCAGCTGAGATGGAACGTCTTAGCAAGAGGCAGCATTTCCCCAACATGGTGGAGCAGTATGTGTGCACACGCCTACACGTACTGAATGACGGGTCTGCCCCCTTCAACTTCTGGGTCTCCAAATTGGACACATGGCCTGAGCTTGCCCTTTACGCCTTGGAGGTGCTGGCCTGCCCTGCAGCCAGTGTATTATCTGAACGTGTATTTAGCACGGCAGGGGGCGTTATCACAGACAAGCGCAGCCGCCTGTCCAGAGTCAATGTGGACAAGTTCACGTTCATTATAATGAACCAGGCATGGATCCCACAGGACTTGTCCGTACCTTGTGCAGAATAGACACGTATATCGGTGTTCTGACAAAAACTGTCTGGCCATCGGCTAGTGTCCGGCCACTTACTGTGCAGGCGCAGTGCTTGCGCAGTACGGAGGACAAGGAGATTCACAAAATCTCCAAAGATGAACGTCGCCTGGGCAGTGAGTGCAGGTTCAAGCCCCACCATCCAAGTGGACATACGGTAGCACATAGTAACAGGGCCCCTCACAGGCTCGCTTGTCTAGGCTTCAACCTCGGATGATGTGGCTTGAACCTGGAGTCACCGCGCATCGTCTTCGGAGAGTTTTGAAATCCCCTTGTCCTACGTACTGAGCAAGAGCAGTACAGGGCGGACACTATGCGACGGGTGACAGAATTCGACACATCATTCACCACTAGCCTTACCCAGCCATTGTTGTATTTTTGAACCAGTGTTGGCTACCTCGTCCTCCTCCACCGCTGCTTCCACCTACACCGCCACATCCACCGCCACCTCAACCTCCTACTCCATGTGGACCTCGTCCTCCTAGGTCAAGATTATAATTTTTTCATTTTTTTAATTTCCAAGTATTTTATTTTCCCACTATCTTATCCATTAAATTAAAAATTTTTTTCCAGAAAGTGCGTATTCTGGGGTTATTACCACCATATGTGCGGCATCGTGCTGTTGAGTTTCTGAGGTTCTTAATGACTTCCTGTACCTCTTCTGCTGAGAAGGGGGCCACCATTTTTTTTTTGTTTTTATTTTTTATTTTTTTATGTTATTTTAAGTTATTTCCCTATCCACATTTGTTTGCAGAGCAATTGCCATGCTCTTAACAACATTTTGTTGCCATTTGCAGCCCTCTAGCCCTTTCCATTACTTTTTTACAGCCATTTTAGTCTTCAAAAGTTCGGGTCCCCATTGACTTCAATGGGGTTCGGAGTTCGGGGTCAAGTTCGGGTCAAGTTCGGTTTCCGAACCCGGACTTTTTCCCGAAGTTCGCCGGAACCCGTCGAACCCGAACATCCAGGTGTCCGCTCAACTTTATTCAATGCTTCTGAGCATGCGTCAAATTGTTTCCGAGCATGCGTAGGAATTTTGCGCGCCAGAATTGCTACAGGCGATCAGAATTTCCGATAGAAACCTTTTCCGTTGGAAAAATTGAGAACATGCTCTCAATCTTTTGCTGGCGGAAATTCGGCCAGCAAAATTCTGATGGAGCAAAAATTGGGAAAGAAACTGCGCTAAGGTATGCAGATATCATAAATGTGCAAATATACTGAATATGTGCAGATATATAAATTGGGTCTATATGAGGACCTGTTGGAAGCAGCAGCTTAAAGTGGTTGTAAACCCTTACAAACCACTTTGACCTACAGGTAAGCCTAGATTAAGGCTTACCTGTAGGTCCAATAAATATCTCCTAAACCTACATGGTTTAGGATATATTTAGAAAAGAAAAGGCACAGCTATCTAGACAGCGGCACGCAGGCGCACTGAGCATGCCGAGATCGCGGTGATATGCTGCTCTCGTGCGCATGCGCGGGAGTGACGTCATCGCCGCTCCAGCGAATGACAGCACTGGCGCGGCGAGACCCGGAAGTCACTCCGGGTTTGATGGCGGCACAGAAGATTGTGGATGAGGGACGCTTCGGGGGCTTCGTTCTCAGGTAAGTCATTCATAATGAGCTAGTATGCTATGCATACTAGCTCATTATGCCTTTGCCTTGCAGGTTCCGTTTTTTTTTTTCTTTTTAAATAGGCTTTACTTCCTCTTTAACTGTATCACATAGCTACAGAAAGGGAAACAAGAAAAAATGAATGCGCTAAACCAGTACCACACACAATTAAGTGAAGATTGTGTTTAGCGTTCACCTATGTGCTCAATCGCACCTGCCACACTGGAGTTGGCAAAGCAAGAGGGCACAGGAGAACTGCTCTAAATTACCTTAAGTGTATATATTGGACATAAAGTCCAAACATAAATATACCCAACAAAATTGTGCAATAGTACCAAAATATGAAATGGCAATAACACAAGCAAATATTACAAAGCAATCGTGCAAAATTTGAAAAATAACTCCAATGAGTCCAATCACAGGTTGTATCAATCAAAACTGCACCCCTGCACAAAAATTTTATTGAATAAATGTGAGAGTCCATCCATTGAAGAGGCGCAATATTCAAATTGTGAACAGTGTGCAATCCACCACCAGAATGTGAAGATTCACTTCTTACCAGAAGTCTATGACCCCCCGTTACAGAGGATCACAGAAAGCGTGCGAAAGAAACTGTTTCCTGGGCCCTCAGGTGATGCTGCTGATCTCCTTGTTACACAACCTCCTTCATATAGACAACATGCCAGATCATCCTCGTACTCTCATATAACACAGGGCTCATGGGCAAGTGTGAGCAACATGAAAGAGATAAGGGCTTCGATAGTGTAACACCTTCAGTTTATTAAAATATTAAAATACAATGGTTGCACTTACAATTTAGGAAGAATATAAGAGCTTTAAATCTGGTGTTCCGGCCGGACACACACGGACAAACCCGTCCTCCCTGGATACTCCAACTGCATACACGAGGTGATGTCAGCGCGTCACTCCGCCCTACGTGTTTCGTAATAGAGTTACGTCATCATGGGAATCCCACTCTAAGCGTGTATCAATGTGCAAAATGATATTCAAAAGTGTTGTCGCCCTCCCAAATGCTAATGTGTAATATCCCTTTAAATCTGCATGCATAGCAATTTTCTAAATCAGCATATCATATCAAACCATATATAACATTAACAAAACAAAACAAACAATGCATCAGTCCATTAAGTGTCCTTTGAATTTACTGAATTTACTATGCTCAATCTTTCATTAAAAAAACAGGCTTATGTTCACATATTCAAACAACTGCTTCCTTAAATAGTGTTCACCACTATGTGCTCCAATCTTCCAAATGCATTAGTGATAATCCCCTAATCCGACCTGGGGGAGAAGACTGACCAATGGTCTGTATGCGCTTTTGTCCCTCTCTTGGGATCTCTTTTATGCTGTTTCCCTCCTTTGCTGGCGATCCTGAGATTAGAATCCTCCATCTCTTATGCGGCGTACACACGGTCGGAATTTCCGATGGAAACAGTCCGATGGGAGCTTTTCATCGGATTTTACGACCGTGTGTATGCCCAACGGTCTTTTTCTGTCGGAATTTCCGACGGACTTTGAATTGAGAACCTGTTCTCAATTTTTCCGACGGAAAACTTTCTATTGGATTTTCCGATCGTGTGTATGCAATTCCGACACACAAAATTCCGACGCATGCTCGAAAACAATTCGACGCATGCTCGGAAGCATTAAACTTCCCTTTTATAGTGCTGTTGAACGTGTTTTATGCCGCTGTGTTATTAACAGTTGGAATTTGGTGTGATTGTGTGTAGGCAACACAGCTTGAACGGAATTCCATCGTGTGTACGCGGCATTACACTTATCTCCATACACCCAAATCATAAAGAGAGAAAGCTGGACATAGTGCTTTATCTTTTAAAACAACTGGTTTATTAAACACTAAATATAAAAAAACTCCCATTTTCCTGGTGCTTAGAGTGCACCAAACTGTAGAAAGTATTCAGTCCTCACTGTGCAGGTATAAGACAATCAGACAGTATTCCAAGGTATGCTCACAGTGTGCGCCTCAGCGTGATGACAGATTGGCCCCTCCCTGTGCGTTACGACACAGGGTCACGTGGCTTCCTCAGGGGAATACACCTGGCATCATGCCATGCCAACTTTTATGAGTGTGAGTTAGGGACCTTAGATTGTAAGCTCCTTGAGGGTAGGGACTGATGTGAATGAATAATGTATGTGTAAAGCGTTGCGTAAATTGACGGCGCTATATAGGTACCTGAAATAAAATAAAAAAATAAAACATATAGCCTGATTGGGCACCATTTTCCCGAAGCCTTCTATTCCACAACAACATAAGGGGGCCATCTTGCCTTAGTCCCCGGACCTCTAGTGGCCAGAGTTAGCACCAATTTGCCATGGATCCAAAGCTCTATATACTGCTCTATACACCACACGGTGAGATCCGATGTACAATCCCATCATGATCTCGTCTGTGCTGCAAATATGTGTCCCCAAGAGATACAATGCCATTGTGTCAATCCACAAATGATATAGAATATACAATGAACAATATTACATCCATTTTTTGATAATCTATGTGTAGTTAGCATTCGGTGTTATAGAAATCATGCTATTATATACGACCACGTTTGCTTATGCAGGTAAAATGCAAAAACACAAGCAATAGAATAATAAAATATTTTAAAACAATAAGCCCAGTAAAATCTACTTTTAAATTTAAGTATATGCGATTTGTAAAATGTGATTTTTTTTAATGCAATTTTTCAAAAATTTTTATTTTTTTTAAAAAAAATGCATTTTTTTTTATTATTAAAAACAACTTATTCATTATAAAAAACTACTATTGCCAAATGACACCTGTATTTACTTGATATAAACAAAACTCTCCCTTGTTCTAATCTCTAATCCTCTACAATATAAATAGAGGCAACTAATATAAAATTAAATACATAAATCCCCCATAGGTGAGATTACATTTTAGGGAATATTCTCTGTTATTAATAAGGTAGATAGCAATGAATAATTCTCTCTACCTGTATATCTATACATAACTCAGAAAGCATGTCAGATCAAATTATTTGTTGAGGCCTTTTGGTGCCAGGGCACTCAGCTCATGAATCTACTTTGATTCTTTTTTGCGCAGCTCCCTAATTTTATTGTCACCCCTCCAATGACTTTTATGTTTTTCTATGCCACAAAATTGCACGTCCTTCCTACTTTTGTTATGGACCTTACAGAAATGATTAGAAAGGTAGTGTTTTACATAGGCCTTATGCATGTTGTATATGTGTTTTTTCATTCTATCTTTCAGTGCCCTTTTAGTTCTTCCTATATATAATAAACTGCATGGATGTCACAAAAACCGTTATTCCAGACAGCCGGGTGGTGCGCGCCGCCGCGCGCCGGTGCGCGCTAGTGCACGCACTCCTGTGCGCGTTCCTGCGGGTGCGGGCTTGCGTGCGCGCGCGCGCGTGCACGTGTCCGGGCGCGCGCGCGCGCAGTAATTGGAACACACCTGTGTGTGCTGTTGGCGCCAGTCAGCCTACTTAATCAGGCAGCACCTGTTGGCCAGTGCTGCCTGATCTTCAGCTCTCCAGAGACCTTGTTCCTGTGTTTGTATCCTGCTAAAACCTTGTTTGATCCTGTGACCCGGCTTGCCCTTTGGAATTCCTTGATCTCCGCCTGCCTGACGACCTCTGCCTGATTGACCATTCTTATGCTTGTCCCTTTTGTGCCTCGCCATCGGAACACCGCCAGACCTTGAAGGTATCTAGATTATCTTGATTCCTATTGAGAGACTTGTGCCTGCTTCCTATTCCACGCCTCCCTCCATCTGTGTATCCCGCATACCTGCACCCCATCTTGTCCCCAGTGGGGCTTATACCTGGACTTACCACATCTTCTGGATATCCTGCATACCCTTACTCACATCACCCACCTGTGGAATCTCCACCTGTGTATCCCGCATACCTGCACTCCACCCGGTCTCCAGTGGACTCTCCTCACCACATCCGGACACCCTGCACCAGGCTCTCTTACCCTTCCTCACTCTCGTGCCTCCTGTACCCATCTCCAGGGGCCGAAAGTGGGATCCGTACGGGAGACCTCCCCTCTGCCCAAGTGGACTCACCAGTCAGGTACGTACCAGCCTGATAGTATCAGGCAGCCATGACTGAGTCCGGGCAGGGGGCCTCTCCCATGGAGGATATGTGCAGGCATCTAGCGGGTCTATCCCAAGCTGTGAAAGGCCTACAGGAAGGCTATTCTCGATTGGAAGAACAAGTCCAAACCATGTCTGCATCTTCTGTCCCCCAGGTGGCGTCTTCTGTTGGGTACCCTCAAGCACCCTCCGTGATCATGCGACCACCAGAACCCAAGGTACCAATACCGGAAAGATTCTCTGGAGAACGAAGTAAATACCGTGCGTTTCGCAATGCGTGTGAACTTTATTTCGCTCTACAACCACGGACTTTTTCTTTGGAAGCTACAAAAGTGGGGTTCATCATCTCCCTTCTGACTGGTGAACCACAAACCTGGGCCCACCGCCTTTTGGAACAGAAGTCTGCGTCCCTGGACTCCCTGGACCGCTTCCTCACTGCAATGGCTCAGCTATATGAGGACCCTCAACCTGCTGCCACGGCTGAAACCGCATTACAATCCTTACAGCAAGGTCGCAGAACGGCCGAGGATTACGCCGTGGAATTCAAACGCTGGAGCTCTGATACAGAGTGGAATGATGCGGCACTGCGACACCAATTTCGCAGAGGACTATCAGATTCTCTAAAAGATGAGTTGGCTCGTGTTGGTATTCCTCAGTCCTTAGATGAACTCATTAATCTCTCAGTTCAAATTGACCGCCGTCTTAGGGAAAGACGGGCCGAAAGATCCTCTGGTCCTTCTCGCCCCTTTTGGATGCTTCCCAAAGTACCTGGTCCTTCTAACTCAGTCCCTTCAGCTTCATCTACCCCGGCTTCTGGGGCTCCTGAACCAATGCAAATCGGACTAATTCGGCCTTCCCTGACCCCTGAGGAAAAGATGCGCAGACGGGCCCATAATCTATGTTTGTATTGTGGGGAATCTGGACACTATGCAAGAATGTGCCCCAACAAGACACGTAAGTGGTTGTCTGCTTCTTCTTTATGTGCACCCGTCTTACTCCCAACCGGCACTCACCTGGCTCTCACTATTGTTTTGCAGCTCTCCGGTCGGAGCATTCCAGTATCAGTCATCATTGACTCAGGTGCATGCAGCTGCTTCATTGACCAAGTTTTTGCAACCAACCATGGCATCCCTCTTCAACCCAAAGTACGGGGCCTTGCGGTCCACCTGGCGGATGGCTCCACACTTAGTTCCGGCCCAGTCACCCAGGAAACGGAACCCCTTCTGACCACCATAGGATCTCAACACCAGGAGCTCTTACGGTTGGATGTCATACCTTCACCTCTCTTCCCGATAATTTTAGGAATGCCTTGGTTGCGTGCTCACAACCCCAGTATCAACTGGGCTACAGGTGAAGTTCAGTTTTCTTCCAGTTATTGCCATCAGAACTGTCACTACGGAAGACCCGACGAACCTGCTTCGCTCCTATGCCTGGGTACTGACTCAGAACTCTACCAGTCCATCCCTGAACCTTACCGGGACTTTGCAGATGTGTTCAGCAAAAAGGGGGCAGAGACACTTCCGCCACACAGGCCTTATGATTGTCCCATAGAACTTCTACCCGGAACAGAAGTTCCCTTCGGAAGAATCTACCCACTTACGGAACAGGAATTGGGCACTCTAAAGGATTACATAGACGAGAATCTGGCAAAAGGGTTCATTCGTCCTTCCACATCCCCGGCCGGTGCAGGTATCTTCTTCGTCGAAAAAAAAGATCATTCTCTTCGCCCCTGCATTGATTATCGTGAATTAAACAAGATTACCATCAAGAACAGATACCCCCTTCCATTGGTACCAGAACTTTTTCAAAGGCTGGGTACAGCCAAAATCTTCACAAAACTGGATCTTCGGGGGGCTTACAACCTGATCCGCATTCGAAAAGGGGACGAGTGGAAAACGGCCTTCCGTACTCGGTTTGGGCACTACGAGTACCTCGTCATGCCATTTGGATTATGTAATGCCCCAGCAACCTTCCAACACTTCGTTAATAACATCTTCCATGATTATCTGGATTTGTACGTTATTGTTTATTTGGACGATATTCTAATTTTCTCTCCCTCCTTGACCGACCACCGCAGACATGTCCGAAACGTCCTTACCCGTCTAAAGCCCCATACACACGCGCGGACAATCCGTGGACCAGGTCCGTCGGACCATGTCCGTCATACTTTGTCTGATGTTGGTTTTGCGTACACACGATCGGACAAAGTTGTCGGAAAATCCGATCATTCTGAACGTGGTGACGTTTGTTGCCTACGACGGGACTACGTAGAGGCTAGTAGCCAATAGCTTTGGTCTTGTAATGTGATCTGAGCATGCGTAGCACTTTGTCCGGTCGGACAAGCGTACACACGCTCGGATTTGGTGTGATCGGACCGGGTTGACGGGAAATCTTTCCAGCAGGAGATAAGACTTTGTCCGACGGACAAACCGACGAACACTGTCCGATGGTGCATACACACGGTCTGATTTTTCAACAACCTTGTCCGATCGGACCAAATTGATGAAAAAGTCCGACCGTGTGTATGGGGCTTAAGACAACATGGACTGTATACAAAATTTGAAAAATGTAACTTCGAGATCCAGAGCGTACAATTCTTGGGACTAATCATATCAGCAGAAGGAATCAAAATGGACCCGAAAAGGTATCCGCCATTTTGGATTGGCCAGCACCCATAGACAGAAAGGGAGTACAACGCTTCATTGGCTTTGCCAATTTCTACAGAAAATTTATCAAAGGATTCTCCTCTATTATTTCACCCATCACTGAACTTACTCGACAGGGAATTCGGTTTCATTGGAGTTCCAAAGCACAACTGGCCTTTGAAAGACTTAAAGAACTTTTTACTTCTGCCTCTATCCTCAAACATCCGAACCCAGCCTTGCCATTTGTTTTAGAAGTCGATGCCTCGGAGATTGCAGTGGGGGCGGTGCTATCCCAACGACAGGGTGCCAAGGCTCTTCTTTTTCCAGTAGGTTTCTTCTCCCGCAAACTAACCTCTTCAGAACGAAATTATGATGTGGGCGACAGGGAACTTCTCGCCATCAAAGTAGCCTTGGAAGAATGGCGCTACCTATTGGAGGGGGCTGCGCATCCTGTTCTGGTGTACACCGACCACAAAAACTTGGAGTATCTGAGAACAGCTAAAAGACTAAGACCACGACAAGCCAGGTGGGCTCTATTCTTCTCACGTTTCCAACTCCACATAACCTAATCGGCCAGGCTCCAAAAACAGTAAGCCAGATGCTCTTTCTCGGATGTTCTTGGATATCGAGCACGATATTCCTCCCGACACCATTCTACCCGCCGGGAATTTCCTACTCTTACAAGAAGACCTCATATCTCGGATCAAACAAGCCTCCATTGGGATGCCTCCCTTGGATGGAGTTTCCAGTAAAGATGGATTGTTTTGGCATGAAGGCAAGATTGTGGGTCCAGAAAAATTGAGGTTACATATATTAGAGTTATGTCATGACCACAAACTGGCTGGGCACTTTGGTATCTCCAAAACAACCGACCTACTACTACGTACCTTCTGGTGGCCCCATCTGACCAAAGATTGTAAGAGATATGTCGAATCATGTTGTGTCTGTGCCCGGAATAAGACTAGCCGAACAAGAGCCTGGGGTCTATTAAAGCCTTTACCAGTCCCAGAAAGACCATGGAGTATGGTTTCAATAGATTTTATTGTCGAACTCCCACCTTCAGAAGGTTTTTCCTCTATCTTTGTTATAGTGGACAGATTGTCAAAGATGGCACATTTTTTGCCCATGAAGGGTACCCCTTCAGCTTTGGAAACTGCACAAATGTTCATTAAAGAAGTGGTAAGGTTACATGGAGTCCCAACAAACATAGTTTCAGATCGTGGTGTCCAGTTTACCTCAAGATTCTGGAAGGCTCTTTGTCGATCTCTGGAAATCGAGTTGGCTTTCTCATCTGCATATCATCCACAGACAAACGGCCAGACCGAGAGAACCAATCAGACATTAGAGCAATATCTACACTGTTTTTCTACCTTTTCCCAAGATGATTGGGCCTCCTTGCTCCCCATTGCTGAGTTCTCATACAATAACTCTCTGCACTCAAGTATTAACCAAACCCCGTTCTTCGCCAATTATGGGTTTCACCCATCCTTTTTACCCAGGTCAATCCCGTAATGCTCCATACCCGCAGTTTCAGAAACACTTGACTTCTTCTCCACTAACAACAAGTTACTACAGGAGACCATGACTAAGGCACAGGAAAATTACAAGAGGATCTTTGATGGAAAGAAGCGCGGAGAACTCATCCTGGAACCCGGCGATCAGGTCTGGTTGTCCACCATCAATTTGAAGATGGCCTGCCCCTCCAGAAAATTAGGCCCTAAGTTCTTGGGTCCTTTTTCCATGAAAAGAAAAATTAATAATGTCGCCTACGAATTGGATTTACCTACTTCTCTAAGGATACATCCAGTCTTCCATGTTACTCTTTTAAAACCAGTGACTCCTAATCCTTTTGCAGGCCGCAGGGTTGGTCCCCCCAAACCCATTATTATCAATGACGAAGAAGAATTCGAGGTGGAAGCAATTCTGGATTGTAGGAAAAGGCGTAATCAGATCCAGTTTCTCATCAAATGGAAAGGATACGGGCCTGAAGATAATTCATGGGAACCTGAAGACAACCTGCATGCGGGTGAGTTATTACGAGCCTTCAAAGACTCACACGCCTCCAAGTTAGCTCATCTGGGCATCCGGCATCGGAACACCGCCAGACCTTGAAGGTATCTAGATTATCTTGATTCCTATTGATAGACTTGTGCCTGCTTCCTATTCCACGCCTCCCTCCATCTGTGTATCCCGCATACCTGCACCCCATCTTGTCCCCAGTGGGGCTTATACCTGGACTTACCACATCTTCTGGATATCCTGCATACCCTTACTCACATCACCCACCTGTGGAATCTCCACCTGTGTATCCCGCATACCTGCACTCCACCCGGTCTCCAGTGGACTCTCCTCACCACATCCGGACACCCTGCACCAGGCTCTCTTACCCTTCCTCACTCTCGTGCCTCCTGTACCCATCTCCAGGGGCCGAAAGTGGGATCCGTACGGGAGACCTCCCCTCTGCCCAAGTGGACTCACCAGTCAGGTACGTACCAGCCTGATAATGGACATTTAATTGCATACACCACCCCTTGGGTGTCACATGAGATAAAATCCCTAATGGTATATTCCTTTCCTGTATGGTCATTTATAAATGAACCCCTACACCTCGTATTTCCAACAATTCTGCTGAAATTATAGCATCTTCCACACGCATAAAAGACTTTATCAATATAAAATTGTAAAACCTTTTCTTTCTGGGGGGTTTATGATATTTTTCACTAGTTTATCTCTTAGTTTTGGGGCTTTCTTATAAATGAACATTGGCCCACTCTGCTATGTTCACCTCACTCTGCTGTGGATCAAACTTGGGTGACCTTGAGTCAGTCTCTATGTCACCCGCCTCCCTAACTGGCTCACCTTTTTCTGTGGTTACCTCTGGCTCTTCTGTAACGCAGAACATATGGATCACAGCAGCAGCCGGCATCTCCGTCTCTGTCTCCACTGCAGCCTTGGCCTCACTGGCAGATGTAGGTAGCTCCCATGTTCTCAGAACAGGTCTCTGTCCATGACCTAAAGCTCAGCCTCTCCTCTTCAGTCCTGGCTGCAAAGATGATCTGGCTCCTTCCTGCTTTATGCCCTGTACACACGGTCGGACTTTCCGACGGAAAATGTGCGATCGGATCGTGTTGTCATAAAATCCGATCGTATGTGTGCTCCATCTGACTTTTTCCGTAGGAATATCCAACACACAAAGTTTTCCAACAAAAAAAATCTGATTGCTTAAATTCCGATCGTGTGTAGACAATTCCGATGCACAAAGTGCCACGCATGCTCAGAATAAATTAGGAGACGAAAACTATTGGCTACTGGCCCATTTATAGTCCTGACGTACGTGTTGTACGCCACCTCGTTCAGAAAGATCAGATTTTCTGACAACTTTGTGCGACCGTGTGTATGCAAGACAAGTTTGGCCCAAAATCCGCCGGAAAAAATCTGACGGATTTTGTCGTCAAAATGTCCAACCGTGTGTACATAGCATAACAGTGGTAGAGGAGTGTAAAATGTCATACCATAGTCCTGTCCATTGAGGGGATCCTAGTACCTCTGTGCAGTAGCCCATACTCCAGTTTACTGTGTAGGTGGTGGGTGGCAAAAGGCTGGATGTCAACTTCAGGAGCAGCTCTCTGCAATGTTCACAAAGGATCCAGGCTTTTACTGCTGTTGTTGACTTTTGGCAGTTTGTGTATACAAGGCATAGATCCCTTCATTGTACCCAGTGCAAAACAGCCTCTGTGCACCAACCACACACTGGTGTCTGGCAAATACTCTTGGGTCTCAGCCGGCCAGGCCAACTGCCCTGGGGGCATGACACTACCTGATGCCATCATCCAAAGGACTAAAAGAGTGCAACTATATCACAGTACTCCATGTGAAAGCTCTGTCTCACTGCCGCACTGACCTTTGCTCCCACAATGTGCAGCACTAAAGCTCCAGCTTTCTCTTCTCTCCAGGCTTGGCAAGTTTTCCCTATACAGAGAGTTAACTCTTCTTTGCCCATTAGAAAATGCACCCTGTACAGGCAGCTATCTTCTCAGCCAAACTTTGTTCTTCACAGCAATTAAAAACCCAGCAATGACCCTCTCCTGTTGCATGCACACCAGACAGTCTATGGAAACACCCCAATGCACAGTCTTCTGTCAGTTGCTATTGGCAACAGCAGCAGGCACCATAGGGATATTCCAAGGATGAGCCCCCACATGAAGCACTCAATCCTGAAGGGGCCACTGGAAACAGACATGTTCTCCCAAGTAGTACATAGACCACCAACCACACCAGCACACTGACAATTAAAACTCAGTCTAGGGGTTGTCTTCTTAGGATTTATTGCTGAAGAATTTTAATAGGAGGACATAATTTAGGGTCATGAGATACTACAAAAAGGTCAGAAACAGCAGAAAAAGAACAAGCTTCTCTCTAATCTTCCAATAGAAGCTATTCTGGAGGTATTTAGGGGTGTTGGTATATCTAAGGCACCACAGCTGTAGATCACAGAGCAATCATTAGAAAATTATTCTTTTTTCACCTCTGTGCAACTATCAGACCCCAAAAAGATCTTTGCTCACAATAGCCCCGAAACTGTCTGCCGCCCGACCTCCACGGGTAGATCCTTAATGAGGGAAATGACAAAGTCCTCCTTCAGACCTGTACTCTGAAACAGCACCCTTCAGCAGTATCCCCTTTTTAGCTGTCTTCCGCAGACCCTTAGCGCAGCCAATACTGAGGCCCAAATGGTGGTTTCTTATCTTAGTAATCCTTCTCCTAGTGCCAGGAGTGCCAGAACCCTTCCTGATGAGAAAAGAACAGTCTGCTCATGGATCCTGCCCATTTATTACCTCCCCAACCACATTCTGGGTGCCCCCTTCCAGGAATTGAAAAGGGCATGATAAATATTCAGCTGATCATTTGAATATTTCTCCCTATGCTGTACAGTACAGGACCAGTCATCGAAGGGGCAATTCACATCAGTTGCTGCTTTGCAAGGCAGTGGATGGATGAAGGAATCCCTTCCACTGAGCTATTGTATTATAACAGTGGGGTGAGTTCTATATTGTCAGAATAGAATAGTCAGTGTTGCTGCCGAGCAAGAAAAAAAAATCCTGACAGGCTGGTTGTACCTAAGTTGATCAAAAGATTGACTTCTGTAAAATCTACCTGCCCATAGATGGATCAAAATGTGGTCGGTCCCTTCTGAACTGGCCACATTTCGATCCATCTATGGCTATCTTTAGGCTGGAGTTCTCCATTGATTACTCAGATTGCACATTGTAACATAATGGCAGCTGTCAAGATGAGTGGTAACATTTAAACACACAGCCAATAACATAGAGACTTCTATACAGGCACTAGGGCTAGCATCCAGGAAAAAGATGTTGACCCTAAAAAATTTCTGACCTAAAATGAAATACCTCTGAATAGTGGTACACTTAAAAGAGAAGCATGGACATAAAAAAATAAAATTATACTCACCTAGGTGGGTGCAGCAACGATCTGATGCATCCGTTCCCCCGCCAGCTCTGCAGTGAGAACTGAGCGATCTAACCCAACTGATCGCTCAGTTCTCCACCTCCACGCTGAACATACTGCACTCCATTTCTGGTTCATATCCCAATAGGACCTACATTGGTAAATACATAGCAAGCTCTTGCTTTATTTTTACATTTCTCTACTTTTCATCCATTTCTCCTGATCTCAGGAATCTCATCTCCTCTTCCCTATTCTTACCATATGGACACCCTATCTTTTCATTCTGTTCACCTTGTTGACATGCTCCATAATATACTTTTATACTGTGGCGATGGGTCTACTCTATATGACATTTATTTTTATTTATACCAATATGGTAATAAACCATTTACTTTATTGTATACAATACAGAAAACCCATCCACAGTTACATCAAGATTCTTCCATACACATTTTTCTTTGGGGGACTGTGTGTGTGCTCCTGGTTCCAACTTGGGTCCTTTCCTCAGCTCCCGTGCTGGACATGTATATCTGGCTGACCTCTGGCAGGTGGTGTCGCATGACCTAATATCAGCTCTTATGTGAGTACTTTCAGTCATGGCCGTTTATTTGTTCATCATCATCCTTAATCCCTCTACCCCTCCAGTCTGTGGCTATATCAAACTATAATGGTGACCTTTTTTTATCCCCTTTTTAGTATATGGATGCACTTGCTCCTGATGAGTGGATAGAAGTCCACGAAACGTCGTCGAGCTTATTTTGATGCATCCATCTCATATGTATGATTCTAGATGGTTTTTATTGCTCTACCACCCTGATATAATGTAATGCCTACTCCATTTGAGGGACTGTGATGTACAATATTTACTTTCTGTGTCATGTTGGTGATTATCCTCAATATATATGTTGATTCTTTGTATTTTTTATGCCAATGTGTTATTATGCTTTAATATGGGTTGATCCATGCCCAATCTTTGGTCTAATAAAGAATATATTTTTTTACATACAGTGGTGTGAAAAAGTGTTTGCCCCCTTCCTCAATTCCTGTTCCTTTGCATGTTTGTCACACTTAAGTGTTTCGGAACATCAAACCAATTTAAACAATAGTCAAGGACAACACAAGTAAACACAAAATGCAATTTGTAAATGAAGGTGTTTATTATTAAAGGTGAAAAAAAATCCAAACCATCATGGCCCTGTGTGAAAAAGTGATTGCCCCCTAAACCTAATAACTGGTTGGGCCACCCTTAGCAGCAACAACTGCAACCAAGCGTTTGTGATAACGTGCAATGAGGCTTTTACAGCGTCCTGGAGGAATTTTGGCCCACTCATCTTTGCAGAATTGTCCTAATTCAGTTACATTAGAGGGTTTTCGAGCATGAACGGCCTTTTTAAGGTCATACCACAACATCTCAATAGGATTCAGGTCTGGACTTTGGCTAGGCCACTCCAAAGTCTTCATTTTGTTTTTCTTCAGCCATTCGGTGGTGGACTTGCTGGTGTGTTTGGGATCATTGTCCTGCTGCAGAACCCAAGTTCGTTTCAGCTTGAGTACACGAACAGATGGTCGGACATTCTCCTTCAGGATCTCTTGGTAGACAGCAGAATTCATAGTTCCATTTATCACGGCAAGTCTTCCAGGTCCTGAAGCAGCAAAACAGCCCCAGACCATCACACTACCACCACCATATTTTACTGTTGGTATAATGTTCTTTTTCTGAAATGCAGTGTTCCTTCTACGCCAGATATACTTGGACACACACCTTCCAAAGAGTTCCACTTTTGTCTCATCGGTCCACAGAATGTTGTCCCAAAAGTCTTGGGGATCATCAAGATGTGTTGTGGAGAAATTGAGATGAGCTTTGATGTTCTTTTTGCTCAGCAGTGGTTTTCTCCTTGGAACTCTGCCATGCAGGCCATTTTTGCCCAGTCTTTTCCTGATGGTGGAGGCATGAACGCTGACCTTAACTGAGGCAAGTGAGGCCTGCAGTTCCTTGGACGTTGTTGTGGGGTCTTTTGTGACCTCTTGGATGAGTCGTCGCTGCGCTCTTGGGGTAATTTTGGGCGGCCGGCCACTCCTGGGAAGGTTCACCACTGTTCCATGTCTTCGCCATTTGTGGATAATGGCTCTCACTGTGGTTCGCTGGATTCCCAAAGCTTTGGAAATGGCTTTATAACCCTTTCCAGACTGATAGATCTCAATTACTTTTTTTCTCAATTGTTCCTGAATTTCTTTGGGTCTCGGCATGATGTGTAGCTTTTAAGGATCTTCTGGTGGACCTTACTGTGTCAAGCAGCTCCTATTTAAGTGATGCCTTGATTGTGAACAGGTGTGGCAATAATCAGGCCTGGGTGTGGCTAGAGAAATTGAACTCAGGTGTGGACAACCACAGTTATAGTATGTTTTAACAAGGGGGGCAATCACTTTTTCACACAGGGCCATGATGGTTTGGATTTTTTTTCACCTTTAATAATAAACACCTTCATTTACAAATTGCATTTTGTGTTTACTTGTGTTGTCCTTGACTATTGTTTAAATTGGTTTGATGTTCCGAAACACTTAAGTGTGACAAACATGCAAAGGAACAGGAAATGAGGAAGGGGGCAAACACTTTTTCACACCACTGTATGTATATGGTTGTGTCTGGCTCTACCTCACGCACCTCATCTAAAGTCTCACCTCCCCCTCTCTTTTAAGCAACTAGGGATGGAGGCGTAATATTCCCTGTTGCGTCTCATTTAAAGTCCCAAATATTTCCTCTTTTCTTTGATCCATGCTGAACAGAGAGCCATGACTGTAAGTCACCAGCTCTCTGCTCTGCCCCTCCAGCTCTCATTGGAGCGCTGGGCTATGGAGGGGCTGGCTCAGGCTCTCAGCAGATTGCTGAAAGGCTGAGCCAGCTGCCAGTTTAGGCATCTGGGTGGATCCGACTGTAAAGTTGGGATCTTTTCCAAGCCTTGAGTGACCTGAAAATGGGTCACAGGAGTGCAGAACGACCTGCACTCCAGTGACCTACAGGAGAAGTATAGCCAAATTCACTTTGGCTATACCTCTCCTTCAAGCATTTCTTAGCATGTATGCCCATTATTTGGAAATATCTAGTTTAATATAATCTGATTATAAGTCCCCTTTAAAATTGCATTGACATCTAACGTAATGGCCACGCAGTTTGAAATATCTTCAGATGGATTTCTCTTTTACCGTGAAAAAGAAATGTTATAAAGTATGCTAAAAAATGTCCTATCGTATATTTGCAAAAGCATGGATTTTGGTGAAAAATTAGTAACACTACATGGCTCTTATCCTAAATAGGGATGAGCCGAACACCCCCCCGTTCGGCTCGCACCAGAACCCGCGAACGGACCTAAAGTCCGTGCGAGCTTTAGAACCCTATTAGTTATAATGGATGCGAACGTTCGAAATTAAAAGTGCTCATTTTAAAGGCTAATATGCATGTTAATGTCATAAAAAGTGTTTGGGGACCTGGGTCCTGCCCCAGGGGACATGTATCAATGCAAAACTTTTTTTTAAAAACGGCCGTTTTTTCAGGAGCAGTGATTTTAATAATGCTTAAATTGAAACAATAAAAGTGTAATATTCCTTTAAATTTCGTACCTGGGGGGTGTCTATAGTATGCCTGTGAAGGGGCGCATGTTTCCCGTGTTTAGAACTGTCTCTGCGCAAAGTGTCATTTTTGAAAGTAAAAAAGCTATTTAAAATCACTCGCGGCTAATGTTAATTCACGGCTCCCGTAACACAGAGAACAGTGATTCATTGAAACTCATTCATAAAAAAAAGTCATTGATAAAAAAAAAAAAATGAAAAAAAAAAAGCGTAGGGGTCCCCCCAAATTCAATAACCAGGCCCTTCAGGTCTGGGATGGATATTAAGGGGGATCCCAGCCAAAAAAAAAAAAAAAAAAAAAATGGCGTAGGGTCCCCCTCAAAATCCATACCAGACCCTTGAGGTCTGGTATGGATTTTAAGGGGAACCCTAGCCAAAAAAAATGGCGTGGGGTCCCCCTCAAAATCCATACCAGACCCTTATCCGAGCACGCAACCTGGCAGGCCGCAGGAAAAGAGGGGGGGACGAGAGCGGCCCCCCCTCTCGCCTGAACCGTACCAGGCCACATGCCCTCAACATTGGGAGGATGCTTTGGGGGTCTAAGACCCCAAAAGCACCTTGTCCCCCATGTTGATTAGGACAAGGGCCTCTTCCCCACAACCCTGGCCGGTGGTTGTGGGGGTCTGCGGGCGGGGGGCTTATCGGAATCTGGAAGCCCCCTTTAACAAGGGGACCCCCAGATCCCGGCCCCCCCCCTGTGTGAAATGGTAAGGGGGTACAAAAGTACCCCTACCATTTCACCAAAAAAGTGGCAAAAATGGTAAAAAGGACAGGAGACAGTCTTTGACAATTCCTTTATTAAAATCTTCTTTCTTCTTTCTTCATCCTTCGGATTCTTCATCTTCTCCTTCCTTCATCTTCTTCCATCTTCTTCTTCCATTTTCTTCTTCCTCCGATCCGCTTCTTCTTGCGCTGGTCTTCTCGTCCTTCTCGTCCGGCATCTTCTTCCGTCGGCGTCGGCGTCGGTGTCGGTGTCTTCTTGGGCCGCTCCGCGCAATGGGAGGCTCCCGCTGTGTGAGGCTCCGCTCCATCTGACAGGTCTTTTAAAACGGAGGGCACCTGGTGACCCCGCCCCCCTCTGACATCATGGGGAAAGCCATCATGGAATTCCCCATGACGTCCCTGTGCGTCAGAGGGGGCGGGGTCACCAGGTGCCCTCCATTATAAAAGACCTGTCAGACGGAGCGGAGCCTCACACAGCGGGAGCCTCCCATTGCGCGGAGCGGCCCAAGAAGAGACAGAGACACCGACGCCGACGCCGACGGAAGAAGATGCCGGACGAGAAGGACGAGAAGACCAGCGCAAGAAGAAGCGGATCGGAGGAAGAAGAAAATGGAAGAAGATGGAAGAAGATGAAGGAAGGAGAAGATGAAGAAACCGAAGGATGAAGAAAGAAGAAAGAAGATTTTAATAAAGGAATTGTCAAAGACTGTCTCCTGTCCTTTTTTACCATTTTTGCCACTTTTTTGGTGAAATGGTAGGGGTACTTTGTACCCCCTTACCATTTCACACAGGGGGGGGGCCGGGATCTGGGGGTCCCCTTGTTAAAGGGGGCTTCCAGATTCCGATAAAGCCCCCCGCCCGCAGACCCCCACAACCACCGGCCAGGGTTGTGGGGAAGAGGCCCTTGTCCTAATCAACATGGGGACAAGGTGCTTTTGGGGTCTTAGACCCCCAAAGCATCCTCCCAATGTTGAGGGCATGTGGCCTGGTACGGTTCAGCGAGAGGGGGGGCCGCTCTCGTCCCCCCTCTTTTCCTGCGGCCTGCCAGGTTGCGTGCTCGGATAAGGGTCTGGTATGGATTTTGAGGGGGACCCCACGCCATTTTTTTGGGCTAGGGTTCCCCTTAAAATCCATACCAGACCTCAAGGGTCTGGTATGGATTATGAGGGGGACCCTACGCCATTTTTTTTTTTTTTTTTTTTTGGCTGGGATCCCCTTAATATCCATCCCAGACCTGAAGGGCCTGGCATTGAATTTGGGGGGACCCCTACGCTTTTTTTTTTGTTTTTAATTAATGAATGACAGCTCTCTGTGTTACAGGAGCCATCAATTCATTAGCCGCGAGTGATTTAAATAGCTTTCTTCCTGCAAAAATGACACTTTTTTGCAGGGAAAGTTCTAAGCACAGGAAACCTGCCCTCCTTCACAGGCTACCTATAGACACCCCCCAGATTTGATACTGCAATGCTGTTCTAACAGCATGCACACACATATCCCCAGAAATAAAAAATATTGTTGTCAGCAGTCAGCAGCACACTGACACGCTGACACTGTGAGTGAAACATAATATGCGAGGCCGCCGCCGCGGCGGCCTCTTATACCGTGGGGCGTGTATTAAAGCCCCTGAGCTATAATTGGCTACAGGCATCCTGCCTGTAGCCAATATGGCTCTCCTCGCTGCCGGCGCTGTGATTGGCAAGCATGCGGGGTCACAGTGCATGCTTGGCCCATCAGCCAGCATTGCACTGCGCGGGCCGCAATGCATTGCGGGGCCGCTCGCATCACACGAATTTGATGCGAGCGGTCCCAATAGTTCTGGGCTCGCCAGCGAGCGAACACCCGGTGCTCGATTCGAACATGGGTTCGAATCGAACACCGGGCTCATCCTTAATCCTAAAGCGTCTTAAATAAGGATTTGCACACTAGGTATGCAAGTACAAGAAGAATCTGACTGCTAGCTATTGAGGATTGAGTGCCCTGGTAACATGTCTGACCAAAATTATTTCTGACGGTCCTTCATAGAGGTTTGATGCTTGAAATGCATCTACAAATGACATAATTACTTAGTTAGGTTTAAAAAAAAAAAGACACACGTCCATCTTATTTAGCCAATAGAAACAATAAAGAAATAGAAAAACTCCATACACAATCCTATACCCACAGGTGATCCAGAGGAGGGCAAAGAAAACGGGTCAAATTTCCCTCTCCTAAAGGCATTCAAATATTCCTGGATCAACAATCTCTGGTAATATTACCTAGTAATGTTAATATCCGGTTATATTTTGTGCATTTAGTAATGCATCCTGTTTTTTTTTTTTTTACATTCCATATAGCTGGCCATACCTAGTTCTTAAAGGAACCTATTTCAGATTTCCACAGCTCTTAAGCCCCATACACACGGTCGGACTTTTTCATGGATTCTGTCCGATCGGACAATGTTGTTGAAAAATCAGACCGTGTGTATGCACCATCGGACAGTGTACGTCGGATTGTCCGACGGACAAAGTCTTATCTCCTGCTGGAAAGATTTGCCGACAACACGGTCCGATCACACCAAATCCGATCGTGTGTACGGTTGTCCGACCGGACAAAGTGCTACGCATGCTCAGATCACATTACAAGACCAAAGCTATTGGCTACTAGCCTCTACGTAGTCCCGTCGTAGGCAACAAACGTCACCACGTTCAGAATGATCGGATTTTCCAACAACTTTGTCCGACCGTGTGTACGCAAAACCAACATCAGACAAAGTATGACGGACAGGATCCGACCGACCTGGTCCGCGGATTGTCCGACCGTGTGTATGGGGCTTTAGTGTGAAGAAGCCTTTCCATATATGACGGTTAAATCTTTTTTTTTAATGTCATATGTCATTTTTTCCTTCCTATCATCGGAATTCTTCTGTCTGTCCACTATACAAAATATTGCCTGCCCCAATTTCAGTCATCTACCTTAAAGCGGTTCTGCACCCTTTTCATTTAGTAAATCTCTTTGCCTTCCAAATCAGGCAAAGAGTACTAAATGAAATGTTTTTTTTTTTTTTTTTTTTTTTACTTACCTTGTAATTGAAGACTTCCGGTCTTCTCCCTCTGCGGCGGCGGGCGGGGTCTTGCGTCGATCGTCGTCACGGCGCACTGTCTCCTGGGATCTGGTGTCATTGATCCCAGGAGTCAGTGCGGGCATCTTCCGAAATCTCGCGAGATTTCGGCCACATCTTCCGAAATCTCCCGAGATTTCGGCCGCATCTGCCGAAATCTCGTGAGATCTCGGCAGATGAGCCGTTACTGCGCACGCGCGAGTAACGGCAGTGCATGCTGGGCCATCTAAAGTCCCTGTGGGTGTTTCACATGCCCACAGGCAAGATGGCCCCCAGCACTAAAGAAGAAGACGAGGAACTTCATCGGACGAAAACCGGCGGCGATCGAGATGGAGGATGGAACAGGTGAGTCCCCTAATAAAGGTAAGCACACTTTATATTACATCCTAAAAAAAAAAATATTTTTTCAGAGTGCAGAACCGCTTTAAGATGACAACCATAAAGTGGATGTTAAGTAAATGCCTACCAGAAATTTCACTTACTGACAAAAAAATCAGCAATTGTGAATAGAAGACCGGAGACCTTAGAGAAGCACAGTATGTACACGTAAACAAGTAACGTTCAAACCGGCAGATTTGCTAATATTTAGTTCTGTGGAATGCCTAGCAGGGCTGATTCAGCTGATCACCTGAGGAGTAAAATCTCTCCAAACCACCCCACCCTACACGCCACATGTTTTTAGATTTTGCTGCCAAGTTCTATGTGAAAACTATTTAATGGAACTCTTCAGGCATTATTCTCACAAAAGTTCATGGTGACTTTTTAGTTTTGATATTTAGGCAGTGCAGAAATAACAATAGAAAGCTGGTAATTGATGAAGAAAGTTTTGTCACAAGGGTCACACTTGGCTGAGAACACTTTGGTGTAATTCGTTTTTTTAAATGCAATCTCCGGGAAACAGACATAAATCAACCAGTAAGAAAAAAAAAAAACAGCTTAATGCATAAATGCGTTGCCTAAATTCAACATCTGTAATAAAGATAAAGAAGAGCCTGGCTGAAAGGTAAGCAATCTCTATCTTTCTCTTTTTTTATTATTATTATTTCTCGTTTTTTTTTCTTTATACACTATAGTAATTAAAAAAAGTAACTAAGGATGACTCATACATCTATTAAATTTACCATTTAAAAAAATATATATTTTTATGTACAATAAGCCAACCTTGCTCAACCTTTTTAACAAGGAGGAATCCTTGAAATAACTTTTTGGGCTCACACAACCCTTGCTAATTATAATTATTAAATCCATAGCTCACAGTTCATTAGTGTGATGGTCACTTAGAAGAACACTTCTTACGTTTGTGACCATTGGGAATAATTCCCCTCTTACAGATATCTAAAACAATCATTGGTATCAGTAGCATTTATCTAAAGTTGCTCATTGCTTAAGGAACCTCTAGCAAACTCTGGAGGAACCCTAGGTTTCCATTGAACCATGGTTCAGAAAGGCTAGAATAGTTTATTCAATACCCTTTTCCTTTGAGCCTCCTTTTTTATTTTTCTGTCCTCTTTAGTTTTTGAAGGTTGACAGCAAAAAAAGTAGTCAACTTAGTTTGTCCTTTTTTTGCTTTTATTTTGTCTGTTCCAAGCACTTCAGTTCTCTTTCTCTAAAATAATACTTTTTAATGATATATTGAAATGTACTATGGTTAGTTTCAGGTCAAGCCCCAATGTTCTTAATCTCATATTAAAAATACTACCTTCCTTTGCAGCACCAAAAAATTTCTCAAATAATTTTTAATTAAAAAAAAAAAGTATATCTAACTGTGAGGAGGAGGGGGCAATATGTCTCCTAGGTTCGGGAGAAGGTCCGTTTTAACCGAACACAGCTAACGGAGAGTTTGGTGGGCATTACCGCCTCTGAATGTGACCCATTCAAGTAAATGGAGTCATGCCACATGTTTTAACATAAATTCCACTCAGCCTTAAGGTTGCAGATAGACGTTCATTACTGCAGCACACAAAAACACACATTATGTACATAAGAACATTGCTGGCATCCAAAACATTAGGGCAACAAAGCTCTCATGCATGTGTTGGAAAAATTCCTAATGCCCATCTTTTGGCCCATTTCTGTGCATTGGAAGGCCACTCAAAATGAATTGGCTGTGATGCTCTTAAGATGTGACACAATGAGTATTAACACAACCCACAGGAATGGGGAAGAGTTAACATGCTTTGTGTATTTAACTGACTAAATTATGTTTCATGTTTCTTTTCTTTTTTCAAGTTTGTACATATTAAGTTCTTCTATTCTCTTCTGAAATGTTTTATCCTTCGAGTCTTGCACCAATTCTGCTGCCCATCTGTGGATTTTCTCTGTGGCTATATACCAAGACTTTTTTTTATCATTCACATTTTCATTCCACCCAAAACTTGCCTATAATATTTTGGTAACTGCTAGAGAGTAAACTCATCCAATTGCTACTTGCATCACTCAAGCACTTTGGTGGTGAGAAATCTGATCTTGAGTTCCAGGGCCTGACCTGCCATGGTTATTATTGGGAGGTCCCAAAACTCTAAAATGAAAAGGAACGGAGCTGAGAACTATGAAAGGGTATGTTATGGCTAGTGTCCCCAAAAGAAATAAAAAGCCACCGGATAGCTCATAACAGCAACTGAAATATAAGCTTGGGGCGCACTTACCCTTTAAATATATACTGTAATAGACATCAGCTGCTTTACTTATATTTTGCCTTTTTCCTAATTGACTTTACTAAAGTGTAATGCCCCGTACACACGGTCAGAAATTCCGACGAAAAATGTCTGATCGGACCATGTTGTTGGAAAATCCGCCTGTGTGTGGGCTCAATCGGACTTTTTCCGTCGGAATTTCCGACGGAAAAAGTTTGAGAGCTGGATCTAAAATTTTCCAACAACAAAATCGGATCACACCAATTCCAATCGTGTTTAGCCTAGTCCAACGGACAAAGTGCCATGCATGCTCAGAAGAAATTCTGAGACAGAAGCGCCCAGGTCGGGTAAAACTAGCGTTCGTAATCGATAGAGCACATTCGTCACGCTGCAATGTTAAAAATTGTTTAATGCAGCACATTCTCTTTTTCTTTAGAATGCAAGAAGAATGAAGTTCTTTTGCTGCTCATATTCACACTGACTTCTCCAAAACTTATTTCCTTATTCTTTTTCCTGATTTCGTGAATAGAATATTTTTATTAGTCAAATCTCCAGAATCATTTTTTTTTTTTCTTTGTAAATTTTGTGGTTGTTTTTTTAATCAAGATGTCCTTTATTTGACATTTTGCTCATCTTCGTAATTTTTTTGTGTGTTTTGTGTGTCTCAACTTACCCCAACACCATTATTCTCATTTTATTTTATTTACTTATTTATTTTTTTAATCTCTAGGAGGTTGTTTGGTGTTGGTGCCCCTTGTTAATTTGACTTTCTATTTTAGAAATGTACCTGCCTACTCACAAATAAACTGTCCTTTTTGAAGTAAAACACATAGGCAAGTATTTCTTGAAAACCAAAAAACATTTATTAGGTGTCAGAAACAAATAAAGAGGGAGGCAGCGCTGGAGAAACTGGGGAAATTTGCGAAGCCTTTGGCCCCCAGGGCAGACATCAATTATTTTAACTCAAAAATTGGTGGCCTGAGGAGTACATATCTAAGGGAGTACAAACTGGTCCAGAAGTCCAAGAGATCCGGAACTGCAGCAGATGACATCTATGTCCCCAGGCTGTGGTCATACAAGAGGCTGCATCATCTGTCAGACCAGACTGAACCAAGGTCATCACACTCAGGTCTTCCTTCCACGCTTCCTTCCAGGATGTGGCTGTGGTGCTGGAGGTGTGGCAGAAGGAGGAGGAGGAGGAGCATGGTCCAAATCACACAAGTGTGTTCTTTGTGTCATTAAGCCCAACAACCCCTTATTTAGGGTTTTGACAATGACCTCCTCACACCTGAGGCGTTGCCCCTCCTCCATTTGGGTCAGTTTGCAGGCAGCCAAGGTGGCAAAGGCCTCTTCATAAGTGGGGGTGGCTTTGAGGGCCGCAGAAGCCTCCCCAATCTGCCTAAGCGCTGACTCCTCCACATTCCCCCCCTTTCTGGCCCTTTTGTGTGGAAGGCGGAGGGGAGGGACTTGAGATTGAGTCAGGCTCCTAGGCCTGCCCACATCTTGGCTGCCACTTACCCCTACCTCCTCCTGGCTGCCACATTCCACAGCCACCTCCTGGCTCCCGCATTCCACGCCCTGCTCCTGGCTGAGGTCTTCCTGTGTATGAAAAAGGGACATAGTTTTAGTGTTTGGTTCATCAAACACACACAATGTTCAGCTCTTGACTGTTGCAAATTGTTAACAAATAGAAAAGACTATCATTCTGAGCCCAGCAGTTTCCATTCTTGGACAAAATCTTTCGAACACTACTGTCTATTGATATGTAAAACACTTTAGAAAATCAGCAATTAGTGCTCAAAAATCAAGTTAACATCATTCATTTTTACTCCAAAAATATGTTGAACTATACTATACCTGGCTCAAACTGGGCTCCTCAACATCTTCCTGACTGGAAGGCCCAGGTTGGGTGTCGGAAGCCTCAGCAGGGGTGGAATGCAGCGTAGAATGAAGTGTGGAAGGAAGAGTAGAGAGGGATTCCCTGACCTCAGTCTGGTCTGCCAGAAAATGGAGCCTCTCATAGTACCACAGCTTGGGGACATAAAGTTCATCTGTTCCAGCTCCATATCTCTGGGACTCCAGCACCTTCTTGCGATATGTACTCCTCAGGCCACCAATTTTTGTTTTTAAATAGTTGATGTTTGCTCTGGGGAACACCGGCTTCACAAACTCAACCAGTTTCTCCATCACCGCCAGCCTCTTTATTTTGTTGCTGTATTGGGGGTGTTTGGATTGCCACAAACAGGGCATCTCCCTGGACTTGTCAATGAACAGGGGGAGGAGGCTGTGGTTGTTAAACCCATCCATATTCTCTGCAAGACACAACACCAGACAAACCGAAAATAATGTCACGCTAAACTCTCCTAATCTTGTCCCAATATAAGCCTCAATCTAGAAGCAGTCTAGGCTAGTGATGTACCAAGTTCAAATTGTACCTTTGTTATAGTGATCATCGCGTCAGCTCTCTCCCTCTGCTCACAGCTCGTACGTACGACACACGTGTGTTTATTTTTTTTTATACAGTGCGCATGTGTGAAACTTCGCCCGCCCCTGACGATCTTTTTAGTCTATTCCCCGCCCCGTCTCCTTTGGCGCAGTGGGGAGAGCACATGGCGGAGACACAGAAGGTGCGCACTGATTATTACAGTAACGAGGAGGAGGACGAGGAAAGCCCGGAGCCAGAAACATCACGATCCCGGAGGAGAAGATTTAAGGCCTCAAATATGTATTTTGTAGAGATGGCGGACATATTGAAGAGGAGCGACTAAGATGGGAAGTATGGGCCTTACCCCCAACCCAAATGGACATATTGAAGAGGAGCGACTATAATGGGAAGTATGGGCCTTACCCCAACCCAAATGTCAGAAAGGCCAAGATCATGGCAAAAGTTGTGAAGAGTCTGCAGAAGAACTTTGGGGTATGACGATCCAAGGATCAACTGAGAGAACGCTGGTCAGACCTGAAACTGAGGGAGCATGATCAGTACCAAAAGATCAAGCGACTTCTTCAAAACAGTAAGTAGTTGTCGTGTGTTCATATTATTTTTATTGCTTGCATACTGCTCCATGTGCTTTGATTTAATGTTGTCAAGTTTAAAATGGCCTGTTCGTGGGTTAAATCTTTCGTAATAAACCTTGATCGTTCGCCCACTTCAAATACGATGTTTTGGAAAGTTGCAGAAAACTACATTTGTTCAGCCCTATCTATCTCTAGTCAAAGGAAGTTTCTTGTCTACAGAGCTTGGTAATAGAATGAAATGCAAACTTGTTTCAGTGTAAAGGAGAGGACACTCAGTAGCTGTTTACACATCTGGACTCTGGAGCACTAGTGTGGGACACCAGAACACCCTTTTTATTCGGATGTCCCACAAACGTGCTCCAGTGGATACTATAGGGGTGTCTCCATCTGACAAACTTTCACAAAACAGGTAATACGTATTCCAGCTTTAGAAAGTGTCAAAAATAATGTGCTTTCATTTTGACATTCTAGGCATGGGTTCAGGAAGTAAATGCCCAGTTTAATCCCCAATTTGTGTGCATCTTCTAAAATTTGCTTTTCCAGGGATGACACCCCATGTGATGAAGGCAATATCAACACAGTTTGGACATACTCATGTCTGATATTGTCTTCACTTTTCTAAATTTAACTTTGTAAGTTCCTGTGTTCTGTATGTTATGCTTTGATACATGCCTGTTTACACAAAAGCGACAAGTTATATTAATATTAGCAAATAATGTTATCTACACCAAATATGCTGTTTTGTTGTAAAACCCATTTAGAAACACACATGTGAATGTGCTTAAAGTAAAAATGTTCATTATCAACAATGTGTGGCTTCCTTATTCAATACCCCAAAAGCAGTATTTGTAGTAAAGTTGTTGTTTTCTGTGACAATGGGTGTTATTTACTAAAGGCAAATCCACTTTGCACTCCAAGTGCAGTTTCAGGTGAACTTTTGCAGTGCACTTGTAGTGCATTGTGGAATTTCCTTTAGTAAATAACACCCACAGTGCTTTTTAATTAACCACCAATCACGCCATTTTCAGGACTCCACACATTTCTGTCATGGTGCTAAAAAGGAGTAATCTTTTTTGTCAGTAATGCACTACATACCTTAACTAGAAAAACTAGCTGTATGTAGCAGACCCACAAAATTAGAAGATTATTTTTAGGAAGAAGAGACTGTCACCTCATCTCGCCCAGAAAGTGGGTTTACACTGTTGAAGATAAAGGCCAAAAAAGAAACCATTAAAGAAGCTAGGAGACACCTAAAACAAACCCAAGCAGTAAATAAAAACAAATGTTCTTTCATTTTAAAAGTAAAATTTATTAAAAAATGACTCTCAGACACAAGTACTCCATATATCTTGTTCTGACTTTGCAGGCGCTTTGGGGGGGCAAACCAGGACGGACAGCTTCAAAGGCCTTCAGGTTGGCATTTTGGTGTAAGTCAGCATCAGGGCCAACTGAGACCACATAGTTCGTTGAATGTTTTTTTTTTTTAAATTGTGCAGAATGCAGCAGGAAAGCACAATGTGATTGAGTTTATATTCCGCCACGTGGATGGGTGTCAAAAATAGGCGGAACCGGCTGGCCATTATCCCAAAAGAGTTCTCCACTACCCTTCGGGCTCTGGACAGCCGGGAATTAAAGACCCTCTGGTCCGGGGTGAGGGTCCTCATCAGGAAAGGCCGCGTCAGATGGCTTGACAGCACAAACGCCTCATCCGCGACAAAAACGAAGGGGAGTCCTTCTGCATTCTCCTCTGGAGGTGGCAAGCCCAGACTGCCACTCTGGAGATGCCAGTAGAACTCCGTCTGTGTGATGACTCCACCATCCGAGATCCGGCCTTTTTTCCCCACGTCCACATTCATGAAGTTATAAGTCGCTGACACCACCGCCAACATCACGATACTATTATACCCCTTGTAATTATAATAGTAGGACCCCGAGTTGGGGGGTGGGACGATGCGGACGTGTTTCCCATCAATTGCCCCTCCACAGTTAGGAATGTTCCAATGGCTGGCAAAGTGGGAGGCCACAGTCTGCCATTCCTGTGGCGTTGAAGGAAACTGTGGAGTCAAACAAGAAAAAAAATTGTATTTTGGCACATAAACATTGCAAGCAGATTAGAAACAAACATTTTGGGCCAAGATCAGTATAACATTTTTGGAAAACAGTATTTAAAAACAAAAGTATAAGGTAGCAGATTCCTCACCCCCCACCCCCCCCCCCCACATCTGATGGCCCATTGCCAAAAATTAGGGGGGATGTACTGGACAGGTAACCCTCTCCACTTCATTGAGAGCTGAATGCCTAAATAATGTGTGATAGTTTGGCCAGAACTTCCTTACTTTACACTATTGGCAGCCCACGAACAGGTAAGAAGCGTCATAATACCAAAAAAATATCACAAAATGAACAAATGGAAGCACATTTTTACATTCTGCTATTACCTATCAAGATAATATTAGGAGTAAAAAAATAAATACAATTTAGCATTTGAAAGTATTGAGGCAGGCCCTTGCACTACATGCTTTGCTGAATTTAACAATAATGTGACCACTAAAGAGGTAGGTATAGTGTGTATTGGGTTTGGCAAAGTCAGCAGAAAGGGGATTGGTATCAGCTGACCTAGCAGTTGGGGGAGGGGAGTTCCTAATGAGTTTGGCCCACCAAAAAAAACCTCAGAGTCTCTGCATGAAGTTAAACACACACATAACATTTGTAGAGATTTTAGGGGGTGTTTAGGGGAAACCAATACTATGGAGCTGACAAAATATATTGCTAAGTGACTAGGCTATAGGTGTATATAGGTGCAGGAGAGCATGCTGGGGAGGTAAGTGAAGGCAAAAATGCATGAAGGACAAAAAAAAACATTAAAAGCTTCCAGCATGCATGAGGACAAAGAGGCACAGCATATTACAGCATATAGCAACCCTGGTAATTAGGGAATGAGGAAAGAAATACAATACATTAGCACACCTTAAATACATAGAATGTGATGTTAAAGGAGAAATCTTACCTTTATATAGTCCTCCTGCAGGACCTGTATGATGGCAGAACAGGTCTCTGGAATAATGATCCCCAGAGCCTGGGGAGAGATGCCTGTGGAGAACTTGAGGTCCTGAAGGCTTCTCCCTGTCGACAAGTACCTCAACGTGGCAACTAGCCTCTGCTCCACAGTGATGGCTTGCCTCATGCAGGTATCCTGCCTGCTGATATAAGGGGTCAGCAAAGCCAACAGACGGTGAAAAACGGGGTCCGTCATCCTGAGAAAGTTCCTGAAATCATCAGGATTATTCTCCCGGATCTCACGAAGCAAAGGCATGTGCGAGATATTGTCACGCTGGAGCAACCAATTCTTGGTCCATGAACTCTGCCTCCTCCTCCGTCAAAGCTAAAAGCCCAACACCAAGCCCCTGCACAGAGCGAACTCTACGATGAGTACATACACGAAACATGGCTTCAAAATGGTCGGCTGGTCAGAACGGACTAACAGAAAGCAACGATAAACAGCACGGCCTGAAAGAACGAACTGAATACCAGAAACGAGCGGACAATAAGCAGTGGAAATCAAAGCGTACTATATCAAGATATAGGCTGCAATGACAAACAAATGCGAACTGACTACACGCACTGATAAACAGATACGCACCGACAAGCACAAACTGTAGAGCAGTAACGATCTGAAGCACAAGTCTGAAAAGAATCGAATCGTCTCTAACCAAACTTCTACTAACACACGATAAACACAAAATCAGCAGAAGGAGCTCAACTGTGCTGGACATGGTGCTGAACTTCCCTTTTCTAGTCGACCGGAAATTCCGACAACGTTATCCGACCGTGTGTACGCAACACCAGCTTCGGACAAAATCCGACGGAAATGATCCAACGGATTTGGTCATCGGAATTTCCGACCGTGTGTACGGGGGCCAGGGCCGGACTGGGAATGAAAACCAGCCCTGGAAAAAATTTCATACCAGCCCCACAGCATTATTATACCAGCCCAACAGCATAACGTCATTATTTTCTTGTTCATAAAAGGGAAAACCATACATTTTAAAGCACATTTGAAGAGTGCATTATATATAGATAAGACACACATAAAAGCAAATAGGGCTCTATATATATAAAAGCAAATTACAATTAAAAGTGGAGTAATCATCAAGAACAGTCCACTTATTGTATGGTGATATATATTTCCAAATTTCCGCTTTTTTTTTTTTTTGCTTATATCACAAAAAATTAAAAACGGAGTCATGAATAAATACCACCAAAGAAAGCTCTATTTGTGTGAACAGCATTGCATGAACGCGCAATTGTCATTGAAAGTGCAAGAGCGCTGAAAGCTGAAAATTGTCCTGGGAAGGAACGGGGCGAAAGTGCCCAGTAATGCACACAAAAAAAAAAAATTGCCTGCACACCATTGCCCTTTACACATGTATGGTGTATCAAAATTTAGGAGTTTTTGACTCTGTCCCTTAATGCCCACCTACTTTTTATAGGGCACACATGTAAATGTAAAACATGGTGGTATTTCCCCACCCAGGGGAAATACAACCGGGCAGTGGCGGTGCATCCATAGAGGGTGAGGGGAGCGCTGCCCCCTCTCTCCTGCACCCGTCAATCTACAATAGATAGATGCACGAATCTATCTATTGTCGCCGCTGCCGCCCCCTATTCAGGTGTCCGGCCCCTTGCCAGGCATCTGAATTACAGGGGGTGTTTTTGGAAGTGCCTGATTAGAGCCGTGGGCTCTAATAGGCTTCAAAATTGGTAAACAGTGGGAACACTGCTGTGCGTTCGCTGCTTACACAGTGCTGTGTTAGGGAATCAAATAAATCGCTTCCCTAACACTGACCCGCCTCTCACCCAATCAGGTGCACTGGGTCTGGTTACCTGTCACCTGATTGGCTGAAGCAACAGGCGCTGTGATTGGATGCCTATCGGGCATCCAATCATAGCAGAAGAGGACTGGAGAAGACATTGATGACTTGGAGGGAGCGTGCAGGAATGCGCTGACCCGAGACAGGTAATTGCCGGGCGGGGGGGACACTGGGAGCATTTGATGGGGCAAACTGGTAGCAATTAATGGGGCAAACAGGCAGCAATTGATGGTTACAGTGGCTGCGTTTGATGGGCATAGTGGTGGCAATTTATGGGTACAGTGGCTGCGTTTGATGGTACAGCGGCTACGTTTGTCAGGCACAGTTGCTGCGTTTGATGGGCACAGTGGTGGCAATTTATGGGTACAGTGGCTGCGTTTGATGGCACAGTGGCTGCGTTTGATGGCACAATGGCTGCGTTTAATGGGCACAGTGGCTGCGTTTGATGGCACAGTGGCAGCGTTTAATGGGCACAGTGGTGTCAATTTATGGGCACGGTGGTGGCAATTTATGGGCACAGTGGCATGCGTTTGAGGGCACAGTGGCTGTGTTTAATTGGCACAGTGGTGGCAATTTGAGGGCACAGTGGCTGCGTTTGATGGGCACAGTGGTGGCAATTTATGGGCACAGTGGTGGCAATTTATGGGCACAGTGGCTGCGTTTGATGGGCACAGTGGCTGCGTTTGATGGCCACAGTGGCTGCATTTGAGGGCACAGTGGCTGCGTTTAATGGGCACAGTGGTGGCAATTTGAGGGCACAGTGGCTGCGTTTGATGGGCACAGTGGCTGCGTTTGATGGGCACAGGGGTGGCAATTTATGGGCACAGTGGCATGCATTTGATGGGCACAGTGGCTGCATTTGATGGCACAGTGGCAGTGTTTGATGGGCACAGTGGCTGCGTTTGATGGCACAGTGGCAGCGTTTAATGGGCACAGGGGCAGCGTTTAATGGGCACAGTGGTGTCAATTTATGGACACAGTGGTGGCAATTTATGGGCACAGTGGCTGCGTTTGATGGCACAGTGGCTGTGTTTGATGGGCACAGTGGTGGCAATTTATGGGCACAGTGGCTGCGTTTGAGGGCACAGTGGCTGCGTTTAATGGGCACAGTGGCTGCGTTTAATGGGCACAGTGGTGGCAATTTGAGGGCACAGTGGCTGCGTTTGAGGGCACAGTGGCTGCGTTTGAGGGCACAGTGGCTGCGTTTGATGGGCACAGTGGCTGCGTTTGATGGGCGGCACAGTGGTGGCAATTTATGGGCACAGTGGTGGCAATTTATGGGCACAGTGGCTGCGTTTGATGGGCACAGTGGCTGCGTTGGAGGGCACAGTGGCTGCGTTGGAGGGCACAGTGGCTGTGTTTGAGGGCACAGTGGCTGCGTTTTGATAAGCACAGTGGTGGCAATTTATGGGCACAGTGGCATGCGTTTGAGGGCACAGTGGCTGCGTTTGATAAGCACAGTGGTGGAAATTTATGGGCACAGTGGCATGCGTTTGAGGGCACAGTGGCTGCGTTTGATGGGCACAGTGGCTGCGTTTGATGGGCACAGTGGCATGCGTTTGAGGGAACAGTGGCTCCATTTGAGGGCACAGTGATGCAATTGATGTTTTATTTTTTATTTTTTCAGTTTGCGTCTCTTCCCCCCCCACCCCCCAAGAAACTGCAATGCTCTGCAAAGAAGTGCACTCTTTTTTTATCTGAGAGAGAGAGAGAGAGAGAGAGAGAGAAAGAAAGAAAGAAAGAGAGAGAGAGAGAGAGAGAGAGAGAGAGAGAAAGAAAGAGAGAGACAGAGAGAGAGCGAGGTACCTTAATTCTTCTGACCCATGAGCGGCCGCCCACTTCTCCTATTCTCCTCGTGCAGGCTAGTGGGCGGGCCGAATGGAAAAAGAAATCAGCTGTGCTGCAGTTCTGGCGCCGCGCGGGCCGAATGCATGTTGAGATCAGCGTTCTCATGCTCCTCCCATCACTCAAACAGGCATGTCAGTGGGGGCGGCGCCGATTCAGACGAGGAGATACAGGCACGCCGCACACACAGGCTGCCTGCATTGCAAAGTGCGGCCGCCGCCGCTACTGTTTATTTTGCTCTGCTGATAGAGTGACACTGCCAGCCAAGCGGCAAGCGACAAAAGCGGCCCCAGGGCACTGAGAGCAGACGGCCTACCGGGAAATATCCCGGTATCCCGGTAGGCCAGTCCGGCGCTGACGGGGGCTAAGGAATAATTCAGTTTGAGTATGATTATATGAAGCCATTTTTCTCTTTTCTTGGTCCCTTCCTATAAGAAGGGATCTTTAGAGAATGACATGTGCAATTTTTTGCGGTTGAACATATTGTTTGTACCAGTATAAAAATTACTTAAAATGTATCAATAAACATTGTTTATCAGTTTTGAAAAGAGTAGAGAAGGGGTTGGTTTTGTTTCGTTGTCTGCCCTGTTGGGGAGAAATCCCCTCATTTCCTGTCCTAGAGACACACTAGGAACAAATCAGAAATATCTTCAGAGTGAGGAACACGCCCTCTTAGACAGTCACTGAAACAGGTGTGCTCATTGGAAGATTTGCTTTCACTTTACTGATTTCACTTTTGGTCACCACGACAAATGATGGGGGTGAAAAATCCTGAACAACATGATAAAAGAGGCACTGGGAAGTTAAATGAAGGAAAACTTCAAGCAAGCTCAATAGTTGAGCACCCAACGATAGCTCAAACAGTAGAACTAGAGAAAGGACCACCAGACCAAACCCAGATAAAAAAGTCAAAAATATGTTTAATTGTTGCTAAACAAATGCATTTTGGGGGCAACAACACTCCCTCTTCATCATTAAAGATGTCAGTTTATAAGCTCCAACCTTCTTTATTACAGATGAGTCTCCTTGTACCAGATTTGAGTCAAAACCTTATGGGGCACCTTACATAGTAGGCGAGGTTGAAAAAAGTCCATCAAGTCCAACCTATGTGTGTGATTTTACATTGTATATCCCTGTATGTTGTGGTCTTTCAGGTGCCTATCTAATAGTTTTTTGAAATTATCAATGCTCCCCACTGAAACCACTGCCCGTGGAAGAGAATTCCACATCTTAACCGCTCTTACGGTAAGGAACCCTCTACGCAGTTTAAGTGTAGAGCTCTTTTCTTCTAATTTTAGTGAATGGCCACGTGTCTTATTAAATTTCCTTTCGCAGAAAAGCTTTATCCCAATTGTGGGGTCACTAGTACAGTATTTTTACATTGAAATCATATCCCCTCTCAAGCATCTCTTCTCCAGAGAGAACAAGTTCAGTGCTTTCCTCATAACTAAGGTCTTCCAGTCCCTTTATTTGTTTTTTGCCCTTCTCTGGGCTCTCTCCAGTTCCAGCACATCCTTCCTGAGGACTGGTGCCCAGAACTGGACAACATACTATATTCTTGTAGAGTGGGAGAATTATTGCTTTATCTCTGGAGTTAATCCCATTTTTAATGCATGCCAATGTTCTGTTTGCTTTGCTTACAGCAGCAGCTTGGCAGCAGCTTGGCAGCAGCTTGGCATTGCATGCCATTGCTGAGCCTGTCATCTACTAGGACCCTCAGGTCCTTTCCCATCCTAGATTCCCCCAGAGGTTCTCCCCATAGTGAGTGGATAGCATTCATATTTTTGACACCCAAATGCATTATTTTACATTTTTCTACATAAAACCTCATTTGCCATGTAGTTGCCCACCCCAATAGATTGTTCGGATCTTTTTGCAAGGTTCCCACCTCCTGCGGAGAAGTTATTGCTCTGCTTAGCTTAGTATTGTCCGCAAATACAGAGATTGAGCTGTTTATCCCATCGTACAGGGAGACCCCACTTTCCACCCGGACCATTTCGAGTGCTCATCATTTATCACCACCCTCTGAACTCCCCCTTGTAGCCAGTTTTCAATCCATGTACTCACCCTATGATCCATGCCAATGGACCTTACTTTGTCCAGTAAATGTTTATTGGGATCTGTATCAAAAGCTTTGCAAAATACAGATACACCATGTCTACCGGCCTTCCTTTATCTAGATGGCAGCTCTCCTCCTCATAGAATTTTAATAGATTAGTTTGGCAAGAATGATTCTTCATGAATCCATGCTGATTACTGCTAATTATATCGTTGTCATTACTAAAATCTTGTATATAGTCCCATATCAACCCCTCCAAGAGCTTGCATACAATTGATGTTAGGCTAACTGGTCTGTAATTCCCAGGGATGTATCTTGGCCCTTTTTTAAATATTGGTGCTACGTTGGATTTTCTCCAATCAGCAGGTACCATTCCAGTCAGTAGACTGTTCGTAAAAATTAGGAACAATGGTCTGGCAATTACTTAACTGAGTTACTTAAGGACCCTCGGGTGCAAGCCATCTGGTTCCGGTGACTTATTAATGTTACGTTTTTAAGTCTATTTCTAATTTTGTCCTCTGTTAGCCATGAGGGTGCTTCCTGTGACATGTCATGAGGATAAACATTGCAGTTTTGGTTACTGAAGATCCCCGATTCCCCTGGAAGACGGAGGTGAAGAATAAATTCAATACCTTGAGCTTCTGTTGTTCTTTTCTTTATGAGTCCTGGAACAGAGACTCAAGGGTCCTTCCATCTATGCTTCCCTATATGGTATCAGCCTCAGTAGTACCCACTGCCAGTTGTGTTTGAATGGTTTAGTTACTTTACTATGTTATTTTGAATTATGCCATTGGTCTATTGGATGTGGATACTCTATTTAGCTGTATTTTCAGCTATTTAGCCTTTAGATGAGCAACTGGGAGGGAGGGGAAACATAAAGCTGTTTTGGCCACCCCCTAGCCACCTGTGTGAAAGGGGCCTAACTGTGGACCTACCATATGCAAGCAAAAAACATGGGTACCAGAATAATTTGGCCTTTTCCGTATAATGAAAACTTTAACCACCTGTACTACTACTTAACTGACTGACAAGTAGGGATGAGCTTCAAGTTCGAGTCAAACTCATGTTTGACTCGAACATTGCCTGTTCGCCTGTTTAGCGAACAGCGAACAATTTGGGGTGTTCGCGGCAAATTCGAAAAGCCGCGAGCACCCTGTAAAAGTCTATGGGAGAAATCTCAAGTGCTAATTTTAAAAGCCTGTATGCAATTTATTGTCATAAAAAGTGTTTGGGGACCTGGGGCCTACCCCAGGGGACATGTATCAATGCAATTTTTTTTTTTAAAAACGGCCGTTTTTTCAGGAGCAGTGATTTTAATAATGCTTAAAGTGAAACAATAAAAGTGTAATATTCCTTTAAATTTCATACCTGGGGGGTGTCTATAGTATACCTGTGAAGGGGCGCATGTTTCCCATGCTTAGAACTGTCCCTGCACAAAGTGTCATTTTTGCAGGAAAAAAAGCTATTTAAAATCACTCGCGGCTAATGAATTGCCGGATCCCATAACACAGAGAACATAAATTTGAGAATTGAGAAATTCAATTACCAGGCCCTTCAGGTCTGCTATGGATATTAAGGGGAACCCCACTTCAAATTGAAAAAAAATGACGTGGGGTCCCCCTAAATATCCATACCAGACCCTTCAGGTCTGGGATGGATTTTAAGGGGAACCCCGGCCAAAAAAAAAATGGCGTGGGGCCCCCCACAAAATCCATACCAGACCCTTATCCGAGCACACAACCTGGCAGGCCACAGGAAAAGAGGGGCGGGACGAGAGCGCCCCCCCTCCCTCCTGAACCGTACCAGGCCACATGCCCTCAACATTGGGAGGGTGCTTTGGGGGTCTGTGACCCCTCAAAGCACCAGGTCTGTGACCCCTCAAAGCACCTCGTCCCCACAACCCTGGCCATTGGTTGTGGGGGTCTGTGGGCGGGGGGCTTATCAGAATCTGGAAGCCCCCTTTAACAAGGGGTCCCCCAGATCCCGCCCCCCCTGTGTGAAATGGTAAGGGGGTACAAAAGTACCCCTACCATTTCACCAAAAAAGTGACAAAAAAAGCCGTCCCCCTCCCCCCTCTGACGTCGTGGGGAAAGCCATAGGGAAGTCCCCATGACATCTCCGTGCGTCAGAGGGGGCGGGGTCACCAGGTGGCTCCACCCTCCATTATATAAGAGCTGTCATACGCAGTGAAGACTCACACAGTGGGAGCCTCCCATTGCGCGGAGCGGCCCAAGAAGAGACCCCGACGCCGTGGAAGAAGATGCCGGACGAGAAGACCAGAGCAAGATGAAGCGGATCGGAGGAAGAAGAAGATGGAAGAAGAAGATGAAGGAACCGAAGGATGAAGAAAGGAAGAAGGAAGACCAGAAGAAAGAAGATTTTAATAAAGGAATTGTCAAAGACCGTCTCCTGTCATTTTTAACATTTTTGTCACTTTTTTGGTGAACCTTCGGCCTACCAGGTTGCGTGCTCGGATAAGAGTCTGGTATGGATTTTGAGGGGGGCCCCACGCCATTTTTTTTTTGGCCGGGGTTCCCCTTAAAATCCATCCCAGACCTGAAGGGTCTGGTATGCATATTTAGGGGGACCCCTACGTCATTTTTTTTTAAATTTGAAGCGGGTTTCCCCTTAATATCCATAGCAGACCTGAAGGGCCTGGTAATTGAATTTGGGGGAATCCCCACGCTTTTTTTTTTTATCAATGACTTTTTTTTATCAATGACTTTCAATGAATGACTGTTCTCTGTGTTACGGGAGCCGGCAATTCATTAGCCGCGAATGATTTTCCATAGCTTTTTTTCCTGCAAAAATGACACTTTGTGCAGGGACAGTTCTAAGCACGGGAAACATGCGCCCCTTCACAGGCATACTATACACACCCCCCAGGTACGATATTTAAAGGAATATTACACTTTTATTGTTTCACATTAAGAATTATTAAAGTCACTGCTCCCGTTTTTTTTTTTTTTAATTGCATTGATACATGCCCCTGGGGCAGGACCCAGGCCCCCAAACACTTTTTATGACAATAACTTGCATATAGCCTTTAAAATTAGCACTTTTGATTTTGAACGTTCGAGTCCCATAGACTTTAATAGGGTTCTAAAGTTCACACAAGCTTTAGGTCTGTTCGCAGGTTCTGGTGCGAACCGAACAGGGGGGTGTTCGACTCATCCCTACTGACAAGTAATAAAGATTATTCACAGCTGACATGATATCATGGCACAGTGGTTAACACTGCTGTTTGTCACAAACACTAAAACACTAAACAGCTGTCACCTCAGGATCTATATTTCTGTACATCCAGTCCTGATATTTACCCAGAACTATCACATAGCCTGGTGACCTGGATTTTCTCTGCTGACTAGGCAGTAAAGGAGTAGCAACAGCCCAAAAAGGCAATCTCTCTGCTCTCTCTTTCTACGAGCATGTTCCTTGCCAGCACATGTGAACAGAGCACACCTGATTGGCTCCTAGTGGTGCCCCTCCCTCTCCCAGTCTAATGCTGCTTTGGGGAGAGGGGGATTGAAGGAGCCTAAAATATAGTGTAACTCAGGTATTTATAGCTGTTGCCTTTGAAATATGTGTTATGATTTTTTAAATAGGTACCTATTATTTAGTTTTTTACTGTAATCTCCGCCTGGAGTTCGGCTTTAATGTTCATTATTATATGTATAAAGAAAATGTGTCCTGTGTACTTTCATTCATTAAAATATATATTTCAGGGAAATATGAGGCTGATCACATTCATTTCCTTGATCATGTTTACTATTGAACAGGTATGTATGGATTTTTTCATTCTATTAGGCAATTAAATTGGGCCTGGTAAAAAGCAGAATCCATCAAAAAGGTTTTTTTTTTTCCAGTAGATGGACACTGCCATATGTAATTGCCTGCTGGCCTTGTATATCTTACAGAGATTCTAAGGGCCCAATAACACGCCTATATGCATACATTGACATGTGTTGTGTTACAGTGAGTGTTAAAAGTGTTAGGGCAGCCCATTCAAATAAAAGTACAATACAAAAGTACTGTGAGTCCAGTACAGCCAGTGATACATTGTTCTCAACACAAAAAAAAACACAGCCGGTATTTGACTTGATAAACGTTGCAGTTGTGTTTCCACCTTCATGCTTTGTACTTTCTATATAGGTAAAAGGCTTACCAGATTGTCATGACCCTTATAAACAAGTGAGTCATGAAACACTTTCCCAAATATCCAACCTGCCCATAATGCGTACACCAGCATCCTGCCGCCAGAATCCACCAAAGGTTCTTTTTCTTCTTTATCTGATGTTACATTTTAATGAGGTGTAATAAACACATGAAATGTATTCAGTGGTGTGCCAATAAACTTTCTATATATTGGAGCCTGGTGGGGAGCCTGGTGGGGTGCCTTTCCCCTTTCCAGATTCCATTACTTTTTTTCCCTTTTTAGACTGAAACTCTTCTCCTTCACTTCTCACGCTGTGATCCAACACCACACTCAATTTTCCTCAGCTCTGGAGCTGCATCAAAACATAAATATCTCCATAAAGTACTATAGTTACATAGTAGGTAAGGTTGAATAAAGACAATAGTCCAACCAGTTCAACCTGCGTTGGTGTGTGTTCCATCCCGTAATCCCCTAGAGGTTCTCCCCA
Source organism: Lithobates sylvaticus (assembly GCA_028564925.1). Lineage (NCBI taxonomy): Eukaryota > Metazoa > Chordata > Amphibia > Anura > Ranidae > Lithobates > Lithobates sylvaticus. The sequence continues at coordinate 511,330,604 of CM053028.1, read as the reverse complement.
CAATGAGTAACTTGTGTAGATGACCTTTAGCACACACAACTGTTTTTGCGTTTTAAAAATAAAAACTTTTTGTTACCTTTTATACCCTCTACTTATGTGCCTCTAAAGTCAATTTTTCTCTATAGTTAGTCCTCATAACATGTGTATATATTTTTACCCCAAGTGCATTACCTTACATTTACCAATATTAAACTTAATTTGCCATCTAGCAGTGTAATTATTCTAGATATACAACCTCATACAGTATTCTACTCACAGAACAATAAGCCTTTTTAAATATTATGATCCCGGTGCTGTAGGTAGATGAAAGGCTCACCAGGTTGTTATGGCTCACTACGTATAAGCAAGCCTCGAGAGCAGTGGTGGGACAAGGTATTTCAGTGCCCAGGGCGAGGATGCCAAAATGCGCCCCCCCCCCCCTGCGCAGAGCAGGGGGCGGAGCTAGTAGAAGCATTTGCAGCACACAAAAACATATGTGATGGTTGTGGATAGCAGAGAGCTTTAGTATTACTATTTACATTTGTGATTGGTAACTAATGAGTAACTTGGCTGCCCAAGGGTGATGGTTGAAGGTTGTAAATGGTGCTCTAGAACTAATTGAAGCTGATCTTGGTCCTGCTTGAAAACCTCCTTCGATCTGCGGGCTGCAGTGCTGATCATTAAGGATGGGCTCCGGCGTGTTCGCACAGCCCACGTGCAGAGCCCGCCAGGAAGTTGGCACGGCGCTGTGCTAATCACAGGCAGTGAGACATTTCCCGATGCGCGGCTGCAGAGATCGGGAAATGTCTCACAGCCTGTGATTAGCGCAGCGCCGTGCCGACTTCCTGGCGGGCTCTGCACGTGGGCTGTGCGAACACGCCGGAGCCCATCCTTACTGATCATTGCATTCTGACAGTGGGGGAGTCCTGCTATCAGAGTACAACAGCACAGAGGGAGGATTCCACCATCCACCTTGTTTGAGTGGATGCATTGATATATTCAGCCTGCTGGGAAAAAAAAATAGCGTGTACTAGGGTTGCACTGATGCAGATATCGGTGCTGATACTAAGGATTTGCACGAGTACTTGTACTTATTCAAATGCTCTGATACCTAAAACCAATATTTTGCATTGTGATTTGAGCTCATACAAAATGAATGTTCTCAAATCCCACTGTAAAGAATTGCATGCAATACGGTGTGATTCCTGGTTTCCCACAGAGTTCCTGTGTGAGCCTAGGCTTGTCATAGTGACTTCAGCCTGGGATCACATAGGAGCGGTGCATGAAACCACATGTAAAAAAAGATCTCTCTAAACCTAAGCCCTCTTCAGGATCTAGTGACTAATGACCCATTGCCCTCCCTCGATACTATAAAGAGACATGCCTCCTCCTTGGACCACTTTGCATTGTGCAAAACAGGTATTGGCGCAACCCGTGTGCTTTATACAATGTGTCAGGGTGTTAACGATATATAGGTGTTATACAGATAACAGGGAAAACATTTGTCTTTGTTAGTACTCATGCACAAGAACACTATGCTGTAGGTAAGCATACACTATACAATCTGATTGTGCAGAGATTGTACAATATCCTTAAGATTTACCAAAACTTTGTAATATATGGACAAACCTAAACAATTAATTGTAGTATCCAATCAGGCAGGCCTTTGTACTACATAGTTGGTGGTAGATCCAAAAGATATTGTACAATCAGCTTATATATTGTATGGATCAGTTTATTTTTTTTTATTTGGATCAGTTTTTTTTTTTTATTTATCAGTCCATGTCCGATAAAAAATACTGAGCACATCCATTAATCTATGGCCAGCTTTATTAGCTCCTGTGTAAAATCCCTGTTGTTTTCTTATACCTGGGGAGCCCACCAAGCATCCATGTACATGAGTTCTTCAGGGTCCATTCACATGCAGTGCAGACATGTGTGTCCTGTGCAGGGCTCTCTGTTATCAGTACAGTGTGTGCATTCCTGTGCCAGCTTCCTATTTACTTCTATTGGGACCCAAACCTATTAGGATACAGCGGCTGTGTCCATGCAGACTCATGTCCCAGTAGAAATGAATGGGTTACTGGCATGGGGGATACAGCCCTGCATGGGAGACACATTGTTTGCACCCCTTGTGAATGTGCATGTACTAACAGTTGTCTTCACCAGTGTTGGTCATCTTACTTTAAAAAAGTAATTAGTTAAGTTACAAATTACTTCTCCCAAAAAGTAATTGCGTTAGTAACTCAGTTACTACATTGGAAAAGTAATTAGTTACGCAGCAAAGTAACTGACTTTTTTTTTTTAACCCTGCAAGGGGCGTCTATCGTGTAACTAAGGGGCGGGTCTAGTATTACTGTAACCAAGGGGCGCATTTATTATTATTGTTACATATCGTGTAACCAAGGGGCTGCTCTATTATTACTCTAACCAAGGGGCAGATCTGTTATATCGTGTAAGCAAGGGGCGGGTCTATTATTATTATATCGTGTAAGGGGCGGGTCTATTATTATTATATCGTGTAAGGGGCGGATGGCTACAGAAGAGGGTGAATGTTAAATTAATGGGCAGAGCTCAATATATAACAATAATAATAAATGCGCCCCTTGGTTACAGTAATACTAGACCCGCCCCTTAGTTACACGATAGACGCCCCTTGCAGAGTAGCACGAGCATCAGGAGCGTGCGGCATCGCCTCGTACAATTACATGTTAACTGCACCTGCGCGGTGTAGAGTTCATTTAGAGATGTTTAGGTTCGGCAATTTTCGGAACCTCCGTAGTCCTTCGTACTGCGCAAGCGCTGCGCCTGCGCAGTACAGGGGGTCCTTATCCAGCGGTGGAACTTTTTCGGCAGGACACCGGAATTACACTACTGCCATCTAGTGGCGGTAGATGTAATTGGGGTAACTAAGCCAAAGTAATGGGAACTGAGTTACCATGAGGGGAAAAGTAATCAGTTAGATTACTCGTTACCCTCTAAAGTAACTCAGTTACGTAACTCAGTTTATTTTAACTCAGTTACTTACATCACTGGTCTTCACAGCAATGAACAGAGATATGAAGCCTGAAATTTTACCTGTTAGCTGAGAGACAGAGGAGAGAACACCACTCAGTTTTGGCTGTGCAGCAATGGGGGGGGGGGGGTGGACCGAGGGGGAGGACACAGGTGGGGGGGGGGGGTCACTATACAGAGGAGTAATGGGGTCTGAGATGTCCAGAGCAGGGAGAGATAAGAACAGACTGGTACACTGTGAGAGATAAGGCAGTAGACATGTGCACAACAAAAAAATTTGTTTATTTTCGTTTCGTTTTTTTCGTTTCCGAAAAAAATTCGTTTTTTTTCGTTTCGTTTTTTCGTTTCCGTCGATTCGTAACGATTCGTACATTCGTAAGTCGTCGTTGTTCGGATTCGTAACGATTCGTACATTCGTAAGTCGTCGGTGTTCATATTCGTAACGATTCGTACATTCGTAAGAGTTAGTTATTTTTTCGTTGATTCGTTTTTTCGTTAGTTTAATTTTCGGACGCATTCGTATTTATTCGTACATTCGTAACATTCGTAGATTCGTAATCGGAGCATAATTCATAATTTGATGTAATGTGTATGCTATTATTACATTTTAATAATATACGAATCGAAAAAAAAAGTTACGAATCGAAAAAAAAAAGTTACGAATCGAAAAAAAAGTTACGAATGTACAATTTTTTTTGTTCAATAGAGACACGGAAAATTACAAATTGAAAAAAAAAAAAAAAAAAGTTACGAATTGAAAAAAAGTTACGAATTTTTTGGTTCAATAGAGACACGGAAAATTACAAATCGAAAAAAAAAAAAAAAAAGTTACGAATTGAAAAAAAAGTTACGAATAGAAAAAAAAAGTTACGAATCGAAAAAAAAGTTACGAATGTACGAATTTTTTGGTTCAATAGAGACACGGAAAATTACAAATCGAAAAAAAAAAAAAAAAAAAAAAGTTACGAATCGAAAAATAAGTTACAAATGTACGAATGTTTTGGTTCAATAGGGACACGGAAAATTACAAATCGAAAAAAAAAAAAAATAAAAGTTACGAATCGAAAAAAAAAAAGTTACGATTCGAAAAAAAAGTTACGAATCAAAAAAAAAAGTAACGAATGTACGAATTTTTTTGTTCAATCCATTCGAAGCACGTTTAGCAGCACCATTGTAAGGGACACGGAAAATTACCAATTCAACAAAAAAAAAAAAGTTACGAATGTACGAATTTTTTTGTTCGTTTTTGTTTTTCGGATTTTCTTCATTAGTACATTCGTTGTTGCTAATTTTTTTTTTTTCGGATTTTCGTTGTTTTTCGGATTCGTTCGATTCGAATGATTCGTTAATCGGATTCGTACGATTCGAACGATTCGTTACGATTCGTTATTCGGATTCGTACGATTCGTTCATTCGTACGAAAACGAACGAACGAAAATAATGAAAAAAAATTAAAAACAAAAAAAACGAAACGAATTGCACATGTCTATAAGGCAGGAGAGAGATAGAGATGACTGGAGAGGGAGGAGAGAAGCCGCTGTCCAGGCAAGGAGGGGAGCAGAAAAGTTAATCAAGAAAGCATGGACAACTGATGCCTTCCCAACCTGATGTGCCTGCCTGCTCTACTCTGGTCACTCAGACCATAGTACAGTGTACTGTGCAGGCAGGGGGCGGGTCTAGTGCTATGATGTAGCCTACATGCAGGGAGAAAGCTGATCTCTGCCTGTTACATTCTGCAGCATGTTCTATGCTGGAACAGTTGTACCCAGCAAACTGCGCCCTCCTCCCACAGTAAATCACTCTGCCCAGGGCAGCTGCCCGTCCCGCCCACCCCTAGTACCGGCCCTGCTTGAGAGTGCACTCTGCATATACAGTATCTCACAAAAGTGAGTACATCACTCACATTTTTGTAAATATTTTGTTATATCTTTTCATGTGACAACACTGAAGAAATTACAATTTGCCGCAATGTAAAGTAGTGAGTGTACAGCTTGTATAACAGTGTAAATTTGCTGTCCCCTCAAAATAACTCAACACACAGCCATTAATGTCTAAACCACTTTCAACAAAAGTGAGTACACCCCTAAGTGAAAATGTCCAAATTGGGCCCATTAGCCATTTTCCCTCCCTGGTGTCATGTGACTTATGCCGCGTACACACGAAGGGACTATCCCGCGGGATTATCCCCTGGCCTCAAGTCCAGGGGATAATCCCCTCGTGTGTGGGCCTCCAACGGAATTTTTTTCAAAAAGTCCGGCGGACTAAAGTTTTAAGTTTTGTTTTAAAATTATCCGCTGGACTTGGCAGTCCAGCGGACAATCCCGCCGTTAGTAGGCTAGTCCGCCGAAACAAAATTGACGTCCTTTTTTTCCCACAAATAGAGCTTTCTTTTGGTGGTATTTGATTACCTCTGCGGTTTTTATTTTTTGCGCTATAAACAAAAGAAGAGCGACAATTTTGAAAAAAAACACAATATTTTTTACTTTTTGCTATAATAAATATCCCATTTTTTTAAAAAAAAACAATATTTTTTTCCTCAGTTTAGGCCGATACGTATTCTTCTACATATTTTTGGTAAAAAAAATCGCAATAAGCGTATATTGATCGGTTTGCGCAAAAGTTATAGCGTCTACAAAATAGGGGATAGATTTATTGAATTTTTTTTTTATTTTTTTACTAATAATGGCGGCGATCTGCGATTTTTTTTTTCGTGACTGCGACATTGCGGCGGACACTTCGGACACTTTTGACACATTTTTGGAACCATTCACATTTACACAGCGATCGTTGCTATAAAATTGCAATGATTACTGTGTAAATGTGACTGGCAGGGAAGGGGTTAACTCTAGGGGGCGCTGGAGGGGTTAATGTGTTCCCTAATAGAAGTGATTCTAACTGTGGGGGGAGGGGACTCAAGGGGAGGAGACCGATCATGTGTTCCTCCGTACTGGGATCACATGATCTGTCTCCTCGCCGCTGACAGGACAGTGGAGCTGTGTGTTTACACACACAGCTCCACGGTCCCGCACGGTCCCGTTGTTTTAAACGGGCAATCGCGGGTGCCCGGCGGACATCGCGGCCGCCGGGCACCCGCACCGGGTCCCGAGCGATGCCGCGGGCGCGCGCGCGCGCCGCCGGCGAAGCGCACGCGCCCCCCAGGCGGCCGGGAATCCGAGGACGTCATATGACGCCCACCCAGGATGGTAGATCCACCTTGTGGGCGTCATATGACCATGAAGCGGTGTTGAAGTGGTTAAAGGGAGTCCCCACGCCGAAAAACGGCGTGGGGGTCCCCCCCAAATCCATCTCAGACCTTTATCCGAGCACGCAGCCCGGCAGGCCAGGAAAGGGGTGGGGACGAGCGAGCGCCCCCCCCCCCCCCTGAGCCGTACCAGGCCGCGTGCCCTCAACATGGGGGGTGCCCTGGGGAAAGGGGGGCCGTGCGGCCCCCCCACCCCAAAGCACCTTGTCCCCATGTTGATGAGGACAAGGGCCTCTTCCCGACAACCCTGGCCGTTGGTTGTCGGGGTCTGCGGGCGGGGGGCTTATCGGAATCTGGGACCCCCCCACCCTATGTGAATGAGTATGGGGTACGATGTACCCCTACCCATTCACCTAAGGTGTAAAATGTAAAGTAAAAAAAACACACTTTTGAACTTTTGAAAAAATATTTTATTGCACTGCTCCGGGGGTCTTCTTCCGTCTTGGGGGTCTTCTCGCCGGACTCCTCCGCCATTTACCTAGCTCTTTTTCCGAGCGGAGAAGTCCGGCTACCTTCTTCGTTGTCGCCGCCGTCGTCTGGGGGTCTCGATCCGCCTTCGGGGGTCTTCGGGGGTCTTCCGGGGTCTCTTCTGTTCTTGCCGCTGTCGTCGCTTTCTGCGCCGCCTTCTTCTTCTTCTTCCACCTTCTTCTTCTTCTTCTTCTTCTTCTTCTTCTTCTTCTTCCGATGTTGACACGTCGCTCTCTCTGGCCGGAATGTCAGAGCCGCGCTGTGCTGGGACTTATATAGGGACAAGGGGACAGGGTCACATGCTCATGTCACATGGTGACCCCGCCCCCTTGTGATGTCACAGTCCCGGAGGATGCTGGGACTGTGACATCACAGGGGGCGGGGTCACCATGTGACATGAGCATGTGACCCTGTCCACTTGTCCCTATATAAGTCCCAGCACAGCGCGGCTCTGGCATTCCGGCCAGAGAGAGCGACGTGTCAACATCGGAAGAAGAAGAAGAAGGCGGAAGAAGAAGAAGAAGGCGGCGCAGAAAGTGACGACAGTGGCAAGAACAGAAGAGACCCCGGAAGACCCCCGAAGACCTCCGAAGGCGGATCGAGACCCCCAGACGACGGCGGCGACGACGAAGAAGGTAGCCGGACTTCTCCGCTCGGTAAAAGAGCTAGGTAAATGGCGGAGGAGTCCGGCGAGAAGACCCCCAAGACGGAAGAAGACCCCCGGAGCAGTGCAATAAAATATTTTTTCAAAAGTGTTTTTTTTTTACTTTACATTTTATACCTTAGGTGAATGGGTAGGGGTACATCGTACCCCATACTCATTCACATAGGGTGGGGGGCCGGGATCTGGGGGCCCCCTTATAAAAGGGGGCTCCCAGATTCCGATAAGCCCCCCACCCGCAGACCCCGACAACCAACGGCCAGGGTTGTCGGGAAGAGGCCCTTGTCCTCATCATCATGGGGACAAGGTGCTTTGGGGTGGGGGGGCCGCACGGCCCCCCTTTCCCCAGGGCACCCCCCATGTTGAGGGCACGCGGCCTGGTACGGCGCAGGGGGGGGCGCTCGCTCGTCCCCACCCCTTTCCTGGCCTGCCGGGCTGCGTGCTCAGATAAGGGTCTGAGATGGATTTGGGGGGACCCCCACGCCGTTTTTCGGCGTGGGGATTCCCTTTAAATCCATGCCAGGTGACGGAGCTAGCGCGCCGGCATTTACTGCCTACGCTAGCTACGTACCTGAAGTTACGTTCTAAATGAACGGACTGCTCCGTGTGTGGGCAAGTCCGTTCATTTTCAAAAGTCCCGCGGACTTTGTCCAGCGGATTGTCCGCCGGAGAAGTCTGGGCGTGTGTGGGCAAGTCCACACGCTCGGAAAGTCCGGCGAAGCCAACTGGAAAGTCCGGCGGATTGTCCGCTGGACTAGGTCCGCCGGGAAAAGTCCCTTCGTGTGTACGCGGCATTAGTGTTACAAGGTCTCAGGTGTGAATGGGGAGCAGGTGTGTTCAATTCGGTGTTATCGCTCTCACTCTCTCATACTGGTCACTGGAAGTTCAACATGGCACCTCATGGCAAAGAACTTTCTGAGGATCTGAAAAAAAGAATTGTTGCTCTACATAAAGTTGGCTAAGGCAAAAGGAGATTGCCAAGACCCTGAAACTGAGCTGCAGCATGGTGGCCAAGACCATACAGCGTTTTAACAGGACAGATTCCACTCTGAACAGGCCTCGCTATGGTGGACCAAAGGAGTTGAGTGCACATGCTCAGCATCATATCCAGAGGTTGTCTTTGGGAAATAGTCATATGAGTGCTGCCAGCATTGCTGCAGAGGTTGAAGGGGTGGGGGGTCAGCCTGTTAGTGCTTAGACAATACGCCGCACACTGCATCAAATTTATCTGCATGGCAGTCATCCCAGAAGGAAACCTCTTCTGAAGATGATGCACAAGAAAGCCTGCAAAGTTTGCTGAAGACAAGCAGACTAGGGACATGGATTACTGAAACCATGTCATGTGGTCTGATGAGACCAAGATAAAGGTATTTGGTTCAGATGGTGTCAAGCGTGTGTGGTGGCAACCAGGTGTGGAGTACAAAGACAATTGTGTCTTGCCTACAGTGAAGCATGGTGGTGGGAGACAGAGTGTCATGGTCTGGGGCTACATGAGTGCTGCCGACACTGTGGAGCAAGAGTTCATCGAGGGAACCATGAATGCCAACATGTACTGTGACATACTAAAGTCAAGCATGATCCCTTCCTTTCGGAGACTGGGACGCAGGGCAGTATTCCAACATGATAACGACCCCAAACACACCTCCAAGACGACCACTGCCTTGCTAAAGCTGAGGGTAAAGGTGATGGACTGGTCAAGCATGTCTCCAGACCTAAACCCTATTGAGCATCTGTGGGGCCTCCTCAAATGGAAGGTGGAGGAGTGCAAGGTCTCTAACATCCACCAGCTCCATAATGTCATCATGAAGGAGTGGAAGAGCACTCCAGTGGCAACTTGTCATGCTCTGGTGATCTCCATCCCCAAGAGGGTTAAGGCAGTGCTGGAAAATAATGGTGGCCACACAAAAAATTGACACTTTGGGTCCAATTTGGACATTTTCACTTAGGGGTATACTCACTTTTGTTGCTAGCGGTTTAGACATTAATGGCTGTGTTGAGTTATTTTGAGGGAACAGCAAATTTACACTGTTATACAAACTGTACACTCACTACTTTACATTGTAGCAAAGTGTCATTTCTTCAGTGTTGTCACATGAATAACATATTTACAAAAATGGGAGGAGTTTACTCACTTTTGTGAGATACTGTAAGTATGGTCAGCAGAACATCGAGGCTATTCCTCTCTCCACCGAGATTTTCCACATGCATGAAGGACCATAACAACCGCCAATGTCTTTCCTTCACTCCTCATCCACTCCGGACCTCCATTAAAACACAAACAATTCCAAAGTGTAACAAGTTTTTAAAAAGGGGAGCATAAAGACCTAACATATTATATTCACATTACAACATATACTGTATATAAGCATGACCTCTGTATGCCTTACCCAGTGACCTATATACACTTACATAGGTGTATGTGCATATATCTGTACCACTACCCTTACCATAACCGGTAACCCTCTCCAAACCCCCCATAAACACAACGGGACTATGATTTGGATTAAATGGCCGTCAGGCCGAAACTTTTTATTAACAAATATATTTTCTTTTAAATAGATTTAATAACTTTGTTACCATAAACATTCCCAGCCTTTCAAAGGGGCATGGGTACATATCAACATAACTGGTCACTGCTAACCACTCCCACTTTAACCTTTTGACCTCCAGACGGCAACCCCTGTCTCTGAGGCTATAACCAACTGTACCGTGACCTACCCTTATTCAACTTTTCGAGGTTAACCCCTCGTACGTAACACCACTCCCATCCCATGGATGGGTACAACAGGTTTTACCTGTACTTTACTTCCTCTTCCGAAAGCCCAAGAACCGCCAACCGCCTCTTACCCTTACACCACGTGCCCCTATCCCCCTAAAACAGGGAGGGTGGGTGGGGCTTCCTTCCTTCCCCGCTCCTCGACTGACCACGTTGTGCGGCGCTCTCTCGTCAGAGCGCCGTGACTCCGCCCCCGGGCTCCTCCCACCCCTCGCCTTAAAGCGGCGCTGTGCTTAAGGCGGCGACTGTGCAGTCAAGCACAGGTCATGCCGTCCCTCCGCCTACCCCCCTTTGGCTGTGGGCTCCGGGACTCCCTTGACCTCTGTATGCCTTACCCAGTGACCTATATACACTTACATAGGTGTATGTGCATATATCTGTACCACTACCCTTACCATAACCGGTAACCCTCTCCAAACCCCCCATAAACACAACGGGACTATGATTTGGATTAAATGGCCGTCAGGCCGAAACTTTTTATTAACAAATATATTTTCTTTTAAATAGATTTAATAACTTTGTTACCATAAACATTCCCAGCCTTTCAAAGGGGCATGGGTACATATCAACATAACTGGTCACTGCTAACCACTCCCACTTTAACCTTTTGACCTCCAGACGGCAACCCCTGTCTCTGAGGCTATAACCAACTGTACCGTGACCTACCCTTATTCAACTTTTCGAGGTTAACCCCTCGTACGTAACACCACTCCCATCCCATGGATGGGTACAACAGGTTTTACCTGTACTTTACTTCCTCTTCCGAAAGCCCAAGAACCGCCACAGCCCGAAAGGGGTAAAGCCTTACCCTTTCGAGCACCTCCACACGCGCAGCCCCAACTGAATGCCCTCCTGAAGGCCCAACGCCCATAAATCGGTCCCCACGTCATTCAAGTGGACGCCATCACTACGCAAGTAACGCCAGGTATCGATCTCTAGTTCCCTGTGGCGTATCGCCAGGCCCCCATTTCTGATAAAAAACCTGCTCACCTCCTTATTTACTTTGACCCTGGCCCGGTCCACCTTTTTATCTGATAGAGCCCATCTCCATGCCGTCCTGCCCACCATGTCAGACCAGACCATGACCATGCCCGGGTAAGCTGATTTTAATCTCAGGAAATCACACTTGATATCCCGGATAAGTTGCCTCATGGACCTCGCCCCCATGTCGTTGCCCCCCACGTGTAACAGCAAAACATTCGGTGGTCTGTCAAGGTTTGCGAATCTATGAACCTCCCCTAAAACCCTGTTCCACCGCATGCCGGGGACCCCGATCCACCGAACCTGTGCCTCCTGTCTGGGAATACGAAGTTGCCTGCCGTTCGGCCGAATGTCAGCTCTCTTAGCACCCCAAACAACAAACGAATGGCCCAGTATCCACACCAGGCCTACTTCATAACCTGCAGATGAAAAGAAACAAGGGGGGGGGGGGGTGGGGTTAAAATAACTGAAAAACAACCTGAACATCCAACCTGCCCCCCCCGTGAGACCCCCCCAAATACCTGACAGCAGCAGCCTAAACCAGCAACTGCGGGCGGACATACAGTTTAAAACGGTCTGACTCCCACCTTCCAATCCTCCTGACCGCCTCCGCCCCCAGACCCGCCCTGAATGCCTCCGTAGCTGCCCCAATTCTAAAGGAGTGGGAAGAAAAATTCTTCGGGTCGAAACCCGCTTCCACTACACATTTACGAAAAACGGAGATAAACTGGAACTTGGATAGCGCGGACCCATCCAAGTGCATGAAAAAGGGGCCCGCGCCCCGTGGTCGATTTACCAGAAATCTGTCCACAGCCCTCACTGGGCAGATGTCGTCCTCTCCGATCTTGGCTACCTCCACCCGAACCCCTCTGCCCTCCTGATCTGTTTTAGACCGCCTGACCCAGATCCTGACCACCTCCCGGCCTAGCTCTACATCCCCCATTGCCAAACCCCCCATCGCACGCTTTGACGGGCTGAAAAGTTCGCTGACCCTGAACGCCCCAAAGAACGCGAGGGCGAAAGCCGCCCGGAACAACGCCTGTTCGTACGCTGAACTGCAAACACCTACTACTGCCTGGCACAAACCCCGAAGTAGGCAAAAGGAAACCGGCCTTCTCCCATCCCTGCTCTTGTGTACCCTCCGATAGCCTTTTATCGCTTGCCTCACCCAGAATTCCTTCGTATAATCCTGTTGTCCCTGCCATTTGAACAAAAATGCCAACCCCGCCAGTTTTCGATCAATCGTGGCCCCCGATACCCCCTTTTCCATAGCAATGCTGAGGAAGTAAAACACCGCTTGAGCCATGCCCGCATCTCCCGGGGCCATGCCGATCGCGTTCAGACAAGCCGACCACTCCTGCCATACTTTCGAGTAGGCACCCCATGTAGCCTTACTCACAGATTGCTGGATCCACCTTGCCGCTACTCCATTACTATGCTCCACAACCACTCGGGGCAGTCGATCCCATGACGCTCCGCCTCCGGTGCCAATCCCCGAAACCTGTCCCACTGAAAACGAGACAGAGCGTCAGCGAGTGTGTTCTCCACCCCAGGCAAGTGCACAGCATAGATGAAAGCATTCACCTGCAAACACCGCAATACCAAGTGTCGTAGCAGCCTGAGAACCGGCCCGGAGGCCGCCGTCAGCCGGTTGACCACCTGTACTACTCCCAAGTTATCGCAGTTAAATCTCACCTTCCTGTTGCGGAACGCCTCCCCCCAAATCTCCACCGCCACTACAATGGGGAATAACTCCAATAAGACCAGGTTCTTTAGAAACCCAGCCTCGGACCACTCCGCCGGCCATTGCGCCGCGCACCATTGTCCCTTAAAGAAGGCCCCGAAACCCGTGGATCCCGCCGCATCTGTGAATAACTCCATGTCACCATTACTTATGGGGCCAGACATCCAAAGTGCCCGGCCATTGAATGACTCCAAAAATTCTTGCCAAACTTGCAAGTCCTCTCTATGTTCCCGATTAAGGGTCACAAAGTGTGTCGGACCCTGGATGCCCGCCGTAGCGGCCGCCAGCCGGCGGCAAAAAACCCGCCCCATCGGTATGATCCGACAAGCGAAGTTAAGTTTTCCTAGCAACGACTGCAACTGACGTAGTTGCAACTTTCTCATTCCTATGGTCCCTCGTATTTCCTCTTGCAGCCGTTCCAGCTTGTCCGCCGGCAACCTACACTCCATTTTTACGGAATCTATCTCGATCCCCAAAAACGTAATGCACTCCTTGGGCCCCTCTGTCTTTCCCGGGGCCAGCGGTACCCCAAAACGCTCTGCCAGATGTTGTAGAGTTCCCAAAAGCACCGCACATACGTTGGTGCCCGCCGGGCCAACGCATAAGAAGTCATCCAGGTAATGGATGACCGAGTTGACGCCTGACAAGTCCCGAACGGCCCACTCCAAGAAGGAGCTAAACTGCTCAAAGAAGGCACAGGAAATAGAACATCCCATAGGCAGGCATCGATCCACGTAAAACCCCCCCTTCCACGAACATCCCAGCAGTCGAAAACTGTCCGGGTGCACCGGCAGAAGCCGAAAAGCCGATTCAATGTCCGCTTTTGCCATCAACGTGCCCTGGCCACACCGCCGAACCCACGCAACGGCCGCATCAAAAGAAGTGTATGACACTGCACACTCCTCCGGAGCAATGGCATCGTTAACGGAAGCCCCTTTCGGGAACGACAGATGATGGATCAATCTAAACTTGTTGGGCTCCTTTTTTGGCACCACCCCCAGCGGCGAGACCACCAGATCCGGAAGGGGCATTTCGTGGAAAGGGCCGGCCATGCGTCCCAATGCCACCTCCTTTCCCAATTTTTCAGTAACTACAGCTGGGTGCAGTAAAGCGGACTTTAAATTTTTTGCCAGGGGCGGAACTGATTTAAGTGAACAGGGGATCTTGAAACCCGCCGAAAACCCCTCCTCTAACAAGCGCGCCCCCGCCCGGTCGGGGTATCTCTTAAGGAAAGGCAGCATCCTTTCCACCCGCACCGGGGTCGTCCCTCTTATTTGCAAGATCTCCGGGACGCCCTTTTCCTTTTTTGAAGCATTTGGACAGAGCATGTGCTCCCCCGCAGCCGGAACATGTGTGTTTGAAACGGCAGTTTGCCCCAAACTTGCATGAGCCTTCATTAAACTGCCAGCAGAAACCCCAAGGTTTTCCGGTCGGTTGTCCTGAGGTTGCTGAACCTCCGACCCCCGGCTGAAAAAACTGGTTAGGAGCCCGCGCCGCCGTCATCAGCTTCATCCATAAGCTGATGTCCTTATGGTCCCAGCGAAGCGATGGTCGGACTGCCATCCGTTGTCTGAACTGCTCATCATAACGTAGCCACGCCGACCCTCCGTACGTTCTGTGCGCTTCGCTGATCGCCTCCAAGTACACAAATAGCGCCGAGCAGTGTTCCGGCGCCTTCTCTCCCACGACGCTCGCCAATATGGCAAATGCCTGCAGCCAATTGGAAAAAGTCCGAGGTATCAACCGATACCTGCGCTTCTCCTCGTCCTCCTTCTTCCTCTCTTCAGGCTTCAACCTGTCCAGGTTGAACTTCTCCAGGGGCAATAGGGTGAAGAGCTCGATATACTCACCCTTCCAAATCTTCTCTTTCACCTCCGGCTTCAGATGCGCTCCCAACGGGCCCTCAAAGCAGACGTAGACCTCGCTCTTCGCCGCATCTGCCAACCGCACGGAGTCCGCGCTCTTCTCCCCCGACTTAGTTGTCTCCCCGTCTGCCTGAGCGACCGCCGGCGTTGCCGGCGCCTCGGTGATCGATGACTGCTCCGGGGCGGGCGAAGGTGCCTGCGCCCCACTAACCCCTACCTGCGGGACCGAGACCGGCCCCGCCACCGGAAGCCATGCTTGCGCCGGCCCGTTCGCTCCCCCCTGCTCAAACCTTTGAACCAGCTCCTTGAGCCCCAACAACAGGCCCCCCAGGCGATCCCGCTCTGCCCGCGATTCTTGTTCCCTTGGAACCTGGATGTCCTCCACTACGCCCCCGGCCCTCTCTCTCCCCTTACCGGTGCCTAAACCCTGCGGACTACCCCGTTTCAACAAGTCATGTAAAAAAGATGAAATTGAAGCAGAAGAATCACACTCACCGGGCTGCCCAGGACCGGGCCTCACAGCCGCCTCCCTCGGACCCAACGCTGATGGCTGATCGAGTTCTTCTCCGCCCTCGGACTCCGACAATTCACCCTCGGATCTTCCTTCGTCAACCACCTGCTGGATGTGTGGACTGCGACTCCCTGATGGGCCCGCTTCCGCGGCCAATGGTCTGCGGTGCTGTGAACGAGAGTCCCTGCTGCCTTGCCTTCCGTCCCTGCTCTCCCGCCGCGGCGAGGGGCTCCTGCGTCTCCGGTCTATCCCTCCGTCTCCCTGGCTGCCCATCTGCCCGCTACCGGTCTGCCTGGGACAGGGGGGCGTGACAGCTGACTGTACCCCCACCCGCTGTGCCGCCTGACCCCGCCGTCCACTGCCTCCTGTCTCTCTTGCGCCCAATGGCCGCCCCGTACCTCGGCGATGAAAAGGGGGCGCCGATCCATGTGTGGTGCCTGGCTCCTCCTGGACACTGCTCTGTCTACGTCTGGTTACCCGGGGACTGGGGGCCGTGCCTGATGTCCGGACCCCCACCCGCTGGACCTCCTGCCCCCGCTGACTGCCTTGGCCTTGTACCTCTTCCTCTCTTGGGCCTGTGGGCCGCCCCATGCGTTGGCGCCGGGCCGGGGGGGGGGCGATCCCTGCGTGTTGTCTGACCCTCCTAGTGCTGCTTCCTGGCCTCTCCTCCTCACCCCACTCCTGGTGCCGTACCTTCCTCTCCCTGCCCCGGCGGGGGTGGGGGCTGGGGATTCCTGACGCCGAGCTCCGGTCTCCTCCACGCCGTGGCCTCCGGATGTCCCTGGAGCCGCTCTCTGAGGGCCCCCCGGGCCTGTCTCCGGGCTGTACCGTTCGGGCGGCCTGGATCGTCGAGCCCGAGGTGTCGCTTCTGCTCCCCTGCCGGCCGCTGTGTCTTCATCTGCCGCCATGGCCGCGATCTGCCCCTGTAGCCATGCGGCGCCCTGAGTGGCGATCGCCGCGCGCAATTGCGCCAAGAAGCCTTCGTTCGCCGCCATTACTGCTGCTGTATATGGAGCGGGAGGGTGCGACTGCTTCCTTCCTTCCCCGCTCCTCGACTGACCACGTTGTGCGGCGCTCTCTCGTCAGAGCGCCGTGACTCCGCCCCCGGGCTCCTCCCACCCCTCGCCTTAAAGCGGCGCTGTGCTTAAGGCGGCGACTGTGCAGTCAAGCACAGGTCATGCCGTCCCTCCGCCTACCCCCCTTTGGCTGTGGGCTCCGGGACTCCCTCTCTTTTAAATATAGAGATCCCAAGTACTTTTAATGAATGAAATGCTCACCAGATTCTCATGAGGTAACAATGATCTCCAGGATATCCAGGTCATCCCTGTCTCCACCAGGCAACCAGGAACCATCATCCACTGCTTCCCTCCAGTCCTCAGTTTTTCTCCTAAATTCACCTGTTGATTCTTCCTCAGCGCAGGAGGACAAGCATTCATGCAAAAATACCTCCATAGTGTGACCCATTTTAAAACCAAAAAGCACATTATTCCATAAAATATACTCACATACAAAGTAAGCAAATCACTTCCGGGTACACATGCTTGTGATGTCACTTCTACTCTACAAACAAATAACTCAGGAGGTCAAAAACGATCCACCCTATCTAGTGGTCAAATACTATTATTACATCCTAATGCCCCGTACACACGGTCGGAATTTTTTTCGACGGAAAATGTCCTATCGGACCATGTTGTCGGAAATTCCGACCGTGTGTGGGCTCCATCTGACTTTTCCCGTCGGAATTTCCGACGGAAAAAGTTTGAGATCCTGCTCTCAAATTTTCCGACAACAAAGTACTATCAGACTTTTTCTGATCGTGTGTAGCGAATTCCGACGGACAAAGTGCCACGCGTGCTCAGATCACATTACAAGACCAAAGCTATTAGCTACTAGCCTCTACGTAGTCCCGTAGTACGCAATGAACGTCACCACGTTCAGGATGATCGGATTTTCCGACAACTTTGTCCGACCGTGTGTATGCAACACCAGTGTCGGACAAAATCCGTCGGAAAAAATCTGACGGATTTTGTGGTCGGAATTTCCGACCGTGTGTACGGGGCATAAGACCACTTTCACACTGAGGCGCTTTTCAGGCGCTTTCACACTAAAAACAGTGCCTAAAAAGCGCACGAAAACTTATTTCCATTAAAATCAATGAACGCTTTCACACTGGGGCAGTGTGCTGGCAGGGCTGTGAAAAACTCCCCTCCCCATTGAAATGAATGGAAAGCTCTTCAAAAGCGCCTGAAAAGCTCTTAAAAAGCGCTCAGTGTTTTTACTGGCAGTTTAGAAGCGCTTCAGTGTGAAAGTGGCCTCATACATGACCAGACTCAGGCGTATTAGAAATCCATACCTCTCTCAATACATATAAATCTCCGCTAAAAACCCCTAAAATATCAAAACCTAAATATAGGGGAAAAAGTGAAGGATGTAGGGGTGGAAGGAAGAGGCAAAAGAAGAAGGCATTGGAAGGGGAGGGTATTTGTAATCTGAGCTCAGAAGCATTGTCATAAAGTGAAAAGAAGGCTTTCGCCCCTGGTCTCAAATTTACCTCCAAAAACAATTGAAATAATTTTAAGGCATATATAGATCTAAATAAGTACCGTATTTATCGGCGTATAACACGCACCGGCGTATAACACGCACCCCAAGTTTAGGAGGGCATTTTAAGGAAAAAAAGTTTTAGGAGGGAAGTTTAGGGAAAAAAAACACTTACATTTAAGCGTCATTTGCAGCTTGCCCAGCGTCATTTGCAGCTTTGCCCAGCGTGATTTGCAGCTTGCCCAGCGTCATTTGCAGCTTGTCAGCGTCATTTGCAGCTTGTCAGCGTCATTTGCAGCTTTGCCCAGTGTGATCTGCAGCTTGCCCAGTGTGATGTGCAGCTTGCCCAGTGTGATGTGCAGCTTGCCCAGTGTGATGTGCAGCTTGCCCAGTGTGATCTGCAGCTTGCCCAGTGTGATCTGCAGCTTGTCAGCGTCATTTCCATCTTTTGCGCATTTGAAATTGCCGCCTAGAAAGACCGCGCGGCCGAAAAAAAACGAGCGTCGGCGGAAAAGCCCGAGCCGTCTGTTCGGCTCCTGCTCTCAGTCCCGCCTCCCTGCTGTTTCGGAAGCGAACGCAGGGAGGCGGGACTGCGAGCAGAGCGGAACAGACGGCTCGGGCTTTTCCGGCTCCACTCGCAGTCCCGCCTCCCTGCTGTTTAGGAAGCAAGCGCAGGGAGGCGGGACTGCGAGCAGAGCGGAACAGACAGATCGGTCTTTTTCGGCGGCGCTCGTTTTTTTCCGGCGGCGCTCGTTTTTTTTCGGCGGCGGCCGCTGTTTTTCGGCGCCGTTTTAATTTTTTGGCCACTTTTTTTTGGGGTATCGGCGTATAACACGCACCCACGACTTTCCCCCGATTTTAAGGGGGAAAAAGTGCGTGTTATACGCCGATAAATACGGTATGTTAGGAAGTTGAACCTAATAAAGTATTATGCTACTGCACCAGGCCCAACATTGACAGCTAATAGCATAGGCAGCAATATGCAGATTAGACTGGACTAAAGAATAATTATATTTTAAGCTCTCAATTAAATTTAAATCACCATATACAGGTGTTTAAGCAGATAGTTGGTTCTTACATTCGAGACCTCAAATTGAAGATACTATTTGGGATACTATTGGGATACTATAAAAATTCACTGTGTAAATTTCACTGGCAGGGAAGGGGTTAAAACAAGGGGGTGATCAAGGGGTTAACTGTGTGTTCCCTGAGTGTGTTCTAACTATGAGAGGATAGGACTGACTAGAGGAAGAGACATATCGTTTTTCCTACTTAGTAACGATATGTCTCTTCTCTACTGACAGAACAGGGATTTGTGTGTTTACACACACAAATCCCTGTTCCTGCTCTCGTACACGCAATCATGCGTGTCCGGAGGTCATCGCATCGGATTCCCCGCCATGCAGCAGGCTCACGCGCACCCCAGAGGTGCGCATGCGCCTGCTATCACCCTTAAAGGTACAGACGTATCCATACGGCGATTCGGGGGGAATGAACCACTTTGCCACTCTATATCGGCATGAGCCGGTCGGCAAATGGTTAAAATTTTTTACACTATGGAAGTATGTCTGCCTTAATGCTGGTCCCAAGCTCAGGAAGAATCTAGGGGTGGATTTAGGACAAAATCTGAAGAGTGGAGGGGAGCAGTGGATTGTGGTTGCTGGTTGCCTGCTGGAGACAGGGATGACCTGGATGTCCTGCTGGGATGACCTGGATGTCCTGCTGGTCACCGTTACCTCAAAATAATATGGTGAGCCTTTAATTCACCTAAAGTTCTTGGGATCTGTATATTTTAAAAGGTGGTTATATATATGCTGTTATGTGAGTATAATACTTTAGATTTTTAATGCTACACATTGGAACAGTTTGCATTTTAATTCTGAGTGGATGAAATGTGAAGGAAAGGAGTTGGAGGCTGTTACGGTCCTGCATGCATGTGGAAAACCTTGGTGGAGAATTTAATAGCCTGGATGTCCTGCTGACCATACTTACATGTGGAGTGCACTGTGGAGACTTGCTTATATATAGCAAATCATAAAAATCGAGTGAGCCTTTCATCTATCTGTAGCACCCTCTAGTGTACAGCCTCGTTATGTACATTTATGCTGACTCAAATGAACTCAGTTCAGTAAGTCTGGGAATTTGCTGTGGGTTCAACAAACCTTGCAAATCAGGCCTCTATTGCCTCCCCCTGGTTCTGGTGGTCCATGTAAAATCCTAAAAAGCTAGTGGGCAGAGGTGCGGAGGCACAGATCTGAATATTTATGGAAGTTTGACCAATCCCCAGGCAGGTGGCCTGGCAGGGTGGTAAGACAGGCCCATAAATATTGAAGAGCCTGGCCAGGAAGGGGCAGTTTAGTGGCTGTCGGGTGGAAGATAGAGTGCTGAGGAGGGGATCGCAAGGCTGGGGGGCTCTGCCTCCAGGCAGGAACTGAGGAAGGAGAGGAAGCTGAAGAGAGGGACCTTCACCAAACTTCAGTCTCATCCAGGAGGCACCCTGTCTAGTATTGGAAGATCTGTCCAGCAAGAGGCCTGAACAGCAGTCTAACCAAGGCAGCAGGATTCCAATGCCAACAATGGAGAAGCCTGCCAGCTGCAATATCCAGCATGCTTTTATGGGGACACTGTCACAGCTGACCTAAATTCCTTGCCCTGGGACACTTTTCAAGGCAGCCAGGTGGACTGGTATTTCCTGCAAGTATTGGGATGTTGCTATATTTCATCAAGGGGACATAGAGCTCCTGCAAGTTTGGGGCTTTTGAGAGTTTCACCAAGGAGACTCCCGAAAGAGGAATTTTTCTACTGATCCATTAGAGATTGATATCACTCTGAAGAGAGTACAATCCGGGATCCATTTTTGTGTAGAGAAGGAGCATCCCATACTCCCTCATCCCCATGAAGTTGTTTTTCCTCAATAAAACAACAAAATCAAGCCCATGGACTGGTTACTGACTGTGTGGAAGTTGGAAAATGTGTATTGCCTGGCTGTGCAGGAATAGGGGGACCCAAAGTCCAATGGCCCTCTAGGGGGTAGCACTACATATCCTTCAACACCAGGATTGAAATATTTAAAGGGGCCTATTGCCCTGTGAGTAGAATATTGTATGAGGCTATATAAATGTATTTATTACATACTACACTTCATGGAAATATTTATGTTTTGATGCCGGTCCTGAGCTGAGGAACACAGAGGATGGTGTTGGACCAAAGCAGGAGAAGTGGAGGAGAGGAGTTGGAGTCTGTCTCTTTGTGCTGCTCATACTATATACATGTAGCGCCACCCCTATGTGGGCCACTGGAATATGTCTGACCTCAAAGGTTGCCCTGACCTTGCAAGCCTCCCGCCACCTCTGACACCCTGGGTTCGGACATATTTCAAATTGATAACGCAATTACACAGACACCAGTCTGTAGCAAACAAGTATTTGTTTGACCATGTTGTCGGAAAATCCAGTCGTGTGTGGGCTCCATCTGAATATCCGACGGAAAAAATTTGAGATCCTGCTCTCAAATTTTCCGACAACAAATTGCGATCGGACTTTTTCCGATCGTGTGTAGAGAATTCCGACGGACAAAGTGCCACGCATGCTCAGATCAAATTACGAGACCAAAGCTATTGGCTACTAGCCTCTGCGTAGTTCCGTCGTACGCAACGAACATCACCACATTTAGAATGATCGGATTTTCTGACAACTTTGTCCGACCGTGTGTATGCAACACCAGTGTCGGACAAAGTCCGTCGGAAAAATTCCGTGCATGCAATGCAAAGAAAATCACCATACGTCAAACAGTAGAAACCAGTAAGTCCTGAATGAACCTTTGACCCCAGGTATAAAAGGGAAGAGAATGACCTTTCATGTCAGACTGCTCCCTTCTAGGGATGGGCCCGGTGTTCGATTCGAACCCATGTTCGAATCGAGCACCGGGTGTTCGCTCGCTCGGCGAGCCCAGAACTATTGGGGCCGCTCGCATCAAATTCGTGTGATGCGAGCGGCCGCAATGCATTGCGCTAGTCGCAGTGCAATGCTGGCTGATGATTGGCCAAGCATGCACTGTGACCCCGCATGCTTGGCCAATCACAGCGCCGGCAGCGAGGAGAGCCATAATTGGCTACAGGCAGGATGCCTGTAGCCAATTATAGCTCAGGGGCTTTAGTACACGCCCCACGGTATAAGAGGCCGCCGCGGCGGCGGCCTCGCATATTATGTTTCAGTCAGCGTGTCAGTGTGTTGCTGACTGCTGACAAGTTATGCTCTATTTCTGGGGATTTGTGTGTGCGTGCTGTTAGAACAGCATTGCAGTATCACATCTGGGGGGGTCTCTATAGGTGGCCTGTGAAGGGGGGCAGGTTTCCTGTGCTTAGAACTTTCCCTGCAAAAAGTGTAACTTTTGCAGGAAAAAAGCTATTTAAAAGCACTCGCGGCTAATGAATTGATGAACTGTCATTCATTAATAAAAAAAAAAAAAAAAAGCGTGGGGGTCCCCCCAAATTCAATAACCAGGCCCTTCAGGTCTGGGATGGATATTAAGGGAAACCACAGCCAAAAAAAAAAAAAAAAATGGCGTAGGGTCCCCCTCAAAATCCATACCAGACCCTTGAGGTCTGGTATGGATTTTAAGTGGAACCCTAGCCAAAAAAAATGGCGTGGGGTCCCCCTCAAAATCCATACCAGACCCTTATCCGAGCACGCAACCTGGCATGCCGCAGGAAAAGAGGGGGGGACGAGAGCGCCCCCCCCCTCCCGCCTGAACCGTACCAGGCCACATGCCCTCAACATTGGGAGGATGCTTTGGGGGTCTAAGACCCCTAAAGCACCTTGTCCCCATGTTGATGAGGACAAGGGCCTCTTCCCCACAACCGTGCCCGGTGGTTGTGGGGGTCTGCGGGCGGGGGGCTTATCGGAATCTGGAAGCCCCCTTTAACAAGGGGACCCCCAGATCCCACCCCCCCCTGTGTGAAATGGTAAGGGGGTACCTACCATTTCAACAAAAAAGTGTGAAAAATGGTAAAAATGACAGGAGACAGTCTGACAATTCCTTTATTAAAATCTTCTTTCTTCTCTCTTCATCCTTCGGTTTCTTCATCTTCTCCTTCCGTCATCTTCGTCATCTTCTTCCATCTTCTTCCATCTTCTTCTTCCTCCGATCCGCTTCTTCTTGCGCTCTCGTCCTTCTCCGTCGGCGTCGGTGTCTCTTCTTGGGCCGCTCCGCGCAATGGGAGGCTCCCGCTGTGTGAGGCTCCGCTCCGTCTGACAGGTCTTTTGTAATGGAGGGCACCTGGTGACCCCGCCCCCTCTGACGCACAGGGACGTCATGGGGATTCCCTATGGCTTTCCCCATGACGTCAGAGGGGGGCAGGGTCACCAGGTGCCCTCCGTTATAAAAGACCTGTCAGACGGAGCGGAGCCTCACACAGCGGGAGCCTCCCATTGCGCGGAGCGGCCCAAGAAGAGACACCGACACCGACGGAAGAAGATGCTGGACGAGAAGGACGAGAAGACCAGCGCAAGAAGAAGCGGATCGGAGGAAGAAGAAGATGGAAGAAGATGATGGAAGGAGAAGATGAAGAAACCGAAGGATGAAGAAAGAAGAAAGAAGATTTTAATAAAGGAATTGTCAAAGACCGTCTCCTGTCATTTTTATAATTTTTCACACTTTTTTGGTGAAATGGTAGGGGTACTTTTGTACACCCTTACCATTTCACACAGGGGGGGGGCGGGATCTGGGGGTCCCCTTGTTAAAGGGGCTTCCAGATTCCGATAAGCCCCCCGCCCGCAGACCCCCACAACCACCGGGCACGGTTGTGGGGATGAGGCCCTTGTCCTCATCAACATGGGGACAAGGTGCTTTTGGGGTCTTAGACCCCGAAAGCATCCTCCTAATGTTGAGGGCATGTGGCCTGGTACGGTTCAGGCAGGAGGGGGGGGGCGCTCTCATCCCCCCCTCTTTTCCTGCGGCCTGCCAGGTTGCATGCTCGGATAAGGGTCTGGTATGGATTTTGAGGGGGACCCCACGCCATTTTTTTTGGCTAGGGTTCCCCTTAAAATCCATCCCAGACCTCAAGGGTCTGGTATGGATTTTGAGGGGGACCCTACGCCATTTTTTTTTTTTGCTGGGGTTCCCCTTAATATCCATCCCAGACCTGAAGGGCCTGGTTATTGAATTTGGGGGGACCCCTATGCTTTTTTTTTTTTAATTTTTTTTATTTTTTATCAATGACTTTTTTTTTTATGAAAGACTTTCAGTTTCAATGAATGACTGTTCTCTGTATTACGGGAGCCGACAATACACATTAGCCGCGAGTGATTTTAAATAGATTTTTTACTTGCAAAAATGACACTATATGCAGAGACAGTTCTAAACACGGGAAACATGCGCCCTTTTACATGCATACTATAGACACCCCCCAGGTACGAAATTTAAAGGAATATTACACTTTTATTGTTTCAATTTAAGCATTATTAAAATCACTGCTCCTGAAAAAACGGCAGTTTTTAAAAAAAAAATTTGCATTGATCCATGTCCCCTGGGGCAGGACCCAGGTCCCCAAACACTTTTTATGACATTAACATGCATATTAGCCTTTAAAATTAGCACTTTTAATTTCGAGCGTTCGCATCCATTATAACTAATAGAGTTCTAAAGCTCGCACAGACTTTAGGTCCGTTCGCGGGTTCTGGTGCGAGCCGAACGGGGGGTGTTCGGCTCATCCCTACTCCCTTTAAATCCTGATACCATGGGCTCAAAAATCTTTGTGGCACAATTATAAAACAAGTTACAAGAAATGCAATACTTAATCTTTGAGTAGATTCCCCTTAAAGTGTGAAGATATTGTGCACAGAGTCCTTTAAAGAGGAAGTAAAGCATCCGCTGTAGACATAGGTGCCGCTATTTCTGCAAATATCTCCTAAACCTTTTAGGTTTGGGAGATATTTCTTGCACCAACAGGTAAGCCTTAATCTAGGCTTACCTGTAGGTTAAAGTGGATGTAATGGGTTTACAACCACTTTAAGTGGGGGGGGGGGGGGGGAGAGGAGGAGTCCTTGTGATGTAGATGTTCAGTGTCTTCAGCTAGCGCAACAAGGGCCCAAAAGGATTGCTGTGCAATGGCGACTAGCAACAGAAAATAGCACGTGCAAAGTGTTTCCTTTTTAAGGCTTTAACCACTTGCCTACCAGGTACGAACACCCCCTTCCTGACCAAGCCATTTTTCAGCTTTCAGCGCTGTCGCATTTTGAATGACAATTGCGCGGTCATGCAAGGATGTACCCAAATACATTTTTTATCATTTTTTCCCCACAAATAGAGCTTTATTTTGGTGGTATTTGATTACCTCTGCGGTTTTTATTTTCTTGTGCTATAAACAAATTAATAGGGACAAGTTTGAAAAAACGCAATATTTTTTACATTTTATTATAATAAATATCCAATTTTTTTTTTCTTTTAAACACATTTTTTCCTCAGTTTAGGCCGATACGTATTCTTCTACATATTTTTGGTAAAAAAAAATCGCAATAAGCGTCTATTGATTGGTTTGTGCAAAAGTTATAGCGTCTACAAAATAGGGGATAGTTTTATAGCATTTTTATTATTTTTTTTTTTTTACTAGTAATGGCGGCGATTTGCGATTTTTATCGTGACTGCGACATTGCGGCGGACATATCGGACCATTTATATTTATACAGCGATCCGTGCTATAAAAAAAATGCATTGATTACTGTATAAATGTGACTGGCAGGGAAGGGGTTAACACTAGGGGGCGCTGCAGGGGTTAATGTGTTCCCTATGTAAGTGATTCTAACTGTGGGGGGAGGGGGACTGACTGGGGGAGGGGACCGATCGGTGTCCCTATGTCCCTATATACTCCTCTCCTCTGACAGGACGTGGATCTGTGTGTTTACACACACAGATCCACGTCCTGCTCAGTTACCAGGCAATCGCGGGTGCCTGGCGGACAACGCGGCCACCAGGCACGCGCATCGGGTCCCCAGCGGCGCGGCGGGCACGCGCGCGCGCCCCCTAGTGGCCAAAAAGCGAGCGCCGTCATATGACGGCGACCCGCCACAAGAGCTGCACCGCTCTGCCGTCATTTGACAGTGGGCGGTCAGCTACAGGTTAATGTAAAGAGATGGGATAAAGGTGTCTGCATGCAGTGTCTTTGTAGGGTGTTCACAGAGTGGGCTTCAGCCCACTCACCAATCCTGATGATACCAAGGCTCATGGGAATAGGATGTCCCAGAATAGACTCTTGAGGAATCTGCAACCAGTGAAGGTTGTGTGGCAGTGCTCCTAGCGACGCTGGGATTCTACTGTAACTGTACCAATACCCATGAGAGTTACCCCCGACAGTCACGCATCCCCCGGAGTGGCCAGGTCCCTGCTCTCAGCTGAAGGCCCAAGTGAAGGACTCCTCCCTGGACCAGGCTATTTATGTCTTCACCCAGACTTTTTCTCTCTCTCCCAGCTGTCTGGAACTTGAAGCTTGCAGCAGTCTGGCTTCAATGCAAATCCTGGCTCCTCAGACCACATATCCCATAATCCCTTGCTCTCAGCTGTGGTCTCTGCTTGGTCTGTATTCAGAAGATGATGACACAGTGTCCAGGCTGAGCACTAGAGGGATACAGGCTCATGGCAGCTGGTGTTGCAGAATGTCCCACAATGACACAGGCAAAGTTAGTAAGCACCTGGCTACATACACTATATTACCAAAAGTACTAGGTCACCTGCTTTTACACGCACATACATTTTAATGGCATCCCAGTCTTAGTTTGTAGGGTTCAATATAAAGTTGGTCCACCCTTTGCAGCTATAACAGCTTCAACTCTTCTGGGAAGGCTGTCCCCAAGGTTTAGGAGTGTGTCTATGGGAATGTTTGACCATTCTTCCAGAAGCGCATTTGTGAGGTCAGGCACTGATGTGAATGAGAAGGCCTGGCTCGCAGTCTCCACTCTAATTCAACCCAAAGGTGTTCTATCGGGTTGAGGTCAGGACTCTGTGCAGGCCAGTCAAGTTCCTCCCCCGCAATCCCGCTCATCCATGCCTTTATGGACCTTGCTTTGTACACTGGTGTGCAGTCATGTTGGAACAGGAAGCGGCCATCCCCAAGCTGTTCCCACAAAGTTGGGAGCATGAAATTGTCCAAAATGTCTTGGTATGCTGACGCCTTAAGAGTTCCCTTCACTGGAAATAATGGGCCAAGCCCAACCCCTGAAAAATAACCCCACACCATAATTCCCCCTCCACCAAATGATTGGGACCATTGCACAAAGCAAGGTTATATTTCTATTTTATTCTATTCTATTTCTTTCTATTATTTAATTTTCAATTCTATTCTTTTCTATTCTATCCAAATTTGAAATTTTTCGATTCAAAATTTGAATTCTGGAAGATGGTTATATGCTTTCTATTTTATTATATTCTATTGTATTGTTTTTTTTTTTTTTTTCTATTCTATTTTTTTCTATGCTCTCATTTTCTTTTTTTTTTTTTTTTTAATTCAAATTTATTCTATTTAAAATTCGACTTTCAGAAGATGGTTAAATTCTTTCTTTTTTTATTCTTTTTTTTTTTCTATTCCTTTATTATCTATTCTATTTTATTCTTTTCTATTCTATTCCTTAATGTTTTGGTCTATTTTATCTATCTATCTATCTATCCATTTTTCTATGTTCTATGTTGTTCTGTTCTATGCTATTCCTTTCTATTCTATGCTTTTATTTTCTATTCTATTCCTTTTTTTTATTCTTTTCCCTTAATTTTCTATTCTGTTTTTTTTTTTTTTCCATTCTTTTATTTTGTATTCTGTTCTGTCTTACTATATTATATTCCATTTATTTACTTTCCATTCTATTATTTTCTTTTCTATTATATTCTTTTCTATTCTATTCCTTAATGTTTTGGTCTATTTTATCTATCTATCTATCTATTTTTCTCTTCTGAAATTCGAATTTTGAACAGATAAATCGATAAAGTAAGAATATAATATAATAGGAAATAATAGAATAGAAAATAAATTAATAGAATATAATAGAGAAAAATTTGAAAACAATTCGAATTCTATTTGAAAACTACTCAAATTCTCATCGAAACTATCCAAATTTCTTCCGAAATTTTCATTTCGGTATTTTGGATTAGTTTAAATTTGTTACTGTTGTAATTCAAAAATTCGGATACATCCTAATTACCGAAAATTCATCCGAATTTTAGATTTGGAATGAAACAAACCACACATGTCTAACTGTCACCAGCATTCCTATTACTTTGTAATGGGAGATTGAATTGCAGGGAATTCTATGGCTGCAGCTGATTGGACCAGCAGCCTGCTTTTATGCGATGGTCACCAGTGATGGCACTAACGCCGTTAAAGTAAACGGCGTTACTTAACGCCGTTACTTTAGAGGGTAACGAGTAATCTAACTGATTACTCTTCCCCTCGCGGTAACGCCGTTCCCATTACTGGGGCGGCGTTACCGCAATTACCCGCCGCGATCGCGGAGCCGTCCACGGCATCGGCCTTAGGAAAGGCCGCGGCTTCGGCCTAGCTCCGGAGCGGCGGCCGACGGGTGCACCAAGATGGTCGCCGCTCCGGCCTAGCTCCGGAGCGGTGGCCATCTTGGTGCACCCGTCGGCCGTTTACAATGTGATTGCTCCGTCAAATGACGGAGCGATCACTTTGTAAACAAACCGGCGTCAAGATGACGCTGGTCTCCCCTCTGTGTACTGATCTGTACAGTGGAGGGGAGAGATCGGATGGCAGCAGCCATCCCTCCATACCCTGCCACTACTCTGCAACACCCTGCTAATACTGCGCAATACTCTGCATACCCTGCTAATACTGCGCAATACTCTGCAACACCCTGCCAATACAGCGCAATACTCTGCAACACCCTGCCAATACAGCGCAATACTCTGCAACACCCTGCCAATACTGCGCAATACTCTGCAACACCCTGCCAATACTGCGCAATACTCTGCAACACCCTGCCAATACTGCGCAATACTCTGCAACACCCTGCCAATACTGCGCAATACTCTGCAACACCCTGCCAATACTCTGCAACACCCTGCCAAAACCGCGCAATACTCTGCAACACCCTGCCAATACTGCGCAATACTCTGCAACACCCTGCCAATACTGCGCAATACTCTGCAACACCCTGCCAGTGCCACTACTGCGCAATACTCTGCAACACCCTGCCAATACTGCGCAATACTCTGCAACACCCTGCCAATACTGTGCAATACTCTGCAACACCCTGTCAATACTGCGCAATACACTGCAACACCCTGCCAATACTGCGCAATACTCTGCAACACCCTGCCAGTGCCAATACTGCGCAATACTCTGCAACACCCCTGCCAATACTGCGCAATACTCTGCAACACCCTGCCAATACTGTGCAATACTCTGCAACACCCTGCCAATACTGTGCAATACTCTGCAACACCCTTCCAATACTGCGCAATACTCTGCAACACCCTGCCAATACTGCACAATACTCTGCAACACCCTGCCATACCCTGCAACACCCCGCCATACCCCGCAACACCTGGCCATACCCCGCCACACTCTGCAATACGCGGTAATACCCAGCCATACTCGGCGATACCCAGCCGTACCCAGCTATACCCAGACAATATTACAGTTGGGGAGATGACGTGGATATTACAGTGGGGGCTTTATGGTGGTGGAATTTTCAAAGGTTTTTGCAAATTCAATTATTATTTGCTGATCTGAAAAATGATCCGATCCGTGACTCTGCAACGATCCGATCCGTGAGTTTGGGGGGGACAGATGTAGAGGGGGGGAACAGATATGTGTGGGGGGGGGGGGGGGCAGACATGTAGTGGGGTACAGAGGGGGAACAGATATATGTGTTGGGGGGGAAATAGACGTGCAGGGGGGAACGCGCCCCTTGCTTACAGTAATACTAGACCCGCCCCTAAGGATATTAAAAAAAAAAAGTCAGTTACTTTGCTGAGTAACTAATTACTTTTCCAATGTAGTAACTGAGTTACTAACTCAATTACTTTTTTGGGAGAAGTAATTTGTAATGTAACTAATTACTTTTTTTAAAGTAAGATGACCAACACTGATGGTCACATGGGAACCTTGGCTCATCCTTATATACTTGGGTTTTAAAAAAGGCATAAAGATTTTTCTTATATGTTTGTCTAATTAAGATAAAAATTATGAACCTAATTATTTTCACCCTCCTAGGTTAACAATCTACCTGATTCATTCCAATCACTATCGACTGACAATGTTCAAGTCCAAAAATTGATTGTTGACAGACACAATCATTACAGAAGAAACGTTCAACCGACTTCAAGCAACATGTTTAAAATGGTAAGGCAATATACTGTGACCTTAAAGTGGAACTATAGGCAAAGTCAAAGATGACATACTGTATATAATGCTGTATTTTAAAGGCAGTAACATAACAGTCCACCTGTAGCATAATTTTATCACTTGATCCTGCCAGTATGTCTTCTAGGCCCTTTGTAAATGGACCCCTAAATGCCATGTTTTAAGACTTTAAGGCATTTTTTGCTGATCTAAATGCAGCCCATTTTTTAACTACCTCAGCTCCGGAAGGTTTTAACCCCTTCATGACCAGGACATTTTCTGCTATTCAGCACTGCACAACTTTAACTGGCAAATGCAAGGTCATGTAATACTGTAACCAAATTTAATTTATATCATTTTTTTTCACACAAATAGAGTTTTCTTATGGTGGTATTTAATTACCACTGTTTTTTTTTTCTTTGTTTGCAATATGAACTTTGAAAAAATATATACATTTTTTACCTTCTGTCATAAAACATCCATATTCTTCATACATTTAGGGCAAAATGTATTCTGCTACATGTCTATGCTAAAAAAAAAAAAAAAAAAACACATTAAGTGTATATTAATTAGTTTTTGTGAAAGTTATAGCATCTACAAACTATGGAACACTATATTGCCAAAAGTATTGGGACACCCCTGCCTTTACACCCCCATGAACTTTAATGGAATCCTAATCTTATGCTGCATACACACGGTCGGACTTTCTGACGGCAAATGTGCGATCAGAGCTTGTTGTCGGAAATTCCGGCTGTGTGTAGTCTCCATCGGACAGTTTCCATCAGAATTTCCGTCACACAAAATTTGAGATCTGGTTCTCAAATTTTCCGACAACAAAATTAGTTTGTGTAAATTCCGATTGAGTGTAGACAATTCCAGCGCACAATGTGCCACGCATGCTCGGAATCAAGCAGAAGAGCAGCACTGGCTATTGAACTTCATTTTTCTCGGGTCGTTGTATGTGTTGTACATCACCGCATTCTTGACGTTCGGAATTTCTGACTAACTTTGTGCGACTGTGTGTACGTAAGACATCGGAAAAAAAACCTGGGATTTTGTTGTCGGAATGTCTGATTGTGTGTACGCACCATTCTGTTGTCTTCTCCACTGTCTTCTCGGTCCTTTTCCTGGGTCTTCTGTTCTCTGCTGTCTTCTCGCTTTGTTCTTCATCCGATGTTGACTCGATGCTCTTTCCCACTCTAATACTGGGTGTGCAGCGTGCCACTACTAATTTTGGCATGGGGCAGGGTCAACGGGTGACGTAATCCAGGGGCCCCGCCATTATGATGTCACCACCCCATCATGCCCCAGATGGTGACATCATAAGGGGTGGGGCCTCCGTATGACGTCACTCTGGGACCCCTCCCCATTAGAATATAAGTAGTGGCACACATCGCACCCAGCATTAGAGCGGGAGAGGGCGTTGAGTCAACATAGGAAGAAGAACGGAGGGAGAAGGCAGCAGAGAAGACACGGCAAGAGCTGAAAGAGCCTGGAGAAGAAATTCGACAAA
The DNA here is from genome assembly GCA_028564925.1 of Lithobates sylvaticus. NCBI lineage: Eukaryota > Metazoa > Chordata > Amphibia > Anura > Ranidae > Lithobates > Lithobates sylvaticus. The sequence goes on along the minus strand of CM053028.1, from coordinate 511,298,939 downwards.
GGAAAGTCACACAGAATACAAAATACTGACCAAGAAATATCATAAAGCAATTTTCAAAGCAAAAAAAGAACATTTCTCAAACACCCTCTCAAAAGCCTTAAACCGGCCGTGTGAACTTTTCAAACTAGTCGCCCAGACTATGAACCCAACCTGCCTTGAGCCCCCAGCAAACGAAACTCAAGAGTACTGCAACGAGTTATCGGATTTTTTTATCAACAAAATCGACAACATTCAGAAAATAATTCAACAAAAAAAAACAACAACCAACCTTATTCAACCGAAGCCAGGTAAGGAATTTTACTCGAACATCACACAATCACCACATTTTTCGCTTACCCCGATCACCACTGATTACACCAAAAACATCATCAAGAGCCTCCGAGACAGTACATCACCAAATGACATTATTCCCACAAAACTCTTGAAAGAATGTTGCGACATCTTGGCCCCTTCTATTACACACCTAGTAAATCAGTCGTTCGAAGAAGGGTTTGTTCTAATTGCCCTCAAGCAAGGCATCATCAAACCACTCCTACAGAAACCCAACCTCGACCCCAAAGATCCTAACAATCGCAGACCAGTAACAAGCCTGAACACCATCTCCAAGATTATGGAGAAAGCAGTAGTACAACAGCTACAACTCCACCTGGACACACACAAACTCTTGGACCCACTGCATTCAGGCTTCCGCCCAGGCCATGGCACAGAAAAGGCACTTCTGAAAATATGGGACGACGCCCTGGAAGCAGCTGATGACGGAGAATAGTGTCTTTTGGTACTGCTGGACCTTAGGACACAGTGGACCACAATACTCTTCTCATCCGCCTCAAGGAAGTGGCAGAAGTTACAGATTTAGATCTTCCATGGTTCGCTTCCTTCTTAGGAAACCAGTCACAGACAGTGAAACTAGGAGTCTTCACTTCTGAAACCTGGGCAATTTCTTATGGAGTCCCTCAAGGATCACCCTTGTCACCAGTACTCTTCAACATTTACATCCGTCCACTCTTCAAAATCATCAGCAAATCGGATCTATGCTTCCACTCATACACTGAAGACACTTAACTGTACTTCCGTATCACCGGACAAAAAGACCAATACCAGGAACTAGAAAAATGGCTCACATTGATAGATGACTGGATGACCACTAGCTCCCTCAAACTCAATGGATCGAAAACAGATCGCAAAACCGAAGTAAAAAAACTAAGACTCCATGGACACCACCGACCATCCCTGGACAGACCATCCTTCCAAGCACCAAAGCCAAAAGCCTCGGAGTCATCTTTGATTCAGAGATGACTATGGATGCACAAATAGGATCAGTAGTCAGCGGATCCCATCATCTTATCTGCCTGCTACGCAGACTCATCCCCTTCATTCCGGAAAAGGAGAAAGCAGTAGTAGTTGGAACTATCATCAATTCACGACTCGACTACGCAAATTCCCTTTACATAGGACTACCTGATTACCAGATTGCACACCTACAAGTCATCCGAAACACAGCAGCAAGACTAGTCACCGGAAAGAAACCTTGGGAATCCATCTCCCCATCCCTGAGGACCCTCCATTGGCTCACGGTAAAAGATAGGATCACATTCAAGACCCTCTGCCTCACCCAGAAATGTACACAAGGAAACGCTCCTCAATACCTATGTGAGAAAATAAAAAAATACATACCTAATCGCAGCCTTCGATTAACAAACCAAAACTGCCTTTTCATCCCCAAAGCCTGCTACAAATCTAAGGGAGAACGAAGATTCGCAGTCCAAGGACCTCGGCTATGGAACGCTCTACCCACCAACATCCCCTTGGAAGAAAACCATTGGGCCTTCAGAAAAAAACTCAAGACCCACCTCTTCTAATAAGCAAGACAACAAAGGACAGACCAAGCACCTTGAGGCGATTCAGTTTGCATTCGCTATACAAATCATTCATTCATGAGCAAGAAGACAGCGGACAGAGGGAGAAAAACCGGAGAGAGCTAGAAGACATCAGTGGAGAAAACCCAGAGAGGGGAGAAGAACCAGCAGAGGCAGAAGACATCAGCGAAGGAGGCAGAAGAGCTGAATAAGGGGGGAAGAAATAGGAAGCGACGCTGGAGCTGCCTTAATAAATTACTTTAAAACCGTTTTTTCGGCGTGGGGGTTCCCCTTAAAATCCATACAAGAGCTAAGGGCCTGGTATGGTCTTGGAGGGGGAACCCATGACGTTTTTTTTTCCTTTGGCATTGGATTCCCACATAAATCGCATGCCAAAGTTGGATCAGTTAATACGGCGATCCGACTTTCATCTGAATTCAGTGATATTCAATGGGCTGAAGTAGGATCAAAGTCAGGCCAAAGTAGTGCAGGTAGCATTTTCATAGTCAGACCGACTTGTGTCACACTAGTTAAGATGGCTCTCGTAGAGAAGCATTGATTTTTACACATCATGCGACATGAGCACCCAATGTCAGAGCATATGTTGTACAAGTGTGAACCTGGCCTTATATCACTTTTGTGCTGTGATTGGCCCACAGCTATCACATGGTACATGGTGCTGTGATTGGCTCAGGTACCATGTGATAGCTGTGGATCCCTTACAACGTCACTGTAGGAATCACAGCTGTTGTGAATGAAATTCATTCATAACAGCTTTGTTGACGTTGTGATTGCATAGCCAGGTTCTGGGAGCCCCAATCCGCTGTGTTCAGTGGAGCAGCATGCTGCACGCCTCTAGCATGGAAGAGGCAGGATCACATACATGCAGTAAATGTACTGTGGCCAGGTGGCCAGCGGTTAAGTAGGCAATTATCAACATATACAATACACATGGCAATAACTAGTATGTACTATAAATGTAAACACACATATATCAGCCTGTGGGGGCGAATCTTCTGACAGAAGGACATGCGTCTTTAACCGCTTCCCGACCGCCTCATATAGATATACGTCTACAGAATGGCACGGGCAGGCAAAAGCACGTACGGGTACGTCCCCTTTAAATTGCCTGCCCGTGGGTCGCGCTCGCGACCCGCCAGCGGCGCGCTCGCGACCCGGTCGGGAGCTCCGTGACCACGGCCGCGGGACCAGCGGACCCGATCGCCGCTGGTATCCCGCGATCGGGTTACGGAGCTGAAGAACGGGGAGAGGTTTGTGTAAACAAACCTCTCCCCGCGCTTCCTACTCTGCCTGTCATTGATCGGCTGTTCCCTGTCATCGGGAAAGCCAATCAATGACGTCAGACGTACAGCCACGCCCCCCTTCTGTAAAAAAAAACACAACACGTCACACTGACTCCTCCCCGCCCCCTAGTGGTTAACTCCTTCACTGCAACTGTCATTTACATAGGAATCAGTGCTATTTAAATAGCACTGATTTCTGTATAAATGACAAATGTCCCAAAAATGTGTCAAAAATGTCCGATGTGTCCGCCATAATGTCGCAGTCACAATAAAAATCGCTGACCGCCGCCATTACTAGTAAAAAAAAAAAAAATAATAATAAAAATGCTATAAAACTATCCCCTATTTTGTAAACGCTATAACTTTTGCGCAAACTAATCAATAATCGCTAATTGCGATTTTTTTTACCAAAAATATGTAGAAGAATACGTATCGGCCTAAACTGAGGAAAAAAAATGTTTTTTTATATATTTTTTGGGGATAGTTATTATAGCAAAAAGTAAAAAATATTGCATTTTTTTCAAAATTGTCGCTCTATTTTTGTTTAAAGCGCAAAAAATAAAAACCGCAGGGGCGATCAAATACCACCAAAAGAAAGCTCTATTTGTGGGAAAAAAAGGATGCCAATTTTGTTTGGGAGCCACGTCGCACGACCGCACAATTGTCAGTTAAAGCGACGCAGTGACGAATCGCAAAAAGGGGCCTGGTCCTTTGGCTGCCAATTGGTCCGGGGCTGAAGTGGTTAAAGAAATTCCAGCATCCACAGATTGTTCTACACCCCCAAGCGCACGCCCTTGCCATGTATGCCGGACTCTGCTTGGCCATCTGCAGGCCCAGGACCGGCATGGCAGATGCCACTGGGTAGACAGGAGGGAATTGAACAGGCATGATTCCCCTTCTTTTTGCTGACCCGGAAGCAACATGCAAAACCTAATTTCCAGGTCCCCATGTCAATTTCCCAGGCCAGCATGGCAAAGGAAGAATATATTGCAGTGCATTGGATTCATTGGAGCACAGGGGAGACATCCGGGGTCTTGTAGACCCTGGATGTCTCATTAAAGGAAACCCATCACCAAAAAGTTATCAAAAAAGTTAAGTATTTTTTTTTTTTTAATTGTGAAAACTTAAAGTTACACCCAAGCACATAAAATCCCCCTCAAAAATGCTTGAGCCCCCCCCCACACCCCCACATGTACACATGTATCGATGTAAACACATGCGTCAGGGAAGCCTACACACAAAAATGTTGATACCCATGTATACATACAGTACCTCACAAAAGTGAGTACACCCCTCCCAATATTTAACTATATCTTTTCATGTGACAACACTGAAGAAATTACACTTTTCTACAATGTAAAGTAGTGAGTGTACAGCTTGTATAACAGTGTCAATTTGCTGTCCCCTCAAAATAACTCAACACACAGTCATTAATGTCTGAACCGCTGGCAACAAAAGTGAGTACACCCCCAAGTGAAAATGGCCAAATTGGGCCCATTAGCCATTCTCCCTCCCTGGTGTTATGTGACTTGTTAGTGTTACAAGGTCTCAGGTGTGAATGGGGAGCAAATGTGGTAAATTTGGCATTAATGCTATCACTCTCTCATGCTGGTCACTGGAAGTTCAACATGGCACCTCATGGCAAAGAACTCTCTGAGGATCTGAAAAAAAGAATTGTTGCTCTACATGAAGATGGCCTAGGCTAAAAGAAGATTGCTAAGACCCTGAAACTGAGCTGCAGCATGGTGGCAAAGACCATACAGCGGTTTAACAGGACAGGTTCCACTCAGAACAGGCCTCGCCATGGTCGACCAAAGAAGTTGAGTGCACGTGCTCAGCGTCATATCTAGAGGTTGTCTTTGGGAAATAAAGATATGGGTACTGCCAGCATTGCTGCAGAGGTTGAAGGGGTGGGGCCTGTCAGTGCTCAGACCATACACTGCACACTGCATCAAATTGGTCTGCATGGCTGTCATCCCAGAAGGAAACCTCTACTAAAGATGATTCCCAAGAAAGCCCACAAACAGTTTTCTGAAAACAAGCACACTTAGGACATGGATTACTGGAACCATGCCCTGTGGACTGATGAGACCACGATAAACGTATTTGGTTCAGGTGGTGTCAAGTGTGTGTGGCGGCAACCAGGTGAGGAGTACAAAGACAATTGTGTCTTGCCTATAGTCAAGCATGGTCGTGGGAGTGTCATGGCCTGGGGCTGCATGAGTACTGCTGGCACTGGAGAGCTACAGTTCATTGAGGGAACCATGAATGCAGGGCAGTAGTCCAACATGATAATGACCCAAACACAACTTTAAGATGACCACTGCCTTGCTAAAGAAGCTGAGGGTAAAGGTGATGGACTGGCCAAGCATGTCTCCAGACCTAAACCTTATTGAGCATCTGTGGGGCATCCTCAAACGGAAGGTGGAAGAGTGCAAAGTTTCTAACATCCACCAGCTCCATGATGTCATCATGGAGGAGTGGACGAGGACTCCAGTGGCAATCTGTGAAGCTCTGGTGAACTCCATGCCCAAGAGGGTTAAGGCAGTGCTGGAAAATAATGGTGGCCACACAAAATATTGACACTTTGGGCCCAATTTTGAAATTTTCACTTAGGGGTGTACTCACTTTTGTTGCCAGCAGTTTAGATATTAATGGCTGTGTGTGTTGAGTTATTTTGAAGGGACAGCAAATTTACACTATTATACAAGCTTTACACTCACTACTTTACATTGTAGCAAAGTGTAATTTCTTCAGTATTGTCACATGAAAAGAAATAATAAAATATTTACAAAAATTTGAGGGTGTACTCCCTTTTGTGAGATACTGTATATAAAAAATTCATAATAATACCAGACCTCTGCAACACTAAATTGGTGACCTGCAGGGGTCTTTTAAAGCATCAAGTTAGGAACACAGTGACCACACACAACCAGGTAGCCATAAGCTTGCCTTATAGTGTACTAGCATAAACCCCCTCCAAAGAGTCACCTAGCTCCACTCTTAATTGAATCAACCAGTATAGCAAAAAACATTATGACTTTTCTAAAAAAAAAATCTACTATCTTGAATGAGGAGCCAGCCACTACTTCACAGTACTCATCTAACATTTATCCCTCAGTAAAGAAATAAATAAACCTCATTACCACTGTATCCTAATATTGCATTGCTTAACCACCTCACTACAGTGCATTTTCACCCCCTTCCTGACCAAGCCATTTTTCAGCTTTCAGCGCTGACGCACTTTGAATGACAATTGCGCGGTCATACGACACTGTACCCAAATGAAATTGTTATCATTTTTTTCCCACAAATAGAGCTTTCTTTTGGTGGTATTTGATCACCTCTGCGGTTTTTATTTTTTGCGCAATAAACAAAAGAAGAGCGACAAATTTTAAAAAATATATATATTTTTTACTTTTTGCTATACTAAATATCCCCAAAAAATATATAAAAAAACATTTTTTTTCCTCAGTTTAGGCCGATACGTATTCTTCTACATATTTTTGGTAAAAAAAAATCGCAATTAGCGATCATTGATTAGTTTGCGCAAAAGTTATAGCGTTTACAAAATAGGGGATAGTTTTATAGCATTTTTATTAATATTATTTTTTTTACTAGTAATGGCGGTGATCAGCGATTTTTATTGTGACTGCGACATTATGGTGGACACATCGGACATTTTTGGCACCATTGTCATTTATACAGCAATCAATGCTATTTAAATGCATTGATTCCTGTATAAATGACACTGGCAGTGAAGGGGTTAACCACTAGGGGGCGGGGAGGGGTTAATTATGTTCCCTAAGAGTGATTCTTACTGTGGGGGGAGGGGACTCACAAGGGGAGGAGACCGATCGGTGTTTCTCTATACAGAGAACACACCATCGGCTCCTCTCCTCTGACAGGACCGTTGATCTGTGTGTTTACACACACAGATCCACAGTCCCGATGTGTTACCGGGCAATCGCGGGTGCCCAGCGGACATCGCGGCCGCTGAGCACATGCCTCGGGTGCCCAGTGACACGGCGAGAGCGCGCGCGCGCTCCCGGCGGCGCGCGCGCGCGCTCCCTGGAGTGCACAGAAGGGGAGGACGTCATATGACGCCCTCCCACAACGAGAGCTGCGCCGCCTGGCCGTCATTTGACAGCCGGCGGTCGCAAAGTGGTTAAAGCTGGGTTCATGCTGGTGTGATGCTAGACATCACATGTGATTCGCACTGCACTGCTGTGGAGATCACATACGATGTCTATGCGATGCAAATTCAGCTAAACAGATTGTATGGTTGAATTTGCATCGCTTTCACACCAAAAGGGTGCAGGACCCTTTTTTTGGTCCTCACTGGATTCCTGCACCATTTGACAGTTTGCACTGCGATATGCAAACTGATCCGGGGGTGTCATTAACTTTCTATTGACACACGCAGCGGTTCGCATAGGGCAGTGTGAACTGCCTGCAAGTCCTATGCGATGCGGGAACAGGCACTGTAATCACGTTGGTTCCTGCATCACGCTAGTGGGAACCGGCACTTAAACATGCAATTAAACAGGCTCCGCCCTCGTACTTGTGATATTTATGCTAAACCAGCCATTCGGAATCACATGTAACCTTGTGGCTCAGTTCACATCTAGGCATCCCAGATCGTGGGCGGAATCGCTGTGATTCTGCCTGCGACCTCGAATCACGGCAAATTTACGGGAAACCCTTGCGAGCTACGTCACTTCCAATGGCACCCTGATCACAGCGCGATTTTGCCACGACTGTCGCCCGACAAATCGCAGTAAAATCGTGCAAACATAATCGCGGTACGCCTGTCGCCCAAAAGAAGTTACGTGAAGGGAGCCTTAGTGTCTTTATTCCATCCCTGGTATCATCCAGGAAGCGCCAGCTGTCACCAAGGGGCAAACTGCCCCATATATATTCTACAAAATGGCCACTTCTCCTGCCAAAACCAGACATGAATCAGCATCAGAGATGACTTAAAGCAGAGTTACACCCATATAAAAGTCAGCAGCTACAAAAAGTGTAGATGCTGATTTTTAATAATCAGACACTCACTTGTCCTACGGTCCAGCGATGCGGGTGAATGAGGCCCCGCTCCTCTACCCCTGTTCTCTGTGGCGCCAGCATTCTGACTGTGGGCTCCCAGCTGTGGCTTCACACTGGGCACAAACTGCGCATTCGTGAGCCGTGCTGCGCGCTGTGATTGGCCGAGCAATCTTCTGGGACCTGTTACGTGTCCCAGAAGAATCCACGGAAGGAGGGGGAGAGGCGAACTTCCTTCCGGCGCCACAGAGCACTGGGAGGAAGTGGGAGCTCGGTGCCTCGAAAAAAAATGACATGCCAAATGTGGCATGTCAGGGAGTCACCTTCACTTAAAGCCGACGTTCCATTTTTGGGTGTATCGAACTCCGCTTTAATATGGTGGTTCCCGCTTCTCCTGTTCCCCCGAGCACATGCAGCTAGGCTTTCCCATTACCATCTTTATGATGTCATGACGCAAATATGTCGGACATCATCATGGCCCAAGTGCTGAAGGTGCGTATGTTTGTTACCTACAAGCCCATGCTTTCCATTAACACATGGGAGGCAGGGAGGTAGACCAATTTCTCTGGCCCACAGATGCACAAGGCAGAAGGCAGCACCCTACTACTTCATTTATACATAAAGTGCCCTGGCACTTGCCATGGATCCAGCAGCTGCAAGGGACCCCTACCAAAAGCTGGATCACAAATAAAAGCATTAAAAACACTTTACAATCATAATCAGTAAGAATATTTGGCCCAGAATGCCCTCACTATTTACATGAACTAATCTATAACCAGTTGTCTAATGAAATTGACCTAAAATTGAAATGATAAAGTACACTTTGCAGCAAATTTGTCCATTTAATGTGTGTTAAACACTGTTTAGCTTTTATGTGAATATGGCAGATTATAGGTCATCAAAACAATCAACCATCAACTCATTTAAATTCCTTCTTCTACTACCATTAGCTTTTCTGATAGAGACAGCGTGGCTCCTAGGCTTTCGCGACCACCACTCTTTCTTTGTAGATTGCTCTCCCCAGCCTCCATTCCTCCTGAATGTCCTTAAACCGGGCCCTGGTGTCAGTAACCATGAATTAGACTGAGACAGAAGTGCAGTAAAAATCACACTATTTAATAAAATTGTATAAACAGAGCAAACGTAGTCAAAACATAACCAGAGTTTGGTAACCAGGATGGGTAGTCAGAATAAGCCAAAGAAACAGGGGTCCAGAGATCAGCGTAGTCGGGTGCAGCAAACAGGATCAGAAACCAGAAGGGAAGTCAGCCAAGCAAAAGTCCATCACAGGAAAACACAGCAGAGAGAGTTCGGATATGTTGACCAAGGCAAAGGCACAGACAATCTGATCCAGGGAGTTTATATAACCAACAGCTCTAGCTGACCAGCAGAAAATGAAGACCAGGTGAGTCACTGTGAAATGAAGAGTCTTTGGCAATTAACTGACAGCTGAGCACAGAGCTCTGAGAAGTAAGGGCTGAGCCCGGCCCTGACACCAGGCCTCTTCACAATCTGGCACCCACTGAGGCTTAGGGATATGCAGGTACTCCCAACAGCAGGTTATCCTCCCACTCTCTCCAGAGTCCTCAATGATGTCCATAATGTCGGCGGGACACACACCTCTTGATTAGGGATGGGCCCATGTTCGAATCGAGCATCGGCCGTTCGTCCGTTCGTCGAGGGCAAAACTCTGAGGGCCGTTTGCATCAAATTTGTGTGATGCGAACGGTCCACAATGCACTGCGCCAGTCGCATTGCATTGCTGGCTGATGATTGGCCAAGCATGCACTGTTACCAATCACCAAGCTTTGCCAATCATAGAGCCAGCGGCGAGGAGAGCAATAATTGGCCACAGGCAGGATGCCTGTGGGCAATTATAGCTCAGGGGGTTTAGTACACACCCCACACTATATAAGGCCGCCGCGCCGGCGGCCTCGTGTAGTGTGTTCCGGGGTTGAGGGAAAGAGGATTGTTAGGCAGGGACAGTGTACTGTACACTATATTTGAATCATTTCTGTGTGGGGAAAGTGTAGGGAAAGAGGAAAAATAGGCAGGGATAGTGTATTCTTCTCAGCCTTTGCGTGTGGGGAAAATGTAGGGAAAGAGGAAAAATAGGCAGGGATAGTGTGTTCTTCTCAGGCATTTGCATGTGGGGAAAGTGCTGTTCTCTACCAATCCAGCCATCTGCAGGAGTTAGTGTGTGTGCTGTGTGAGTCTAGCACATCACACTAAACAACCTGAATCTGTATTTGCCCTGTTGTCATCTAAGACAGCCATCTGCAGGAGTTAGTATGTGTGCTGTGTGAGTCTAGCACAGCACACTAAACAACCTGAACCTGTATCTGCCCTTCTGCCCTGTTGTCATCTAAGACAGCCATCTACAGGAGTTAGTGTGTGTGCTGTGTGACTCCAGCACAATATACACTACCCAATAGCTTTTTTTCCCATCTCCCTGCAGGCCATTACAATGTCTGGAAGACCAACAAGGAGAGGCAGACAGTAACGAGCCAAGAAAACAGGGCAAGCAGGTTCTGTGTCTAGAGACAACAGTGCTGGTCGTGGACGCGGTGCATCGTCATCAGCACGAGGCCATGGGACACGCTTGTCCTTATTTTCGGCAGCTGGACATGTTGAGCCGCATCATGCCGAAGGCTTGGTAGAGTGGATGACCAAGCCCTCCTCATCCTCATCATCCTCTCTCGCCCAGGCTCAGGGTACTGGCAAAGCAGCTGCCAACGCGTACTCAATATCATCAGGCACCCCTTCCCTAGACCCACCATGTCCTCCTGAGGAGTCCCCCGAACTGTTTGAGCACAGTGTTGGGTACATGCTCCAGGAGGATGCCCATCGTTTTGAAGGCTCGGATGATGATACCCAGCTAGAGGAAGGCAGTAGCGTGAGCGCAGAGAGAGGGAATGCTCAAGGACAGCAATCTGGCAGTCATGTTCCACCAGCTGCAGCTTACTGCCAGGTTTGCTCCAGTGGTGAAGAGGGAGGGGATGATGAGGTCACTGACTCCACGTGGGTGCCTGAATGGAGAGAGGAGGAGGAGGAGGAGGCGGCACATCTCCAACGAGGCAGGGGCCAGCTTGAGGCCAGCACACCAACTGAATCACACCGCAAAACTCCGCCTGTGCAGGGCGCTGCCTCTGCACATTATTACAAAAGTTCTTTGGTGTGGGCCTTTTTTGAGATGAGTGCATCAGATCACACCGCTGCTATTTTGCGTACCTCGCGTGGCCAAAACATCAGCCGCTTGGGCACCACAAGCATGACCAGACATATGTTGACCTGCCATGCAGCTCGTTGGCAAGTGCACCTTAAAGACCCACACCAAAGAACAAAGCGGACCTCTCCTTGCTCCTCATCAGCTGGGATCTCCAACCCCACTATACCTTCAGTCCTCTCTGAAAGCTGCACTGAGAGGAATGAAGGTGTAGAATTAGGTGTGTCACAGCCAAGTACTTGCGGGCACCCTGCTAGCAGTACACCGATGTCCGATTGTACCAGGCAAATTTCCCTGCCCCAGCTGCTGGACCGTCAAAAGAAGTTCACTCCCAGCCATCCACATGCCCAGCGGTTGAATGCTAGCTTGGCTAAATTGCTAGCACTTCAACTGCTGCCTTTTCAGTTGGTAGACTCAGCCCCCTTCCGTGAGTTTGTTCAATGTGCGGTTCCTCAGTGGCAGGTTCCCAAACGCCACTTTTTCTCACGGAAGGCGATTCCGGCTCTCTACCTGCATGTGGAAGGCAATGTCTTGGCCTCGCTGGACAGGGCGGTCAGCGGTAAGGTGCATATTACCGCTGACTCATGGTCCAGCAGGCATGGACAGGGACGTTACCTATCTTTTACGGCCCATTGGGTCACTCTTTTGGCAGCTGGGAAGGATGCAGGACAAGGTGCAGTAGTGTTGGAGGTTGTTCCGCCACCACGCCTCCAAAATGCTACTACTGGTTGTGACACACCTCTCTCCTCCACCCCCTCCTCTTCTTCTTCCTCCATGGCCTCTTTGAGTGCTCTGTCCTCGGAACCAGCGGTGCTCCGTAGGCATCCAAGGGGCTACGCAAGTACGCAGGCAAAAAGATGCCATGCCGTGCTTGCGCTGGTGTGTTTGGGGGACAGGAGTCACACTGGGGCAGAGGTTCTGTCAGCTCTGCAGGGGCAGGCCGAGAGGTGGTTGACGCCACGCCAGCTTAAGCCAGGAATGGTGGTTTGTGACAATGGCACCAACCTCCTCTCTGCCCTGCGACAGGGACAACTGACCCATGTGCCCTGTATGGCTCACGTCCTTAACCTGGTGGTGCAGCAGTTCTTGGCCAGGTACCCAGGCTTACAGGATGTCCTGAGGCAGGCCAGGAAAGTCTGTGTGCATTTCCGCCGATCATATAATGCCAGTGCTCGGCTGGCTGAGCTGCAAAAGGAGTTGAACCTACCCAAGAACCGCCTTATATGTGACATGCCCACCAGGTGGAACTCAACGTTGGCCATGCTGCAGCGCTTGCACACGCAGCAGAGGGCCATTAATGAGTACCTGTGCGACTACGGCACCAGGACATGGTCAGGGGAGCTCAGATTTTTTTCCCCACGCCAGTGGAGCATGATCAGGGATGCATGCACTGTCCTGTCACCATTTGAGGAGGCCACGAGGATGGTGAGCAGTGACAGTGCATGCATCAGTGACACTGTACCTCTTGTCCACCTGTTGGAGCATACGCTGCGTGGAATAATGGACAGGGCACTTGAGGCAGAACAGAGGCAGGAAAAGGAGGACTTCCTTGCCTCTCAAGGCCCCCTTTATCCAGACAGTGTTCCTTCTCTCCCACATATCACACAGGAAGAGGATGAGCAGGAGGAGGAGGAGGATTGTGTCAGCATGGAGGTGGAGCCTGGCACTTAGCATCAGCAGCAGCAGTCTTTTAGGGATGATTTACAGTCCCAAGAAACCAGTGGACTTGTACGTGGCTGGGAGGAGGTGGCTGCGGATCATGTCTTCCTCAGTGACCCAGAAGACTCTGGACCGAATGCCTCAGCTAACCTACGTTGCATGGCCTCCTTGATCCTGCAAAGCCTGCGGAAGGATCCTTGTATTCTTCGGATCAAGGAGAGGGACCATTACTGGCTGGCCACTCTCCTTGATCCACGGTACAAGGGTAAGGTTGCGGACCTTATCTTGCCGTCGCAGAGGGAGCAGAGGATGAGACATCTCCGGGAGGCCTTGCAGAAAGGTCTGTGCAACGCGTTCCCAGAGACTGGGAGGTTACAAACTCCTGGTCCTGGACGACGAGTTGCTGAGGCTTTGGTCAGTAGCAGAAGGAGTGGTGGGGAAGGTGGACGTCTGACCGATGCGTTCAGACAATTTTTTAGTCCGAAGCCCCAAGGTATGATCGGTTCCAGCAACCATTGCCAGCGTCTGATATACATGGTGCAGGAATACCTAGGGGCAAGGTCAGACTTGGACACCTTTCCCACCGAAAATCCTCTGACTTACTGGGTCTTGAGGATGGATCACTGGCCAGAGCTTGCACAGTATGCAATTGAGCTACTGGCCTGTCCTGCATCTTGCGTTCTTTCGGAACGCACATTCAGTGCTGCTGGATGCTTTGTCACCGATCACAGGGTGCGCCTGTCCACCGACTCGGTTGATCGACTGACCTTCATAAAGATGAATCAGTCTTGGATCACCACCAGCTACCAGTCACCTGAAGCTGATATAACTGAATAATTTATTTTGAAATGTCACATCCCTTCAAGACTGCCTATGCTGATGCTGAGTGACTGTCCTGTTATGTTGACTGACTATCCTCTTCCTCTATCCTCTTCCAGACGGTTAAGCGGCTTGTCACAGTACCCTTACTGGATCCAGGCACTGACCACTGTTATCCTTGATTATCCTGGGGGGCTAATCCCCTGTGAGGCTCCAACCGGAGACCGGTGTCCGTCAGTGTCTGCTCCTGCAGGTCAGGCAACCAGGTCAGCGCTGGAAACACACGTGCACACTCCGCCATCTTGCTCCTCTCTGCTAGCAGGGTACACTGGATTTTCTCCGGGGCGTAGCCCTCCCCAAGCTTCCAGGCATGCTGGCGCTTGCAGAGCTGATAAGCAGGCCTCTTCTGACGCTAGTGGCTGTAACCCCTTGTTAGCTGTACTGAAGTTTTTAGGTCTTCTGATACTTGCAGAACTTGTACGGACAATCTGCTCAGCACCGGCTGTGCCCGAGCAACTGGGAGCAGGTAGCCACTGACTTGCACTGTGGTTGCTGGTAGTAACAATAAAGTCTTTAGCCCATGCCTCACTGTAGAATAGCATGAAATTGGAGCATACAGTCACTATGTCCAGCATTAGCAGATCGCTGGACATATTTGTAGTCCATGGGCCGTGATCGTCCACCATGGTTGCCACAGATGACAGCACATGGTAAAAGTTATTGAATAACAGGTTAAAGTACAAGTGTTCATACCAGCCGTGGTTGGGGCAACTGGGTAATCAGAGCAGCAATAATTTGGCAGGCAGCTCCCGCTGGTTGCTATGGACAACAGCACTTGGGTTTTGAAATGACAGTCACAAACAGGCAGAGCACATAAGTCCTTCCCTGGCTCAATACCTCTGTTGGTCTTTTGGAACAAGGCACAGACAGTTCCCTGGCTTGATGAAAAACTTTGGTTACTAGGAGCAGGTGGACCGTGGGCAGATATCCCAGATGAAACCCCAAATATAGCTCTACCCCCCCATAGGAGCTGTTAGTGAATGTTGGTTATCTCCCACCCTGCAGAGCCAGGCACATGAATTTTCCATACTCTCTGGAGTCAAGAAGTCCTTGAAGCTTTGTTTGTTTGTTTTTTATTAGGGGGATTTGAAGTTGGATGGGGAAGGGTTAATCTAGGATGCCCACTTGGTCAGCAGAACTCTTCAGGGACTCAACCTATATACATCCGATATATACACACTCCTCTTCTACCTCCAGCACACTTGCTTGTAGAAATACTACTCCCAGGACCAGCTAGCACAGTTGGTTTGATCTAACACAGATTTAGTTATATCCTTGAGAATGCCCTTTGCAGGCAGGGACCGCGGGCCCTATTTGGTGTAGGAAAAATAGAGAGGTCTTTGGTGCTAGCTGTCCTTCTCTTTGGCTACTGCTCCCAGTACCCCCTCTTAAGGCATTGTAAGTCTGCCTGGCTGCAACTTCCCCTTTCACTAGCCCTCCTGGCTACTGTCAGGGCTGGGCTCTCAGCCCTCCCTTCTCAGTGCTCAGGTTGCTCAGCTGTCGGTTAATTGCCAGTATTCATCCTTCCACAGTGGCTCACCTGGTGATCATTTCCTGCTGGTCTGTCCAGCCTACAGCCAGCCCCTTCTGGCTATTTAAACTGCCTGGTTAATTCCTTCGGTGCCTTTGCCCTTAGTCAAACATATCTTGAGACTCTCTGCTGTGTTCCTGTTGAAGACTTGCCTAACTGACACTCCTTCTGGTTCTGGATCCTGTCTGCTGCCTGCGATTACGCTGATCTTAGGCTTCCTTCCTATTCCATTATATTAAAAGGTGTGATTTTTTACTGCATTTTCTGTCTCGGTCTGATTCATGGTTCCTGACAGCTACTTCTCCACAGTCCTCCCAGACTGACACTGCATTCATTCCAGACTGCTTGCACCCAGTCCCTTCAGGCATGCCTCTCAGTCCTCTGACTGTATCACTCACCAGCCCACGTAGCTGTCTTCCTCCCTGGAGATTTGCCTGGTAGTGTTCTCCTGCTGTCCTCTCCTTGCTCCCTTGCCTTCTGGTCAGGATCCCTCTGTATGTCATGAAGAGGGGTCCCTTCCTCACCCGAACCTAGGCCTGAGTCCACTCCCCCCCCCACCCCCATCCCCACCAAACCCACTGCCCCAGCTGGGCTGACCCAGAGTATTTGAGGGGGTCTGCCTCCTGTCAACCCTTCTGTTGGGGATTGGTCAGGGCTCTCAGAATACTCCAGGCAGCTTCACCTTACTTCCCCTCCCATTCTTCCAGAAGGTTCCAGTACATTTTAGAATTGTGGGGGGGGGGGGGGGCTCTCAGTGATGGTGCCTGTAAGTCATCCAGTTCTCTCTGGATCTCTTCCTAACCCAGAAAAAAAACACACATACTTGGCTGCCAGCCAAGCTTGAAAATTTACCTACACTAACACAAAAACTCTAGCACTCTAGCAACACAGCTATGGGGTGCTACATTCATGTGATGGTCAAGAAGAATGCTCCTTACATTTGTGGTTTGTAGAATTAATTAGCCTCTTACAGATAGCTAAAAAGATCATTGGTTTCAGTGGCAAGTCATCTGAGAGGCAGAAATTGCACATTGCTCAAGGAATCCCTAGCAACCTCTGGAGGAACTCTAGGGTTCCCCTGAACCCTTGTTGAGAATGGCTGCCCTAAAATATTATTTATGGCATTTGGAATCCATGCCATGCAGAAATGAGAGCTATATATTAAATAATAATCTCACATTATGTACGTTGTCTTCTGATTTTTACTCTACTTGGATGAATGGTGTTCTTTTTAGATGTGGAACAATGAAGCTGCAAGAAATGCTGATCGACATGCCAGAAAATGTTTAATGGTTCACAGTGCCCCTAACGAAAGAGTAATAACAAGTAAGTGCAACACATTTAAGGACATATCCAGTGCTTTTGTACACATTTCATTATTTCAGATGTAAAGCCAAAAAGTAAAATGTCTTTCTTCCTAATATTTTTTTTTTTTTTCTAATTCCTTTATTTATCAGAAAAATGCACGGTACAAAGGTAAACATAGTAGACTGAGACACAGAATTGTCCCCAAATAGTAAGGGGTAATGGAGACAATATCTTGGATAGATTTTCACAACAAAATATGGTATTACATTCAAATGACAAAACAGGTTAAAAAATGACCCATCATGTAAAAGCAACACCTTTTTTCATTTTTGAATAAGTTAATATGAAATTGCTTATAGATTGCAGACTTTGGGCATGCTACACCCATAGGTACGACATAGGTCATACATAGCATGTCTTGCCCCTCTACCCCTGATGCTCCACTCATCTTACCACTTTTGCCAGGAATTCCCAGCTGTAAAATTGACAGCTGGGCATTGCTGCATAAGTGCATAAAGCTGCAGCATTCAGAAGCTCAATTAGGAGCCCCAGGCACATAGCTAAATTCACAGTAGTTAAATACATTTATCAGAGCTATTTTACTTGTCAAACTATTTACACTTCTGACCATCCAGCTCTGCCACACAAAACAGACCTGTCTTGCAGGGAAGGAGCCCTGATTTTTTATTTACTGCAACTCAGTAATAGTTATAGGTCTCCACTCTCCTTCCCAACCTCAGCCTTTGACTGGTCAGTGAAGGAGAATCACTTGGCCAATTAACTTATTTCTGTATCACTCTGCTCTCTCCTTCTACCATCACGTTCTTTGCACAGAAGTACAACCGACTGCATTGCTTCCCCTTGTTCCCTGTCTGATCTCTGCTGTACAGCATATTGCAAGTAACTGATACCAAGCCAACTTATAGTACTTGCACTGTTTGCATTAAAACAAATACATTTAGGCTCAGTTTACACCATGCAGGTGTAATGGTGTGCACATGCGTATAAATTGATGGGCTGCATTAATGCAATTAGGGTTGCCACCTGTCCAGGATTCACCTGGACAGTTCAGGTTTTGAATTATGTGTCCGGGTTTCAGTCCGTCTGAAACACGGACAACATTTTCAGACAGGAATGTGTCTCAAAACAGGGCCTGATAGGAGAGTGAAAGGGCAATATGTGCACAGCATTACTATTTCCTTTGGAGCGCCCAGAGGTGTCCCAGGTCTGTTACAATCTTATAGTGTATATTAAAAAAAAAATATTTTGTGGTGCGCCGCTAAAGTGTTCGGGTTTGGCTTGAAGAAAAAGTGGCAACCCTAAATGCCATACATGTTAAAGTGGTGTTGCAGACAAAAAAAAATTAAATCATTAAAATTAAAATTCAAAAAAAATAAAATAAAAAAAAAAACATTTGGAAAAAATGTATTTTTAACTCACCTCTAAATGCCTGTTGCTAGGGGGTCCCTCGTAGTCTGCCTCCTTCAGTGCCTGGGCTGGTGACATCACTTCCCCTCAGTGCAGGAAGGGCTTAGCTCTGCCCCCTCCCTCCTGTCAGTCATCTAGGACACGTGACAGGTCCCAGATGACTGCGTGACCACAGCCGGGTGCCCACATTTGCAATGCCGGCGCCGCCGAGCGGAGGGGGGGACGAGCGGGGCATCGTCCTCCTGCATCGCTGGACCCTGGGACTGGTAAGTGTCAGATTATTAAAAGTCAGCAGCTGCAGTATTTGTAGCTGCTGACTTTTCTTCTTTTTTTTTCAACTCCTCTTTAAAGAATGTGGTGTAGACGTGGTGTAAGGAGGGACTTCACCCAAAAGGGGAATTTCTGCTTGTTTGCATCCTCCCCCACTGCACTGGCATATTTGGCACTTTTTGAGGAGCCGCTGTGTTCTGTGAGGATGTTCAGCCCCCTCCTTTTCCCCCCCACAGCCTTCTGGGACACACACAGGTCCCAGAAGACTGCAAAACCATTCACAAAGCACAGCGTGGCTCATGCATATGTTGTAGGAAACCGGCTCTGAAGGCGGAAGGCTTCGCTGTTGGTTTAAAAAAACACACAAACCAGAGCGCTATATAAAAAAGTGTTGCGCTGTCATATAATGTTGAAATTTATAATAAATGAGACACCAAAATACCAAAGTCCATTTTGTAATGAGTTGTGCAAAGTCCTTCAAGTTTACCAGGTCCAAAGACCTTTCAAGGTCTATACTCGCATCTGTGAGTTTTATTACCTCACATTAGGTACAAGTCATCTCAGCTCTTCCGACCTTCTCATGGAAATTGTTGTTACAAATGATCCAGGGGTAGTGCTCACATGGTGTACACAGAAGCCAGTCAAACAACAGATCAGTGAAAAACAGGCATTGGAAATGTAACATTCATCCTGCACCCTCACGAGCATCCCAACGTCACCGCTATTTCCTGCCCTGCCTGACGTACGTTTTGTCTGAAAAGACGTCTTCTGTGAGCCATTAGGGCCTAATGCCTCACAGAAGACGTCTATTCATACGAATATGAGTGATCTCACAAATAAATCCTATATGCAAATGATCCAAAGGTAAAACGTTTATTTAAAGGATAAGTTCACCTTTTTGGGCAGAATAAATAAAAGCGTTTTCCAATGCCATCTCTGGCCCAGCCATCCCAATGTGCTTTTCATTCACTTACCTCATCCACAAGATATTTAGAATCTTGTCAATTTATTCATCATCTCCCAGAAGGCTTCACTTCCTTGTTGCATCATAGAAGAGGACGTGATAGGGTGTTTTCACTACTCTGGACCACACCTCCCTCATTACAATACCACCTTCCACCTACTCCCTATACAATCTGATTGTACAATTTCCTTTATAACTACCATCAGCTATGTAGTTTTTATTTATCAGGTGGGTCCTACTATTCCATAGTTCTGGTAAATCTAAAGGAAATTGTACAGAGATTGTAAAATCAGATTGCATAGTATATGGCCATCTTTATACAAGTACATAGGAGGGAGTGGACAAAAACACTCAGTTGTCAGGCCTCATTCACATCTCCACCTAGTGAAAACTCACATTCCTACATGCGTTTGTTTTGGGTGTTTTGGAGCATTTCCATTTGTCGCGCATAGGGCAGCCTATTCATGTGAATGGAATGCCCTACACGTTACAATTGCCACAGAGAAGCTCCAGAACTGTGGGGAAGGGGGGGCCCTGTGGCCCCCACCCCAAAGCACCTTGTCCCCATGTTGATCAGGACAAGGGCCTCTTCCCGACAACCCTGGCCGTTGGTTGTCGGAGTCTGCGGGCGGGGGGCTTATCGGGATCTGGGAGCCCCCTTTAATAAGGGGGCCCCCAGATCCCGGCCCCCCACCCTATGTGAATGAGTATGGGGTACATCGTACCCCTACCCATTCACCTGGGGGAAGAAGTGTCAATAAAAAAAACACATCACAGGTTTTTAAAGTAGTTTATTAGACAGCTCCGGGGGTCTTCTTCTGACTTCAGGGGGTCTTTTCGCCGGGCTCCTCCGCTATCTTCTGCTCTTTTACCGCTCTTTTACTAGCGGAGGAGCCCGGCTTTCTCCTTCGTCGTCCGGGGGTCTTCTTCCGACTTCGGGGGTCTTCTTCCGACTTCTCCGGCTCTTCGGTTTTTCTGCCGGGCTCTTCTGCTATCTTCTTGCAGCTCTTTTACTAGCATTGGCCCGCCTTCTTCTTCTTCCGATGTTGACACAACGCTCTCTCCGCTTGTAATGCCAGGTATGCATTGTGCTGCCACTTATATAGGAATAAGGGGTGGGGTCACCGGGTGATGTCACATGGTGACCCCGCCCGTATGATGTCACAGTCCCAGCATCCCCTGGACTGTGCTAGTAAAAGAGCCGGAAAAGTCCAGTCGTGTGTGGGCATGTGTGGGTAAGTCCGCTCGTTCGAAAAGTCCGGCCAGATAGTCTGATCATATGTACGCAGCATGTGTCAGTTAAGATCCCCAGTTAAGGTCCATTATCAAAGGTAGCTACTGATATATCTTATGAGGCTTTCCAATTGTACAAGTCAATTGAATGCAGTTTAGAGAGAAATGATACGCAAAAATAAAATAATTTTAAAACGGGAAGTGACATTCAAAGCTGTTTGAGATTTAAAGGGGACATTGGACCACATCAATGGTGATGCAAACCAAGCCTGGCGTGTGTCTGTTTGCTGTAGCAACGCAGGAATATTAATTGTCATGTATTTATTGATTATGAAGTATATTTAAGGGATGATCAGGGATGATCTTCAAGGACAGTCAAGGGCCAAGGTTTTAAGCAGTTAAGGGAAGAAAAAATAAATAAATAAAACATTTCTGTTTAAAATGAGGGAGTTACATTTTTTCAGCCAGTTTTAATCCAGTAGTAGATGTTGAGAAGTTTTGAGATCTGTGTAGGCCTATGTATATATTGTGGCAGAGCAGGGCTCTGTCCCTATGAAAATTGGGTTAAAGGGGACACAGAGTCTGCATATCAGCGGATTTCAGAGCTACAGAGCGTAAATTTGAAACAGAGAAAACTGCTCTGGCAGTTTTCTCCGGATCTTGCTATTTCTGAAAGGGGCTCTGTAGTTTGGAGATCCTTCAGAGTCTTGGGTGGGACAGGATCTCCAACCCTGTGTCCGGGTCTTGTGGACAGCCAGCAGGGTGTGTGCCCAGGTGCACACAGCCCATATAATGAGGGGCTGGTGAGAACAGAAGGTGGAGTTGGAGCAGTGGCTGCTAGTGAGTGCCTCTGTGTGATGATAAATACTGTGTGCATTAAGAAGCTAAAAGCTGTGTGCGTTGAAGGGCTTCAAAGCTGTGTGCGTCCAAGGAGCCCAAAGCTGTGTGCGCATTGAGGGGCTTGAAGCTGTGTGCATTTAAGGAGCCCAAAGCTGTGTGCAGCCAAGACCGTGGACCTGGGAGATCTGGTGGTTTGAGATACCAGTACCTATAGCAGCAGTACTGCTGAAGAGTAGCCAGGTGGGCTAGCATTTTCATTTGGATTTTGTGTATTTAATTATAGCTTGGACCCCTGCCTGGGAATCCTGGATGGACTTTTGTTTTGTTTTTTCTTTTAATAAACGTGGGCTACCAGGCCCTTAACTATAAATGCCTGTCTGATGTGGACTCACTGCACCAAAATGCATCTATCCACTGGAGCTTAAAACCCCAGTATATTTATATATATATTAGTATTAAAACTAAGAAAGGGGGAACTTGCCATTTAGCATAATATTTGTTGGTAGTGTTAAATGATTAAAAGATGAATTACTGATTATTAGGTAAGGGAAAGTTTTTGTTAGTATAGGGATTTCTCTTCCACCTGCTCAGAGAGAAATGCTTAATTTTACTAGAAAGGTCTGGTATTTAGACATGGGATGTTTAGAGCTGACAGAGACCTTACTTAAAATGCTGGAGTTGGTAAAAACGCACTCACTGTACACTTGGGTGTCTCCGCCGCAGTCGGACCAGGTGGTGCTGTGTAGTACCGATGGGTGGAGCCAGGAGGTACAGGCTGTGCTGGGAAGCCTTGATCAAGAATGGTAATGGTGGGACCAATGCTTAACAGTGTGTCAAATAGACTTGAGGTTCTCTGAGAGGGTGCTCCCAGTTACTGAGTAGTATGAAAGGTGCCCAGGAGAACTGTTGGAGACATCAAAGGTCTCTCCGGCTGGTGTAGTGACTATAAACATCTCTGCTGGTGTGGTCCGAGGTGTGGATGAGCAGTGGTCCATAGAGGGCGTGGATACTGTCTCACCCGCTAAACCTCAGGAGAAGAAAGGGCCCAAAATAGACGCAGCACTAGCAGAGATGCTTTCTATCACTCTGAAAGAGGTACAACTTAAAGTACCCGGAGACACTGTAAAGGAACGTGCTAATGTTGGTTGCTGCAACAATGTAATGTGTACATCAGAAAGAAGTAGTTTGTGCTTGGATCAGTGTAATTTGTTAGATCAGTTACCCATGGAGTGTTCGATAACAGGTGAGGTGAAGCTGGGCTATGGACCCCTGGGGTGTAATCACTTGCCTGTGTTTTGTCCCTCCTCAGGTCTGGTTCTAACAAGTGCTGAGATAGCTGGCACTGATTGTGTACGACAGGGTGTCATTGAAATATATGATCTGCTAATGTTTGGTGCTGTTAAAAGTGATGTGGTTGTCGTGGGTAACCAAATAGAGGTTTTTGAATCTGAAAGACCTGTGGTGAAAGAAAAAATTGACTTCCATAACCTGAAAGGTAGGATCAGGGAATGCAAGAGAGGAGAGTATGCTCAGGGTGCCCAAGAGAAGAGAGGAGAGTATGCGGAATTATAGGACCCTGTTAAGATCCAAGGTGGGAACGTACCTGGAAGCACACCCGAAAAAAGGGTTGGGCCTACGTGGCTGATGGCCAGCACAGAGGTGTCCCAACTGCTATGGTGGGTACAGGTGTTCCTCCCTCCAGATCGAAACAAGAGGGGGGGGGTATGTGGCAGAGCAAGGCGCTGTCCCTATGAAAATGGGGTTAAAGTGGACACAGTGTCTGCATATCGGCTGAGTGCAGAGCTACAGAGCATATATTTGAAACAGAGAAAACTGCTCTGGCAGTTTTCTCCAGGTTTTGCTAGTTCCCTATGGGGCTCTGTAGTTTGAAGATCCTTCAGAGTCTTGGGTGGGATGGGATCTCCAACCCTGTGTCCGGGTCTTGTGGACAGCCAGCAGGGTGTGTGCCCAGGTGCACACAGCCCATATAACGAGGGGCTGGTGAGAGCAGAAGGGGAAGGAAGGTGGTGCAGTGGCTGCTAGTGAGTGTCTCTGTGTGAGGATAGATGCTGTGTGCATTAAGAAGCTCAAAGCTGTGTGAGCTGTGTGCATTGAAGGGCTTCAAAGCTGTGTGCATCCAAGGAGCCAGAAGCTGTGTGCATTGAGGGGCTTGAAGCTGTGTGTGTTTAAGAAGCCTAAAGACTGTATGCACCCAAGACCGTGGCCTGGAAGATCTGGTGGTTGAGGTACCAGTACCTATAACAGCAGTGCTGTTGAAGAGTAGCCAGGTGGGCTTGCATTTTCAGTTGTGTTGAATGATGTGTAAACCCCTGCGTGGGATTTCTTAGTGGATTTATGGACTGTTTTGTTTTTTTGTTCATTTAATAAACGTGGGCTACCAGGCCTTAACTATAATTGCCTATCTGATGTGCACCAAAATGCATCTATCCACTTGAACTAAACACCCCACTATCACAATAGTTTAAAAATTAATTTTTATTGTTAAAATGTTGCAACTATTGTCAGTTTATTCATGAAATGTGCTTGGCACATACTAAGCCCATGCCGAATGTATTGTTAATTGGGAACATTAAAAGGGGAATGTGACACGTCACTGATAAATTACATGTATGCGCTGGTATCAAATGTTTTTTTTTTGAGGAATCTGATCAGATACAAAATTTTAAGAGTAGCATTTCAATTTATGTATAGGGTACTTTGATTATTTCAGTAGAGTCTGACGTTAAGGATTGTTTTGATTGTAATTGCCTATCCTTACATTATTGAAGTAAAAAGGTGTTTTTTTTTTTTTTTAAATCCGCAAATGTGCAAATTGCCCTGGGCTCCGAAGTGTTCAGTAAATGGCATTATAGTGTTATAGAAGAACACAGAGTGGTGTTTTATGTAGTTAAAATAAATAAAGGTGTTGATGTTGAGAAAAATGGGAACTTTGCATTGTATAAGGACATTCCCTGTTACAAGACAGGGGAATGGTTATTTGTGCAAATGGTTTTAATTGTGTTTAAGCTGTATTAACAATGATTGGGGATTTTAAAATGTTTGATTTGTATCTTTTTTGGGTTAAATACAAGTTTAAGAATACTATAATTAAGAAGTATATATCTATGCTATGGAAAGAATAAGGTAGTTATGTATTCCAGGCGCTACGCCAGAGGAATTGTGGTAAGGGAAGTAGGGTGCGTGCGTGGAAGCTTCCAATATGGCCGCGTAAGCCGGGAGCTCCATACTGCCTCAGCCACCCTAACGCCGGATCGGGACCAGCGGGATCCGATCAGGGATCCTCCCAGGAGCACCCACATGCCGGGCAGCTCTGCTCGCCGAGACCTCGGACCGCAATTCTCTGCCGAGGGTAAATCGGCAGAATCCAAGATGGCGGCCGCGACTCAGCCAGGAGATCAGCACACGGGAGGACAGTCGGAACACAGGCAAGTCCTGACCACTGCTACACTGGCCTATACTCCCCTAGCCTCCACCAGCATTACCCACACCACATCCCCCTCTCCTGCTTCAACAGAATCTCTCATCCAGCGATCGATGGACACATACAGGCTATCCCCTATGGGGGAAACCCCAGTCCGCATGGATAATGTCACTCCCCCTAAATGCAGGAGACCTATACCTCAAACTATCCGAGCTGCTCGACAGAGGCCTCACTCACTGTCATGGACTTACCAGGCGTTTCCAGGCTCTTCGTGCGCACCCAGGTGCGCGGCGGGCGCGTGCACGTTAGCGTGCGCGTGCATGTGCGCATGCGCGAGAGCTCAATTGGCGCCAAAACGGGCTTTAAAAGCCCAGCAGTGACACTCAGCCAGTGCTGTGTTGTCTCAGCTATCCTGCTTGTCAGCCATCTGAAATCTGATCTGAACCTGTGATTCCCGTTACCGACCCGGCTCTGTTTGGACTACCCTGCCTTCTCCTGTTCGACCCGGCCTGCCTGACCTTGCCTTCATCTGCTTTTGGTTACCGACTCCTGCCTGCCTACCGACTCTGCCATTGCCTGCTCCTATCATCGGATTGATCTGTTGTTGCCAACCGGACTGTTTGACCTGGCCTTGCTGTTTCCCGTCTGTTTATCCACCTGCTGCCTGGTTCTGCCGTATCCAGCTTCATCACCTACAGCTGCAGACTTTCACCCTGCCATCTGTGTACGGATACTTCCGGAGGACTTCCTAGTTGATCTCCACACCATTCCTCTACAAACCAGGCACTCCTACCCCACTGTGCTCACGTGACCACTGTTCCCACTCCAGTGGACCGTGAACCAGCGCTGTATGAGAGGTCTCCTCCTACAAGTCAGGCTCTCCGTCCAGGTACGTAACAGTACAACACAGCCATGACTGAGCCTGCAGGAGAGACCTCCCCCATGACAGATATCTGCTCACACCTGTCAGCCCTCACCCAGGCCGTTAAATCCTTACAAGACGGTTACACCAGATTGGAGGGTCAAGTTCAGAACCTCATCAACCCTGTAAACGTGGCTCCTGGTTCCGTTGCCGTCCCTGCTCAGGCTGCCTCCTCTCCTTCTGTTGTTATGCTTCCACCTGAACCAAGGGTCCCCATACCTGAGAAGTTTTCAGGGGACCGAACTAAATTCCGGGCCTTCCGCAGCGCTTGTCAACTTTATTTTGCCCCTGGAAGGACTAAAAGATGAACTGGCCCGGGTAGGCATACCTGATACTCTTGAGGCTTTAATCACCCTAACAATCCAGATTGATTGCCGCCTTCGGGAACATCGCACTGAACGGTCTTTTCAACATAACCGTCCTACTTGGGTGACTGCTAAGGCTCCAATTCCTGCTGCCCACTACCTACCCCCACCCAACCTTCAACCAACCAGCTCTGTGCCTGACACCTCCGAGCCGATGCAGTTGGGACTGATCCGACCCACCTTAACCCCAGAAGAGCGCACGCGTCGCCATCAACTGAACCTCTGCCTGTACTGTGGGGCAACAGGACATTACGTGCACAACTGCCCGGCCAAGATGCGTAAGTGCTCCTCCTCTGTTCCTGCCAGTCTTTCAGCACTAACATCTGCTAACACAACCCACATTGCTCTCCCTCTTTCATTACAGCTTCAAGGAAGGACAATTCCAGTCAAGGCAATTATTGATTCCGGAGCATGCAGCTGCTTCATCGACTCCGCCTTCGTCAGCCAACACAACAATCCCTTGCGGAACAAGACCCACCGACTTTCAGTCTTCTTGGCCGATGGCTCCCGCATCAGCTCTGGGCAGGTGACCCAAGAGACTTTTCCCTTACCTGTCACCACTTCCTCCCAGCATAAGGAGCTCCTGATCCTTGACGTCATCTCTTCCCCGTTGTTCCCAATCATTCTGGGCATTCCCTGGCTTCAGGCCCATAATCCCTCCGTCAATTGGACTACCAGAGAGATCAGGTTCTTGTCCCCCTACTGCCAAGAACACTGTCAACACGAATCTACTCAATCACCTGTCACCTTGTTTTGCATGGACATTGATCAGAACTTACGCCAATCAGTACCTGAACCGTATCATGGGTTCCTCGACGTATTCAGCAAGAAGGGAGCAGACTCTCTTCCACCTCATCGATCATACGATTGCCCGATTGAACTTCTACCCGGGGCCGAAATTCCCTTTGGGCGCATTTTCCCCTTATCAGAAAAAGAACAGGAAGCATTAAAGATCTACATCAACGAAAACCTGGAAAAGGGGTTCATCCGCCCGTCCACCTCCCCAGCGGGTGCTGGGATATTTTTTGTGACCAAGAAGGATCAGACTCTCCGCCCGTGTGTGGACTATCGGGAATTGAATAAAATCACGGTCAAGAACCGTTACCCGCTGCCCCTAATACCCGAATTATTCCAGAAACTAAGGTCTGCTACTATTTTTACAAAACTCGACCTAAGAGGGGCCTACAATCTGGTCCGCATCCGGGCCGGGCATGAGTGGAAGACGGCGTTCCGAACGCGGTTCGGGCATTATGAATACCTGGTCATGCCCTTCGGTCTATGTAATGCACCTGCCACTTTTCAACATCTTATTAACGATGTATTCAGGGACTTCTTAGATGTTTTTGTAATTGTTTATTTGGACAATATTTTGTTTTTTTCTGAATCACTCAGCCAGCACCGGGAACACGTTTGCAGAGTTCTTGACCGTCTTCGCCTACATGGACTGTATGCAAAGGCAGAGAAGTGTGAGTTTGAGCAACGAGAGATTCAATTTTTGGGCTTAATAATCTCCTCAACCGGTATTAAGATGGATCCCCAAAAAGTGTCTGCCGTTTTAGACTGGCCTGCACCAGTAGATAAGAAAGGCATACAACGTTTCATTGGCTTCGCAAACTTTTATAGAAAATTTATCAAAGGATTCTCTGCCATCATCGCACCCATTACACGATTGACCCAACAACACGTCAGGTTTCATTGGAGTTCAGAAGCCCAGGATGCATTTGAGAGACTTAAGAGACTTTTTACATCAGCTCCAATTCTCAGCCATCCTAATCCATCCTTGCCCTTTTTATTAGAAGTAGACGCATCCGAAGTAGCGGTAGGAGCGGTCATTTCTCAAAGACAGGGTAAGGAGGACTTGATACACCCTGTAGGATTCTTCTCTCGAAAGTTATCTCCAGCTGAGAAAAATTATGACGTGGGGGATCGGGAACTTCTTGCCATCAAGACCGCATTGGAAGAGTGGAGGTATCTGTTAGAGGGCGCGGTCCATCCGGTATTAATATATACCGACCATAAAAACTTAGAATACCTGAGATCTGCCAAACGCCTGAGACCCCGACAGGCTCGTTGGGCCTTGTTTTTCACCCGCTTCTGTTTCCACATCACTTATCGGCCTGGATCAAAGAACGTCAAACCTGACGCATTGTCACGCATGCATGACAATCCAAAGAACTCACCTGCTCCTGACACGATTTTGCCCACAAGTAACTTCTTGCTTTTACAAACAGACCTCTTATCTCTAATCAAAGAAGCTTCTACCCACTCTCCAAGGCCCCCAGGAATCACCTTGACATCACGAGACGGCTTGCTATGGAAAGGAAGTCAAATCTTTGTTCCAGAGAATATCCGAGTTAAGGTACTAACACTGCTTCATGACCATCCTTTAGCAGGGCATTTTGGGGTCCGGAAGACTCTTGAACTTGTACAACGTACATTTTGGTGGCCCAACTTAAAGGAATTTTGTGGGAGATACGTCAGTTCCTGTCCTGTCTGCATACGGAACAAGACTTCAAGGAACCGGGCCTGGGGCTTGCTAAAACCTTTACCTGTACCGGACAGACCTTGGAAAATGATTTCTATGGACTTCATAGTCGAATTACCTCGCTCTGAGGGGTGCACAGCCATTTTCGTGGTTGTGGACCGCCTATCTAAAATGGCCCATTTCGTGCCTTTGAAGGGAACCCCATCTGCTGCGGAAACGGCCCGTGTATTCATCAAGGAGATCATCAGACTACACGGAGTACCTGCAAATATAGTCTCTGACAGAGGGGTGCAGTTTACCTCACGCTTCTGGAAAGCACTTTGTGAAATCTTGAAGATCGAGCTGGCCCTCTCCTCGGCTTATCACCCTCAAACCAACGGGCAGACAGAGAGGACCAACCAAACCTTCGAGCAGTACATCAGATGCTTTACTTCTTTTTCACAGGACAATTGGGTTTCCCTACTGCCCTTAGAGGAATTCGCCTATAATAATACCAGTCACTCAGCCACAAACCAATCCCCCTTCTTTTCCAACTATGGTTTCCACCTAACCTTTTTACCAGATTTTGTTTCAGAATCTCCAGTTTTGGCAGTCCAGGAAACGGTAGAATTCCTCAACCGCAACAATTGGGTACTACAAGAAGCTGTGTCTAAGGCCCAGGCGGACAGTAAGAGAAACTTCGACCAAAAGAGGAGGGGAGAGCTGGTTCTGCAAACTGGAGATCAGGTATGGTTGTCTACGGACAACATTAAACTGATTTATCCCTAAATTTATGGGACCTTTTCCTATCAAGAGGAAAATTAATGAAGTTGCTTATGAACTGTCTTTGCCTGACTCTCTTAAAGTTCACCCAGTATTCCACGTGTCCTTGTTGAAACCTGCTGTGCCTAATCCCTTCCCTGACAGAGGAGCCAGCCCGCCTGAACCTGTTCTAGTAGATGGTAACCAGGAATAT
Organism: Lithobates sylvaticus; assembly: GCA_028564925.1. NCBI lineage: Eukaryota > Metazoa > Chordata > Amphibia > Anura > Ranidae > Lithobates > Lithobates sylvaticus. Next base: position 511,269,226 of record CM053028.1, on the reverse strand, counting down.
GAGGTGGAGGCGATCCTCAATTGTAGGAAAAGACACGGGCAAGTACAATTTTTGGTCAAATGGAAAGGGTACGGCCCGGAGAGTAATTCCTGGGAACCGGACAGTAACATACACGCTAAACGTTTAGTTCGTACCTACTTGACTTCCTACCCTGAAAAAGCAAGTCGCTTGGGCATCCGGAGGCTGCCCCTTGTGGGGGGGCAATGTCATGGACTTACCAGGCGTTTCCAGGCTCTTCGTGCGCACACAGGTGCGCGGCGGGCGCGCGCGCGTGCACATTAGCGTGCACGTTAGCGCGCGCGGCGGCGCGTGCGTGTGCGCATGCGCGAGAGCTCAATTGGCGCCAAAACGGGCTTTAAAAGCCCAGCAGTGACACTCAGCCAGTGCTGTGTTGTCTCAGCTATCCTGCTTGTCAGCCATCTGAAATCTGATCTGAACCTGTGATTCCCGTTACCGACCCGGCTCTGTTTGGACTACCCTGCCTTCTCCTGTTCGACCCGGCCTGCCTGACCTTGCCTTCATCTGCTTCTGGTTACCGACTCCTGCCTGCCTACTGACTCTGCCATTGCCTGCTCCTATCATCGGATTGATCTGCTGTTGCCAACCGGACTGTTTGACCTGGCCTTGCTGTTTCCCGTCTGTTTATCCACCTGCTGCCTGGTTCTGCCGTATCCAGCTTCATCACCTACAGCTGCAGACTTTCACCCTGCCATCTGTATACGGATACTTCCGGAGGACTTCCTAGTTGATCTCCACACCATTCCTCTACAAACCAGGCACTCCTACCCCACTGTGCTCACGTGACCACTGTTCCCACTCCAGTGGACCGCGAACCAGCGCTGTATGAGAGGTCTCCTCCTACAAGTCAGGCTCTCCGTCCAGGTACGTAACACTCACACTGCCAACAAAATCACCAATGACATTTGCTCTGACTTCCAAAACCTGGGTTCCAGGATGGAAGCGATTGAACACAAGCTTCACATAACAGTGTACAGGGCTAAGCAAAATACTGACCATATACAGGTTATACAGGAGCGACTGGATTGACGATCTGGAAAATCGTTTGAGGAGGGATAATTTTAGAATCAGAGGCCTACCATTGTCTATCACTGATATCCTCAAAGCAGTTCAGGAGCTCATTAAAACCCTCATACCATCCATAGCACCACACAAACTGGAGCTGGACAGAGCTCACAGATCATTGGGACCCCCTAGGAAAGACAGACCCCCCAGAGACATGGTGGTCAAGCCTCACTATTACGGGGTAAAAGAGGTCATAATGAAAATCTCACTCCAACAATCACACATATACTTTCAAGGTAACAACATTCAGATTTTCTCATACATTTCTCCCATGACCATTCAACATTGAAGATCCCTTAAGCCATTATTAATGATCCTTTCGCAAAAGGAAATCAAGTATTGGTGGGCCTTCCCCTTTGCTTTAAAATTTTCTTAGAAAGGCAATTTCCACTCCTTCACCAGCCTTCCAGAGGGTGAATGTGTGCTCCTGCACCTGAAATTCATCACTCAGGACTCAGCAAAGGATACTACAAACCTCCAACCAGGGTCTACCAAATGCTCCATGCCCACTAGCCCGATCTCCACTACATGGAAATATACAAAAAACAGGAGAGTGAAAGAAGCCATGCCCACCTGACCATGACAACAGGAATATCCCTCTGCCACTTGTTACAGCTCGGCATCACCTAGCTATTTGTTTTAGGGACATCCTTCCAGAAGTTGTTGATCCCCAGAAACCCCATTTGAATCTCAATCCATGTATTACCCCAAGTTAATTGTTTCTGACTTCCTTCTGGAACTCCTATTGGATCCCAACACACCAAGGCCCAACTTGAGGGTCACGTAATGTCCAGGTATTAAGGAGACATTCAAGCACTTTGACAACGCCTGAAAGGGACACCCTTCCATGAATGCTTTCAAATTCCTCAAGCGACAGCAGGAAGGTGCACCCCCCCCCCCCCCAGAATGCTTCCCAGCGGGATTTTGGGACGGTATCAGTCCAAACCAACCTAACGACATATAGTCTGAAGAACACTATCGATAAAGTTCCTCAACCATTTTCCAATCTTCCACTTGATATGATTCGGATCACCCCTTTATACTCAAACCCCCATTTACCTAAATATGGTCTAGCGGCCATGTTATCTCTACACCCTCTGGTTATGATTCTTAAATCAGTTAATGTTACAGTTTTTATGTTTTCTTTAACTTGCTTCCTTTTCAGGGTTGACAATGGCTGAGGCAGCAGTCGTGTGCCTCCACCCATCTTTCGACTATGGCTGTTCCATGCACGAATGATGGGACTATAGCACAATTAGAGGGATTTGTTTGTTTAACGGATGGTGATGAGCAGAGGAATTTTTCTCTCTCCTCCCACAGGCCTAATGCAGGCTACCTCTCTCTCTCCCACTAACCTATTTTCTATTTTTCCCAGTGCACCAACGTCATCGTGCATCTCGTTTCCTCCAGGTCCCAGGTTCTACTTCCAGCCACATCTAGATCCACCCCTAACTCCACAGCAAAGGGTAAGTGATCCCTATAAAGATATTGTTTTTTACTCCGTCTGCCATGCCACATAGTACCACACCCACCTCATCTCTCAGCATAGTCTCACACAATGTTCAGGGCCTAAACTCAGCTGTCAAGAGAAAGAAAGTATTCCAGGCTTACCACTCCCAATGGATGTGGTAATGCTACAGGATACGCACTTCCCAAGACGGTACATCCCCTCCTTCCTTCACGCTCACTTCCCACAATTCTATTTAGCGAATGCTGAAGATAAGTTGAAAGAGATAGCTATATTATTCGTAAATAATTGTAAATTTACAGTACAGCTAGAATATAGAGATCCAGAGGGTAGATACATCCTAGTAAAGGGAGTGTTGGATGACCACCTCATTACCTTTGTCTCTTATTATGCCCCCAATAAGGGACAAGTCTAATTTTTCCAGACGATGTTCCAAACCCTAGGTCCAATGTTAGGAAGGACCGTTATCTTCGGTGGAGACTCCAACACAGCATTCGATCAGTCCCTGGACAAGTCGAAACCCCCAGCTTCACAACTAACTCGCCCCACTAGAAATAGCTCTAACATTACCAAATTAGTTTACCAACGGGGCCTCGTTGATATATGTAGGGAACTTAACCCCACAAAATGTGACTACACACACTATTCGAGCCCCCTCCAATTTTACTCCAGAACTGACCATATATTCATCTCCGCAAAACACGTCCCCCTTGTCTGCAAAGCCCACATTCAAAATAAAGCTCTATCTGATCACTCTATGGTTCTCCTCATTTTACGAGGACGCCCCGCTAGAATACACATTACACATTCGAACCTCAACGAATCTATACTTAATGACCCATTAAAGTTCTTGAACTTGAAAAAGCATTAAAAACATATTTTCTCCTTAATGACGGAGATGGCATCTCGGCCGAGACCTTATGGGCGGCCCACAAAGCAACGATCCGAGGAAAGCTAAAACAGATAGCGACTCAACTCAAAAAAGAATAATCCACTGAGATAGATAAACTAGAAAAGGACTTTCCATTTTAAGCAAATGCCACAAGCAAGCCCCCTCGAAGGTTTCCATAGCACAACTGGATACAGCTCACTTAGCCTTCAATCTAGCGCTTACGGTCAAGGCCGAGAAAGTCATCCGCTGGAGTGGAGCAAAATTCTATCAACTTAAAGACAAGATGAGCACTATGTTAGCCACTAAACTCTCCCTCACGTTACCGAAAATTTGTCTGAAAGACGGATCCACGACCCTAAAGTTTTACTCCAAATTGTACCAGGGTGAGAGCACAACAGACGAGACCAAAATACACTCCTTTCTAAACGACCTACCTATCCCCACATTAACGAACAATCATAAGGAAATAATGGACGCCCATGAGAGGGGCTCCCGGCCCCGGCGGATTTTCCATACCTTATTACAAAACGTTTGCAGAAACCCTAGCCCCCACGCCTAGCTAAATTCTTGATTTGAAAATCCTGATCAAAATTCTGGCAAACAGAGTAGGATCCTTCATCAACAGCTATATACACAAAGACCAAGTGGGGTTCATCCTGGGAATACAGGGCCCAGATCAAGTAAGGCGGGCTATAGACGTAATCTCAATCCTTCAGTCTGGGTGGGACTGGGACCCCCAGGAGGGTCTTCTGTTATCGTTGGACCTTCAGAAGGCCTTCGATTCACTATCTTGGCCGTAAATATTTGCAGTCCTCAAGAGTTGGGGATTCGGGGAGAACTTCCTGGGAATCCTGAGATATTTATATTATAACCCAGAAGCTAGGATTAGATTGCAGGGCTACTACTCAGACCCTATAAAAATCTCCAGGTGAACCCAACAAGGTTGTCCGCTCTCTCCCCTGATATTCGCCTTAGCTATAGGAACCTTAGCAATAGCAATCAGGTCTAATCCGAACCATAAATCCGAACCATAAATGCGCACTATTCGCTGACGATATCCTATTGTTTGTCACATCCCCAATCACCTCTTTGCCCAACATTTGTGAACTGCTAGATTCCTTTGAGAATGTCTTGGGACTGCAGGTTAACCTCACCAAGCACTAAAAGTCTCCCTCCAACCGCCCGTAGTTTTTATTTTATCTTTTTGTTTAATATTTGTTTATTGATTAGGGATAAGCTTTGAGTTTGAGTCGAACATGAGTTCGACTCGAACATCAGCTTTTCGATCGTTCAATGAAGATCAAACATTATGGGGCGTTCGCGCCAAATTCAAGCAGCGTGTTATGCCCCATAATGCATTGCGTCATCGCAGTGCACTGCTGGCTGATGATTGGCCAAGCATGCACAATGAATGAATGACTTGTATAGCGCTGCAAATGCGAACTGAATCGCCTATAAACCGCATGCTTTAGCCAATCACAGCGCCGTAAGCAAAGGCAGGGTGCCTTTGGCCAATGATGGCTCAGTGGGTTAAGTCCATGCCCCATACTATATAAGGTCGCCTGCATGTCGGCCTTGTGTAGTGTGTTGCTGGCGGAGAGAGAGAGAGAGAGAGAGAGAGAGAGAGAGAGAGAGAGAGAGAATGAGTGTCATTTCATTTACTTTGAGCAGGCAGTTTATTCAGTTAGATCTAGATCTCACTGCAGACCGTTCCTGCTGTACTGTTTCTAATCTACTTCAGGCAGGCAGTTGATTCAGTTAGCTGCGGTGTATTTTGTGTGTGTGTGTGTATGTATATGTATATGTGTGTGTGTATATATATATATATATATATATATATATATATATATATATATATATATATATATATATATATATATATATACACAGTCTCCTACATATATATCCACTGCATTCAAGTCTAGCCAAGCCTATACCTGACTGCAGGCCATTGCTGGTGTAATTTTTCTAGTAATTTTTCTAGTAAACTTCAGGCAGTGTTTTGCTAATACAATTTTACAGCATGTCTGGAAGGCCACCAAGGAAAGGCAGATGCTCACAGGCCACTAAGAGAGGGCAAGCAGGATCTGTGTCTACAGCCAGCAGTGCTGGTCATAGATACGGTGCATCCTCAGCACGTGGCCGTGGGGCGCGCTTATCCTTTTTTCGGCAGCTGGCCGTGTTGAGCCACAACATGCAGAAGAGTTGGTAGAGTGGATGACAAAGCCGTCTTCATCCTCTGTCACCCAGGCTAAGAGAAGTTTGGCTGCCAATGCAGCTGCCAAACCAGCCTATTCCATCGGCTTAATGGCATCAGCCACTCCTTCCCTAGCCCCACCATCATGTCCTGAGGAGTCCCCCGAACTGTTCGACCAAAGTGTCGGGTACATGCTGCAGGAGGATGCGCAGCGCTTTGAAGGCTCCGATGATGGTACCCAGGTTGAGGATGAAGGCAGTAACGTGAGCCCAGAGAGAGGGGTGCCCAAGAAGGAAAATAAACTGGCAGTCATGTTGCCCCAGCTGCAGCATACTGCCAGGTGGGCTCCATTGGCAAGGAGGGAGGGGATGATGAGGTCACTTACTCTAATGCCGCGTACACACAGTCGGAATTCTCGTCGGAAAAATCTCTGATGGTTTTCCCGTTGGAATTCCGTGGGAATTTCGCTCAAACTGTCTTGCCTACACACGGTCACACCAAATTCCAATGGTCAGTAAAACAGCGGCATAAAACACGTTCGACAGCACTATAAAAGGGAAGTTTAATGCTTCCGAGCATGCGTCGAATTGTTTCCGAGCATGCGTCGGAATTTTGCGCGTCGGAATTGCATACACACGATCGGAAAATCAGTCTGAAAAATTTAGAACAGGTTCTCAATCCAAAGTCCGTCGGAAATTCAGACAGAAAAAGACCGATGGGCATACACAAGGTGGGAAAATCCATTGAAAATCTCCCATCGGACTGTTTCCATCGGAAATTCCGACCGTGTGCACGCGGCATAAGTGGGTGCCTGATAGAAGAGAGGAGGAGGCACATCTCCAACGAGGCAGGATGCCCTCCAGAGGCCAGCTTAAGGACAGACTGCATCACACCGCAGAGCTCCGCATGTGCAGGGCGCTGCTGAATCCGTGGGTTTTTTTCAAGTTCAAGTTCTTTGGTGTGGGCCTTTTTTGAGATGTTTGCAGCAGATCGCACCATTGCTGTTTGCAACATATGTCTGAAGCGTATCAAGCGTGGCCAAAACAGCAGCCGTTTGGGCACCTCATGCTTGACCAGACATATGTCGAGCTCCCATGCAGTCCGTTGGCAACAGTACTTAAAAGACCCACACCAAAGAACAAGGCAGCACTCTTCTTGCTCCTCATCAGCTGGGATCTCCAACCCCACTATAGCTTCAGTCCTCTCAGAGACCTGCACTGAGAGGAATGAAGGTGTTGTATTAGGTGTCCCAAACACTTGCGGGCAATCTGCTAGCGGTACACCTAAATCCGATTGTAGCAGGCAAATTTCCCTACCCCAGTTGCTGAACCGGCAAAAGAAATTTGGTCCCGGCCATCCACATGCTCAGCGGCTGAATGATAGTTTGGCCAAATTTCTAGCCCTCCAACTGCTGCCTTTTTAGCTGGTAGACTCTACCCCCTTTCAAAAATTTGTGGAATGTGCATTTTTTTTCCTCGGAAGGCAATTCCGGCTCTATACCGGCATGTGGAAGGCAATGTCTTGGCCTTGTTGGACAGGGCAGTCAGCGGTAAGGTGCATATTACTGCTGACTCATGGTCCAGCAGACATGGACAGGGACGTTACTTTTTTTCACGGCGCACTGGGTAACCCTGCTGGCAGCTGGGAGGGATGCCGGACAGGTTGCAGTAATGTTGGAGCTTGTTCTGCCACCACGCCTCCAAAATGCTGGTAGTGGTGATTCTGCCACACCTCTCTCTTCCACCCCCTCTTCTTCTTCCTCTATGGCCTCTTCCTGTGCAGATTTGTCCTCAGAACCAGCAGTGCTCTGTAGGCGTTTTAGGGGCTACGCAAGCACTCAGGCAAAAAGATGCCATGCGGTGCTAGAGTTGGCCTGCTTAGGGGACAGGAGCCACACTGGGGCAGAGATTCAGGTGGTTGATGCCACGCCAGCTTTAGCCAGGAATGGTGGTTTGCATCAATGGCACCAACCTCCTCTCCGCCCTCCGACAGGGACATTTCACCCATGTTCCCTGTTTGGCTCATGTCCTTAATTTGGTGGTGCAGAAGTTCTTGTTCAGGTACCCTGGCTTACAGGATCTCCTGAGGCAGTCCAGTAAAGTCTGTGGGCATTTCCGCCGGGCATATAATGCCAGTGTTCGGCTGGCTGACCTTCAAAAGGAATGCAACCTGCTCAAGAACCGCCTCATCTGTGACATGCCCACCAGGTGGAACTCAACGTTGGCAATGCTGCAGCGGCTGCACACACAGCAGAGGGCCATCAATGAGTACCTGTGTGAGTATGGCACCAGAACATGGTCATGGGAGCTTGGCTTTTTTTCACCATGCCAGTGGCTAATGATCAAGGATGCATGCACTGGCACTCAGCATCAGCAGCAGTCTTCAAGGGATTGTTTTCAGTCCCCAGAAACCCATGGACTTGTACGTGGCTGGGAGGAGGTGGCTGCGGATCATGTCGTCCTTAGTGACCCAGAGGACTCTGGATCGAATGCCTCAGCAAACATATGCTGCATGGCCTCCCTGATTCTGCAAAGCCTGTAAAAGGACCCTTGGATTCGTGGTATCAAGGAGAGGGATCAGTTCTGGCTGGCAACCCTTCTTGATCCATGTTACAAGGGTAAGGTTGCGGAACTTATCCAGCCTTTGCAGAGGGAGCAGAGGATGAAACATCTTCGGGAGGCCTTGCAGAAAGGTTTGTGCAATGCGTTTCCAGAGCCTGGGAGGTTACAATTTCCTGGTCCTCCTGGACAACGTGTTGCTGAGGCTTTGGTCAGTCACAGAAGGAGCGGTGGAGAAGGTGGTCCTCTGACCGATGCATTCAGACAATTTTTTTAGTCCGCAGCCCCAAGGTCTGATCGGTTCCAGCAACAATCGCCAGCGTATGATTTACATGGTGCAGTAATACCTTGGGGCAAGATCAGACTTGGAGACCTTTCCAACCGAAAATCTACTGGGTTACTTGAGGATGGATCACTGGCCAGAGCTTGCACAGTATGCAATTGAGCTACTAGCCTGTCCTGCATCCAGCGTTCTATCTGAATTCACATTCAGTGCTGCTGGAGGCTTTGTAACCGATCACAGATTGCGCCTGTCCACAGACTCAGTTGATCGGCTCACCTTCATAAAAATGAATCAGTCTTGGATCACCAGCTACCAAGCACCTGATGCTGATGTTACCGATTCATTTTTTATATTTATTTGAGATCCCTTGAATACTGCCTATTCCTCTTCAATGTTCATGTTGATAGCTTCTAAGAAAATTTTTGTTTCTGGGCACCAGCACCAGTGCCTAAAGCCCATTTTTACTGCCCCTGTTTAACAGAGCCACGCAATTACGATTTTTGCTGTAATATTTTGCAGCAGGGCACGTTCCTGCACTCAACAAGAGTATCTGTGAGGCTTTACAGTGTTGTGTCACCACCGCCGCCTAAGACCCAATTTTTCTTTCCCTGTTTAACAGGGGCGTGTAATTACAATTCTTGATATAATATTTCACAGCACCCGTTTCAGCGTCCACCAAGAGTAACTGTGAGGGCTTACAGTGTTCCAGTACCACCAACACCTAAGGCTCAAATTTCTGCAGAGTATATAGGGCAGGCCGTATAGTATGTACAGGCAGTCCCCTACTTTCAAACATCCGACTTACAAACGACTCCTACTTACAAATGGAGGGAGACAACAGGAAGTGAGAGGAAATCTACCCCTAGAAAGGGAAATTCTTTCCTGTAAGAGTTATTATGGTAAAAAGGTGTCTCCACTGATGCTTTATCACCAATCCTTGTTTCCCTAAAAAAAAACAAATTTTCAAAATCCAATTGTCATTGGGACAGACAGTGATGTGAAATCTTCTGAGGGGGCACAGCGAAACAAATGTTACAAGGGTGATGATAACCCTTTCCTATGTTATCCAAAAAGCTTAAAAATAGATTTTTTTGGGCTGGAGCTACACTTAAAAAATGTACCTGTTCCAAATTACAAACAGATTTAACTTAAGAACAAACCTACAGTCCCTATCTTGTTTGTAACCCGGGGACCGCCTGTATAATGCTGTTCAGAGTATATAGGGCCTGGGGGCCCCACGCCTTTTTTCTTTTTTTAGTTTGGGTGCGGGGTTACCCTTAATATCCATACAAGACCCAAAAGGCCTGGTAATGGGCTGGGGGGGTTACCCATGCCGTTGTTCTCAATAATTTTCATCCATATTGCTGGGACACGACATTACATTACAGCCGCAAGCAGTTTTAAATTACTTTTATTAATTTAGAAATGTCATTTTGTGCAGGGACTGTCCTAAACACAGGAAAACACGTGCCACTTCACAGGCGTACTAAAGACACCCCCCAGGTACGATATTTAAAGGAATATTTCACTTTTATTTTTTCACCTTAAGCATTATTAAAATCACTGCTCCCGAAAACTTTTTTTTTTTGCATTGATACATGTGCCCTGGGGCCGGACCCAGGTCCCCAAACCCTTTTTAGGACAATAACTTGCATATTAGCATTTAAAATTCACACTTTTATTTCTCATGTTTGAGTCCCATAGACTTTGAAGGTGTTCGAATGTTCGCGCAAACTTTCGGTCCGTTCGCATGTTCTGGATGCGAACCGAACCGGGGGGTGTTTGGCTCATCCCTATTATTGATCAAAGAAACAGGCATACAAAATGTACGACAAGAACGTTGCAAAGTGGAAAAAAACATATGCATAAACGTATAAAGTAAACATTGTCCGGAGACACACGGGAACGGGAAAACCGAAGATAAGGGACATACAATTCTGAGTATTGACCTGGGTCTAGGAGGGTAGCAAATGCAATTTCACATAATAAATGAAAAAAATATTTGAACATTTCTGGGGAAACATGGGGAGGGATATGGGGAGAGGAGGGATAAGAGAGATTGGAGGAGAAGAAGAAGTAGAGGGTAAAAGGTGAGTAAGAGACAAAATAGAAAGAAAAGAAGATAAGAAGCTGGTAGACGATGGACTTCACATGGCATCACAGATCAAACAGAGTTGCATAACAATAGGCTAAGTCTATATAACTATAGATTAATTGGTTATGAGGGAGTGGTTGGTTGTGAGCATTCAGGGGACACAAACATACAGCTGCCTGTAGTTGAACATCTGAAGCTAGATTTCAAATTTAAATGGAGTGACTCTTCAATTCGATATCTAGGTATAAACCTCACCCCCAAGGTCGAACAACTATACCAGGCGAATTTCCCACCCATGTTCCACAAACTCTAATCTGACCTCAAAACTTGGTCCTCATTTCAACTATCTTGGCTCGGTAAAATTAATTCTATCAAGATGACTCTACTACTAAGACTGCTCTAGCTATTTAGATCACTTCCCGTGGCGATCAGAAGAGATCAACTCCAAGGACTCCAAAGGAAAATAACCACATTTATTTGGGGGGAAAAGGGGTATAGATTCGCTCAACGCATTCTCTTTAGCCCCAAATCACAAGGGGGTCTAGGCCTACCCAACCTGTTGTGGTATTATCAGGTGGCAGGACTAGCCCAACGATCAACGGTCTACTCTAAATTTGAGTAACCCAATTGGATTCACATAGAAAGACAGGCGGTCCTGGAATATACGCTAGACTACCTCCTGTGGTGGCCCCGGAATTCTAGACCTCCCATAATGTCCCCCACATTATCCCATTCCCTAGCGTTATGGGATGAATTGAGCCATCTACCATCTCTGACCTCCGAAATACGCCCTCTAGCACACATATTCCACAACCCACAATTCCTAACAGGTATGGACATTAAATCGTTCCAATGGTGGCTGGACAAGGGGATGTACCATACTGGACACTATTTCTCTATGGCAGGCCCATTAACCCTAAAACATTGTATAAACAACCTAGAACTACCAACCTCAGATTTAGGTTCCATCAAATTTCCCAGTTTCTCTCCTCAACCTGGAAGAAAAAATCCATACCCCCAGAGTTCACAAACTATGAGTGTTGGTGTGGACAGGCAACGGAGCAAAAAGGTGGGATATCAATAATCTATGCAGCACTATCCAAAACCTCTTCCAGGTTTCCATACATGGAGGCCTGGGAAAGTAACCTACAGGAAACCTGGGACCTGAAGGACTGGCACAGAGCAGTATCAAGAGCCTTTAAAGGTATAATGAACGTCTCCTTAATTGAAGCCAACCTGAAGGTAATCACCAGATGGTACCAGGTACCCACTAGACTGGCTATCCTTTCCCCCTCAGCCTCCCCACTGTGTTTTAGGGAATGCCACGCCCTTGGTTCCATGAACCACGTTTGGTGGGAAAGCCCGAAAATTAGAGGGTTCTGGAATAAAATGTTCAGCCTTATAAGAAAAGTATCGGGCCATTCAGTCCCTAAACTTCCCCATACCCCAAACCAGGGCTTTTTTTTATTAGAGTATAGGTGCAGGAACTCCCCCTTTCGGAGTCACCCCTACCCACCTATGAGCACCATTCCTTGGTTTCACCCCCTACCCATCTCCCAGTACTGCCTTTTTTAGAGAATACAGAACTAAGTATCATTTTGTAATTGTTATGGAATTTTTATGGAATTTGGTAATGATAACAAGAAAAGCACTAGAATAGATCCCCTGCAGCCAGTAACACTAGAGCAACCACCCGCAACAATATAACCCCCAAGCAACAATAGGCTATTGGCATCAACAACAGATCTCTCAAAGACTTTATGGTAGCCAACAACAATAGACCCCTCCCTCAACAGTACATCTCTCCCAGCAACAACTGACCCCCAGCAATATAAGACTACCCTAAGAAACATTAGATCCCCCACCAGAAACAGTAGACCTCCTCAGCAACAATAGACCCCTAGTGCTGGAGGTGCCGGAACTGCTTTCCTCCGCGTTCCCGCTGAAAAAAAGCCCTGCCTCAAACCCCCAAAAGCTAATCCTTTTTATCCTCTTGGGGGCAAAGATAACCATTGCCAAAGCTTGGAAACGACCCTCCAGTCTCATTCCATGCAGCTAAAAAAAAGATATCTTGGATCATGACCCAAGAAAAAATGGTCAGCTCAATATTAAACACCACCAAATCATTCAAAGCAACATGGGAACCCTGGGCTAGATACGTAGGAACCCCACTCATCCCTGGAACCTAAGTAATACAAACTAGGTGCTCCCCCCAGAATCTGTCTCTTCTCCCTCCCCTCTTTCTCTTATCTACCTTTTCCTCTCTATTCTTCCCTTCCTTCTTTTGAGCTCAAAGTTGATGATGACAAGAACCACGAATCAAACTATAGTTGTCTTGTACCTATACTGACATTTCAACATCAGGAGGTTACAGGTCACCACTAGATGAGCATATAGAAACTCCCTGACAAGACTGGAATGTTGCTTCCTCTGTTGTGATACACTCCATTAGATTTCCCTGCAACTCTGGAAACTGCTGTTATTTCCCAGTTGCTAGACCTGGTAACATTACAAAGGGCACTTGATGCTTCTTACTCATTGCAGTCGACTCATGACACATTGTGTACCCGCTAGGGGTGTCATGGGCGACAGACAAATAAGGTGCCTTACTATCAGTTGTGGCTAGTTGCCCAGTTTTAGGAAAAAAATCCCTCTTTTGTTTCAATGCCTTACCTGTACACACTGTGTACTCGCTAGGGGTGTCATGGGCGACAGACAAATAAGGTGCCTTACTATCAGTTGTGGCTAGTTGCCCGGTTGTAGGAAAAACCTCCCTCTTTTGTTTCAATGTCTTACCTGTATCTTGGCGAGAAACATTTGTATATACAGACAACAATTTTTGTAAAATTGACATTTTTTTTTTGTCTACTATATTGAGACTTTCATCTCATGTTGTTTGCTAAATTTTCAACAAACATTTTGAAATGTAAAAAAAAAAAAAAGAAAAAGGGAAGTAACTTAAGGTTGTGTAAACCTATGCACTAGGGAACATACAGCATCTCACAAAACTGAGTACACCGCTCACATTTTTGTAAATATTTTATTATATCTTTTCATGTGACAACACTGAAGAAATTACACTTTGCTACAATGTAAAGTAGTGAGTGTACATCTTGTATAACAGTGTAAATTTGTTGTCCCCTCAAAATAACTTAACACACAGCTATTAAGGTCTAAACCGCTGGCAACAAAAGTGAGTACACCCCTAAGTGAAAATGGCCAAATTGTCCCCAATTAGACATTTTCCCTCCTCGGTGTCACGTGACTCGTTAGTGTTACAAGGTCTCAGGTGTGAATGGGGAGCAGGTGTGTTAAATTTGGTGTTATCACTCTCACTCTCTCATATTGGTCACTGGAAGTTCAACATGGCACCTCATGGCAAAGAACTCTCTGAGGATCTGAAAAAAAGAATTGTTGCTCTACATAAAGATGGCCTAGGCTATAAGAAGATTGCCAAGACCCTTAAACTGAGCTATACACGGTGGCCAAGACCATACAGCTGTTTAACAGGACAGGTTCCACTCATAACAGGCCTAGCCATGGTCGACCAAAGAAGTTGAGTACACGTGCTCAACATCATATCCAGAGGTTGTCTTTGGGAAATAGACGTATGCGTGCTGCCAGCATTGCTGCAGAGGTTGAAGGGGTGGGGGGGTCAGCCTGTCAATGCTCAGACCATACGCTGCACACTGCATCAAATTGGTCTGCACGGCTGTTGTTCCAGAAGGAAGCCTCTTCTAAAGATAATGCACAAGAAAGCCTGCAAACAGTTTGCTGAAGACAAGAAGACTAAGGATATGGATTACTGGTCTGGAACCATGTCCTGTAGTCTGATATGACCAAGATAAACTTATTTGGTTCAGATAGTGTCAAGCGTGTGTGGCGGCAACCAGGTGAGGAGTACAGAGACAAGTGTGTCTTGCCTACAGTCAAGCATGGTAGTGGGAGTGTCATGGTCTGGGGCTGCATGAGTGCTGCCGGTACTTGGGAGCTACAGTTCATTGAGGGAACCATAAATGCCAACATGTACTGTGACATACTGAAGCAGAGCATGATCCCCCTCCCTTCAAAGACTGGCCGCAGGGCAGTATTGCAACATAACAACCCCAAATACACCTCCAAGACGACCACTGCCTTGCTTAAGAAGCTGAGATTAAAGGTGATGGATTGGCCAAGCATGTCTCCAGACCTAAACCCTATTGGGCATCCTTAAACGGAAGGTGGAGGAGCGCAAGGTCTCTAATATCCACCAGCTCCGTGATTTCATCATGGAGGAGTGGAAGAGGACTCCAGTGGCAACATGTGAATCTCTGGTGAACTCTATGCCCAAGAGGGTTAAGGCAGTGCTGGAAAATAATGGTGGCCACACAAAATATTGACACTTTGGGCCCAATTTGGACATTTTCACTTAGGGGTGTACTCACTTTTGTTGCCAGCGGTTTAGACACTAATGGCTGTGTGAGTTATTTTGAGGGGACAGGAAATTGACACTGTTATACAAGCTGTAAATTCGCTACTTTACATTGTAGCAAAGTGTAATTTCTTCAGTGTTGTCACATGAAAAGATATAATAAAATATTTACAAAAATGTGAGGGGTGTACTCACTTTTGTGAGATACTGTATATATAAAACAAAGATACACTCACTCTTTCCCTATCTACTGTGTATCACCACTGCGCTGAGCACAAACCTTAAACTAAGCCGCCACTTTATAAAACAATATAATACATTACAACAGTACAATACAACAGTACAATAATAATATATAATATAAATCCACACCAGTGAATTTAGAAATGCTAAATACTATAGATCCACTCCAGTGAACATAAATTGCTAATTAATACTTCACTGTCAAACACTGCCTTGTGCATACAAAAAACAAAACAAAAAAAAACTTAATATATAGTGAATATCACCAGATGAGTAGTGATGGCAAATACATACAATCTTTTGAAATGGATCACCCTGTGACTAAATAATTGTTCAACACTGAAAATAAATAAATAAACAAAAAAACGGGAATCAAGTGAATTGTTTTAAGTTCTAGCAGACAGTGTCCACTTGCTAAAGAAAATTGTTACAATCACCACAGTGAAACTTAATAAAAAAGTAATATAATGTAACAAAGTGTAATCATAGTCCATACGTTGAATCTTCAAAAGATAATCCAAATAATGAAGGGATAAAGAAACGGTGAAAAAAAAAAACATTAGCCAGTGTCTCTTGAATAAAAAGCAGATTACATCTACACTCCTCCACCACACCGCTCTAGCTGTGACTCCTTTCCCCTTATGTGATTGCACTCACCGGCTGTACAGGTCCTTCTCAAAAAATTAGCATATTGTGATAAAGTTCATTATTTTCTGTAATGTACTGATAAACATTAGACTTTCATATATTTTAGATTCATTATACACAACTGAAGTCGTTCAAGCCTTTTCTTGTTTTAATATTGATGATTTTGGCATACAGCTCATGAAAACCCAAAATTCCTATCTCAAAAAATTAGCATATCATTAAAAGGTTCTCTAAACGAGCTATTAACCTAATCATCTGAATCAACTAATTAACTCTAAACACCTGCAAAAGATTCCTGAGGCTTTTAAAAACTCCCAGCCTGGTTCATTACTCAAAACCGCAATCATGGGTAAGACTGCCGACCTGACTGCTGTCCAGAAGGCCATCATTGACACCCTCAAGCAAGAGGGTAAGACACAGAAAGAAATTTCTGAACGAATAGGCTGTTCCCAGAGTGCTGTATCAAGGCACCTCAGTGGGAAGTCTGTGGGAAGGAAAAAGTGTGGCAGAAAACGCTGCACAACGAGAAGAGGTGACCGGACCCTGAGAAAGATTGTGGAGAAGGACCGATTCCAGACCTTGGAGGACCTGCGGAAGCAGTGGACTGAGTCTGGAGTAGAAACATCCAGAGCCACCGTGAACAGGCGTGTGCAGGAAATGGGCTACAGGTGCCGCATTCCCCAGGTCAAGCCACTTTTGAACCAGAAACAGCGGCAGAAGCGCCTGACCTGGGCTACAGAGAAGCAGCACTGGACTGCTGCTCAGTGGTCCAAAGTACTTTTTTCAGATGAAAGCAAATGTTGCATGTCATTCGGAAATCAAGGTGCCAGAGTCTGGAGGAAGACTGGGGAGAGGGAAATGCCAAAATGCCTGAAGTCCAGTGTCAAGTACCCACAGTCAGTGATGGTCTGGGGTGCCATGTCAGCTGCTGGTGTTGGTCCACTGTGTTTTATCAAGGGCAGGGTCAATGCAGCTAGCTATCAGGAGATTTTGGAGCACTTCATGCTTCCATCTGCTGAAAAGCTTTAGGGGCACACTACTACATATATTGGTGAGAGAAATTTTTTTTTTTTTTTCCTTCTCAGGAGTGGGGGGAAGCCTCTAGGGTACCCAAGGGACTAGGGCCCATAGAATAAGAAAGGCACAGGGAACCGGGATAGTTGGGGATTATATATAAAATAAAGAGAAGAAAGAAAGAAAGGGATAACAATAATTTATGGTCTAGAGCCCTACGGACGATATGAGTAACGATGACATACAGGAATAACACAAAACTTACCAACATGAAATAGACCTGAAAGTGTGCCTTGGTCTACCGTATGGTACACCAAAATAAGGGGGCATACCCTAGATAAGGAATGATAAAAATAGTTATGGAATAATGTGAAATGAGTATTCAGTCTGGGGTAAGAATACTTGGAAGAAGCTTTTAAAAAGGGGAGGGTGGGTGTCTCGCACAGGAAACCGACAAAGACCGGCGGCCTTTGGGCTGCTTAAATACCCTCCGGGCTCCTCCCATAACTTCAGGCCGATACCCGGCCTTCCAATTTATGGTCTAGAGCCCTACGGACGATATGAGTAACGATGACATACAGGAATAACACAAAACTTACCAACATGAAATAGACCTGAAAGCGTGCCTTGGTCTACAGTATGGTACACCAAAATAAGGGGGCAAAAACTTTCTGGTAGGTAATAATTATTTATTAAAGGTAAATGTCCCTGAGTAAGTCGGGCAAAGGCCTGAGCCATCTCCAGCTGTGGGTCAGGTATGTAGCGAGAGAAGCAGGCCGACTTCCACCGACCTAGTTTCTTGATCACATGGTCCGGAACCCCCTGTCTTGAGGCCGTCGTGGCCGCCCCTTTCCGGAAAGAAAGGACCGGAGTACTGGCTGGGGTCCAAATGTAGATTGCCGAGAGGGACCCGGACATGTTCCACGAACTGTGACGAGTTGAGAGGCTTAACTGAAAAAGGGTCACAGCGGACTGGAACCTGGGCACCCGTTACTGTGGGTCCTGTACAGGTGTATATCTGCTCCGGAACCTCGCTGCCGAGTGTTAGGCATCGTCAAGTGGAGAACATAGTGATCCTGGCGACGGAAGAGGTTACTTTATGCAAGACTGGACCAGCTGGGTGGCTGCGAGTGAACTCGCTGGGCCGCAGAAACCCATAAACGCCACGTGTATCGCAGCCTGCAGGACGGTGCTGAGGAGGAGACCAGAAGGGGACCTATCCAAGATATCCGACATCCCCTTAAAAGTCTCCCCAGTGAAAAAAGGAAAAAAAAAAAAAAAAAGGGAAAACCCTTTTCCTTCCCCCTTTTCTGCCTTCTTTCCATTTAGTAAAAAGAGTGAGGAAGGGGGCGCTGCCCACCTCCCACTTGTGATCCTATATGACAATAGACCCCTACATCTATTTTGGTGATTCCCTAAGTGATCCTTGTTAGGCAAGTGAAGAAAATAAGAGGGGGAAAAGAAAGAGAAGAGAAAAAAGGTTCTCTCCCCTCTCCTGGTGGTGACTAAGTGAGTAAAATAACCGCTTTATTTTATTTTTGTTATCTCCCTAGGTGCTCATTTTTGATGTAAGTGAGAGAGAAGAGGAGAGGTAGCAGAAAGGGGGGGGGGGAGAGAAGAGGTAAGGATAGGGGAGGATCGGGAAATGGATGACAATAAAGGCATCTAATTACTCTCCACATAACTCATATAAGCCTGAGATAGTCTAAATTCCAGCCAACACTTCCAAGTGTCAAGATATTTTGTTTCTGCGTTGTTTTGCAGGTGTATTACTTCTTCCATACATCTAATTTTATCTATCTCCCTAAACCAATCCTTTATTGTCGGAGTGTTTTTCATCTTCCATTGTTTCGGAATTAATTTCTTTGCTGCATTCAGCAGTAATGGTGTAATAGCTTTTCTATATTTCTTCCTTGGTATCCCTGTTACGTGGAACAGGCATTGCCAAGGGTCAAGTTCCATTACAGACCCGCTAATCTTCTTTATCCAGTCCACCACTTCCCTCCAATATACTTGGATTAAAGGACACTGCCACCATATATGTGCATGGGTACCTGTCTCTCCACACTCCCTCCAACATAAAGGTGATTGATTGGGATTAATTTTATGTAATTTAATTGGGACATAGTACCACTTGGTTAATAGTTTATAATTCATTTCTTTTATCCCTGTGTCCACTGAAGTTGAGTGGGTGTAGTCAAAGACTTTACTTCTCATATTTTCAGGCAGCGGATAATTTAATTCCCTTTCCCAATTCTCCACTAGACACAGGGAGTCCAGTTCTGGGGGGGTTATCAGTAGACTATATATTTTAGAGAGCCCCTGTCTATTATTCCCCACTTTGTCAACTAGCCTTTCCCATCTATCCAATCTCCTATCTGAGCGAAGCGGCTTTGGGAGAGAGCCTACGAAATGTTGGAGCTGCCTATATCTCCATGCGTCCCAGGGCATTTTACCATATTTTTCCTGTAGTTCAGGTAGGGTACAAAGAACGTTCCCCCTCAGAACATCTTTCAACCTCAAATGGTCCGATGATGTCCATTTTAGGTATAGTTTATTTTCCTTGCCTGGAGGGAAGTAATTATTACCTGTAAGAGGTAATAGAGGGCTATTGTATTCCATAGATCTATTTTTATATAATTTATCCAATATTCTAAGTGTCTCTACAGTAGTTGGGGCCATATCCCTAGGGAGACCTCTATATTGGGGTGGAATCCAGATAATCTGGTTTAGGGCAGAATTACTCAGTTCTAATTCAAGTGTTACCCATTTTTTATATGGAGAGCCGTGGACCCAGTCCAAGACTCTCCGCAGTGACGCTGCCTCATGGTATTTTTCGAAATCTGGGAGAAATAGTCCCCCTCTCTCCTTTGGTCTACTCAGGACTTTATACGAGACACGATTCCCTTTATTGTTCCATATAAATTTTTGTATTATTAGTTTGAGAATTTTGAAATATGTGGCAGGGATATTTATTGGAAGACACTGAAAGATATATAAAACTTTCGGGAGGGTCATCATTTTAATCACGCTTATTCTGCCAAACCATGACAATCTGTGGACCTGATAACCTTTCAGGTCCTGTTTAATTTTATTTAGTAAGGGTAAATAATTATCTTGGTACAAGTCTGTTATTAGTGCTGACAGAGACACTCCCAGATACTTCAATCCTCTTTTTCTCCACCTAAATGGGAAAAGGATTCTAAGATCCCTGGCTTCATCTGCGGAAATCGAGATATCGAGTATCTCAGTTTTCTCCATGTTGATCTTAAAATTTGAGACGGCTCCATAGCCATTTAATTCCATCAAAATGTCTGGGAGCGTCTGTGCCGGGTTCGTTACGTATAGCATAATATCATCAGCAAATGCTGATATCTTATGCTCCTGTCCCACAACTTCTATTCCCTTAATTTTCTTATTGGCTCTTATTGAGGTCAGAAGGGGTTCTAAAGAGATTACAAAAAGTAGTGGCGAGAGGGGGCAGCCTTGTCGTGTACCATTGTTCAACCGAAGAGTATCAGACAGGGTTCCATTAACCTGAATTTTAGCCGTGGGGTTCGAATAGAGAGCTTCGATCCACCTCAGCATTCTTGGACCTATTCCAATTTTATGCAATGTCTGTACCATAAAATCCCAATCTAACCTATCAAAGGCCTTTTCGGCGTCTATTGATAGGAAGATGGCAGGTTTCTTTCCCTTCTTTGCAGCATGCATTAGCAAGGTTGTTCTCAATACATTGTCTCTTGCCTCCCTCCCAGGGACGAACCCTGCTTGATCTTTCTCAATACAGTCAGGCATGAGGGGTCTCAGTCTCTCGGCCAATATCCGAGCGTATATTTTGATATCCTCATTAATCAAGGAGATTGGCCGGAAGCTTGAGCATACAGTTGGATCCTTTCCTTCTTTTCCTATAAGTGATATGTATGCCCCCAAGGCTTCTTGACGAATTTTCAAGCCTTCCCCAATGGAATTCATATAGGAGTGATAGAATGGAGTCAGGATACCAATAAACTTTTTAAAGTACAGGGCAGTATATCCGTCTGGACCCGGACTTTTGCCCCCCTCACTTTTCCTGATCGCCTGCTCAATTTCATCACTCGAAATATCTTTTTCTAAATTGTTTAAGTCCTCTTCTGATAACTCTGGCAGCTGAATCTTCTCAAGGTACTGTTTTATATTTTTACTTCTATTTTGACTATCTTCAAAATCTTCGGTAGTATTTATATTGTACAATGATTGATAATACTCAAAAAAAACTTTGCTTATATCCTTAGTGGAATATTTCATTTCTCCCTTTTTATCTTTCATTTTTGCAATATAATTTACGTTCCTTCTAGGTTTAATCACCCCCGCCAGCATTTTCCCCGGTCTATTTCCATGTTCATACTGCCTTTTTTCCATTCTCATGAATGCTCGTTTAGCCTCTTGCTCCATTAATTCCTTCAGTGCCTCTCGTCTTACTGTCAGTTCTCTCTTTACTTTATTATCAAAAAAATTTTTATGTAACTGTTCCAAATCCTGAATCTCTTGTAGGAGCAATTGTTTCTGGCCTATCCAGATTTTTTTCCTCTTGGCCCCTTCTGCTATTAATCTCCCTCTCATGAATACTTTGTGTGTTTCCCATAATATGGTTGGGTCGATGTTCTCAACATTGTTCTCTTTAAAGAAAAATTTCAGATCTCTTTCCAGGTCCTCCATTATATCATGATCGTACAGGAGTGATTCATCCAGCCTCCAAGATCTATGTCTCTCCGGTATATTTTTTAATTCCAAGCTTACTATAACCGGGGCATGATCCGAGAGGGTGATTGATTTCACTTCTGCCTTTAATAATCCCTCTAGCAGCTTATGATCCAGGAAAACATAGTCGATTCTCGAATATGAAGAATGTATCTGGGAGAAGTATGTAAAATCCCTCCCCCTGGGATGCATGATTCTCCAAGCCTCTACAAGCTGTTGCTGATGTAGTTTTTGTTTTACTACCTTAAGGTGTTTACCTTCTGAGCGCAAGGAGAAGGGCTGGGTATCCAGGGCTGGATCAAGCACGAAGTTAAAGTCCCCTGCCATAATGACTTTCCCTTCCTTGAAGTTTACTAACTTATTCAAAACCTTCTTCAAGAAGGTACACGGGTGTATATTGGGACAATATATGTTCACAAATGTATAGTCAACGTTAAACATAGACCCCTTAATGAACAGATACCTCCCTTCTGAGTCACATTCCATCCCTTTTAAATTAAATAGTGTATTTTTATCAAAACCTATTGCTATTCCTTTAGATCTCTTATCAGGAGAGTATCCATGGAACCAGATAGGGAAATTCTTAGAGTTCAATCCAACCCTGGATGACCATTTAAAGTGGGTCTCTTGTAGAAATATTACATTAGCGGATAAACTTTTTAATTCCTGTAGTATTTGATGCCGCTTACTGGGGTTGTTTAAGCCCCTAACATTATATGTCACTATCTTCAGCGGTGCCATCCCAAGTCCCATACAATTTTACTATGAGGTGGAGAATGGGGTACTTCTATTTTGTCTGAGATGATCCATATCCACTTAACTGACAAACAATTTAACAATACATGACAAATCCATACAACTCCTAATCCCTCCCCAGCAGGATTCCTCTTAAGGACCCTCCCTCCCCCCTCCCAGCCTCCCCTCCAAATATTTTGACCTGCCCCACTTCCACCCATATCGTGGGTGGTCAGCCAGGCAGGGCATTCCCTGGGGGTTGTAACATGTCCGTCCGGGCCCCCAAACCTCATCCCTAGTCTATGGATGGGAAAGGGGGAGCGGATAGGCATTGCCGGACCCCCATGCACCCCCGGGCGTATTTCCTCCCTTACTAAGACTCTGTACCCCTGATCCATCCCATGCTGATCAGTTATATATTTTGACCCCTATATTCAATTCAGTAAGCACTAAACTTTTTTCCATTGCTGATCTGTTAGCTTCCTCCATTCGGGTGGTTTCTTTTCCCAGTTCTCCAAGTTGATACATGGCAAACCTAATTTGCTACAAAAGTCTTTCAAGTCTTCTGGGAATCGTAGTGTAGCTGATATTCCTTGATTTTTAGCAATCAAACATGCTGGGAAACCCCATCTATACGTAATATTTTTTGCCTGTAACTGATTTATCAGGGGTTTCAGCGCTCTCCTTCTGAATAGAGTCTCTTGTGATAAGTCTGTAAAAATTAATATTTCACTCTCGTTAAGTTTAATTGGTGCAGCACTCCTCATGCCTTTTGAGACTTGTTGTTTTATTTCATAATGAGAGAATCTCACTATTACGTCTCTTGCTACGTCAGTTGCTGCCATGATTTTTTGAATCCGATGAACTCTATCAAAGTATATAGGAGATGATATATCTTTATCTAAGATCTTATTAAACACCTCACGGACTGTTTTTTCCAGGTCGCTGTTCTTCACCGACTCAGGTAGACCACGAATCCTCAAGTTGTTCCGTCTACTGCGGTTCTCCTGGTCTTCAAGTCTGTAACGTATATTTCTCATTTCCAGCCAATCTGATTCCGCCCTTGCCTGTAGATCTAAAATTGCATTCTTTTGTTCCTCCAGTTGAATTTCGGATTCTTCCACTCTTTGTAATACATTTTGTATCTCCATTCTGGTGGCATTCAATTCTCCTTTAATCATACATTCTAAATGAGACATCATCTCTGCCATGTCTTGCTTGGTAGGTAGAGCTTGTAAGCCATCTATATCGCTATCTACTGCTATCTTCTGTTGTTGAGCCTTAGGGTCACTTACTCCCTCCCTCTCCCTGGCGTGAAGATTATCTTCCCCAGGCCCTTCCCGTTTATTCATTTGTTCTTCTGGAGAGGGTATTGTTGCTTCTACACGTTCAAGTTCCGCAGTAGATTCGGTTGCGTTTTTGCCTATAAACTCAGTTTTTTGCTCGGCTCTATTATGTACCATGTACGTTTTTATAGAATTACTGTTTTGACTATCTTCTTGATTAGTTTTTGCCCCTTTTCTTCCCATTTTCTCTTTACCTGCGTTATTATTCCTTGTATTCATTAAGTGTCGCAGCAGGGGATTTTGTTACTGAATCGAATATACAGGGCAATATACTGGAGATCAGCAAGTATCTATTTTAATACAGGCTGTGTTAGTAAGTGTAGTTAAGTATTTGTATGTTTTTCAAGGTAACACAATAAGTAAAGTCCTGATATATCAGAACTAGAAGCTTTCGATACTGAAAAAGTTCCTACTTAACCCTAACCTCACCCCTTACACTGTTCTTCTGATTAGTTAACTATCCCCCAACACCCTCAGTTCGTAGGACATGTAATAATAAAATCAATAGGTGATGGATGGAGAACAGTCAGTATCTGAATTCAAGGTATAGCAGCATTTAAAAGAATTGTGAAATACCTGAAATAACCTTAAAAGAAAAAAAAACACAAAAGATAAAAAAAAAAAATTAAATGTCCCTCTTTTCTTCTCTGCCTTTCTTTCTCCAAGTGCCTGTCTGTCTGTCAGGTACCTACTAAGCATACAACAATCTTAGAAGCGATCAATAATTGATCAATTTTTAGATACACAAATATATACTTAATATGATCATTCACTAATAGTTGTAACAATTTGGAAAGAGGAATGAAAGAATCCAGAAATTAAATAAACAAATACAGATTATTCAAGAAGGCGATGACCAATTCATACCAGCAGTACGGAGTAAGGTAATGTGAGACAGTATAGGACAAGCTTTCAATGGCAGAGCCCTAAGTGATCTAAGCATTACCCCCGGAGAGAAAAAATAAAAAAAATAAAAAAGGGGGGTGGTAAAAAAAAAAAAAAAAAAAAAAAAAAAAAAAAAAAAAAAAAAACAAGGGGAAGGGGGGGAGGGGAGATTTGGGCAAAGCACGTTTAGATAGCAGAAATGATCTCTAGGTTCCCCTACTATGATTTCAGGTCTACTGTTAAACTGTTCAAGCTTTTCAAGCAGATGTTACAGGTAGAAATTACCCGCAGGAAAAAAAAAAAAAAAAAAAAAAAAAAGATATGCACATATATATATATATCCTTTCCTCTTTTCTATTCTCTAAGTCACAAAGAAGTGGGCTAGTTTACCAGACCTAGAGCCCTACAAAGATTTTCTTTTATTCCAGATGGGCTTCTTCACTTCAGTTTTGTCCCAGTGCACCTAAGTATATAGTACATTCAGACGGCAATAAAAAAAAAAAAAAAAAAAACCATTTCAAAAATGCAGGAGACAATTCAAAAAAGTAAGTTCACTCTATAATTCACATTGTAATTTAAACAGTCACGCCAGCCTGTGGGTCACAGCACCTCTTATATTTAAGCAAGATCTATTTTCCTTTTTAAATCTTTTAAATCTGATAAGCAGTCCTACCCGGTCCTCAGGCTTCAGGTCGGTTCCAAAAGTGACGTCTGCTATAGACTTCTCTGCCTCTCGAGACCACGAAGCTCCAGCAAAAAAAAAAAAAAAAAAAAAAGGAGAGCAAACGAAAAAAACTTCAGTGTGTATTCGAGTACAGACAGCCCTCTGGAAATTTTCTATTGGTCCGACTGTCCTGCTTTACAGGGGTCCTCAGTCCTCAGGTTTCTAGTCAGTTCCAAAGCGATATCTGCTGTAAACTTCTCTACCTCCTCGGATCCACGGAGCTCCAACAGCAAAAAAAAAAAACGGAGAAAGAAAAAAAAAAAAAATACCTTTGGGATAAGTTTCAGTATAAGCAGCCCTCTTGGGATTTCTGTGGGACCGACTGTCCTGCTTTGCAACAGCCAACCGACTCTACTACCCCCGCTTATAATACCTCAGCCTCACGTAGCTCCTTCTACGTCCACACCTGCTTCTCATGCGGGTACACACAATTTGGGGTGCATACTCTACTTCCCTCGGGCGTCTCAATAGGGGCTACGGTAGTAGATAGTAATAGATGATAGAAAGTGGATAATAGGCAGTAGATAGTAGGTAGCAGGCTCAGGTCAAGGTTTTTTTTTTTTTACAGCACTTTTCTTCCTTATTCCCTCGCCGGCCCTCAGCAGTCCCTTTGACCTGGTCGTCAATCAGTAAGTCTAAGCCAAATGCCGTCTGTCATCTGCCTTCCCCGCTGACCTCTCTCACAGGCGGGGGGGGGGGGTGGAGGGCTGTAGCCTCACTTCGTATCCCACAGTGTGCCGCTCTCGTCCAGAATAGAGCAGGCACTGGTCAGACAGACAGGCAGACACCACGGAGATTGAGGGGGGAGGGGGGGACCCGAGCAGTGTAAAGCTTCGTCTCATATGCGGTCCAGGTTCACAGTTCACAGTTCAGTTCAATCTCAGCAGGCAGACACCACGGAGATCGAGGGGGGGGACTCGAGTGGAGTAAAACTTCGTCTCACATGTGGTCCAGGTTCACGGTTCAGTCTCAGCAGTCGCAGCAAGCCTTTCAGTCTGGAGTAGCGTACCTTGATTCCACATAGATTCCACATAGATCAACACAGCTCAGGCTCTGTTACATGCGGCTCTGTTACATGCGGCAGCATGGGGTGGTCAAGGTGAGCACATTAAATATAACGCAGCATACAAACATCCTTATGTTCGCCCGGGGTAGTGCATGGCTCCTCACGGCAGATTCAAACTTGGCGCCATCTTAGTGGCTCCACCCCCCCACCGATCCTGACACTTCTTTTTATTTTTTTTTTTATTTTTTTTACTTCACGTTTTTCGGCTATGACTAGTATAAGAAGGAGTCACTTAGGGACTTAAGTTGATGAAGGAGGTTTTTGAATCACACACCAACACATGCATTCCTTTTTTTTTTTTTTTTTTTTTTTTAAAGAAGGGAAAGGAAAGGAAGGGTGAAAGAGTCTTTTTTTTTCTTCTTTCTCTTTTTCTTTTTCATTTCCTCTTCCTTCTTCTGTCCCTCTTCCCCTATTTTTTTTTTTTTTTTTTTTTTTTTTCTCTGGAAGAGGACGTTATTATTTTTTTATATAAGATGTAATATAAATATATAAACACAATAGGGAGTGGTTAGCTATTTAGGGAAGGGGGGGTGGGGAGAGGAGAGGAGGGGGGGAGGAAGAGAAAGGGGAATATTAAATAAAATATCGCTCGAATTAAGCCAGAGGGAGTAATGAATTATATCAGGAAGATGGGGAACTATTATTGGTTTCTTTGAAAAACATTGATTGATCCATGTGTTTTGTTGATTGTGTTTTCTATTAAATTTTTTTTTTTTTTTTTTCATTTTATTTTTTTTTTATTTTTCGTGCCTATTTATTTGATGTAATTATTTATGTACAAGTATTGTATAAGTGTTTGTTTATAGATATGTATGTATGTGCGTATGTATATGTATATATGTATATATGTGTGTATATGTATGTATATGTGATTTTGTAATAATGTGAAATGTTCTTTGTATTTGTGAAAAATTCATTAATAAAAATAATTAAAAGCAAAAGTCTCCCCAGTGATCGGCAGCCACTTGGCTGACTGGCGGCTGGCGTTTCTGAACTCCGCGCAGTAGAGCCTTTACTGTGTGGCAGGAGAACACCGCAGGCCTCGCAGGGTCTTGAAGAAACAAGTAGTGCTGCACCCCGGCTACGTACTGGCGTATCGTGCTGTGTGACCGTGCCAGTTGACAATGGCAATGAGCGATAACGCCAGAACCTGCTTGACGCTGGAAGGTTCACGTGGGCGTTGGGGCAGGAATTTATTAAATGCCCTCCAGGCCGTGCGGTAGGCCCGACGAGTGTTGCGGGCAAGCGAAGAGTTGATGATGTCAGTAGCTGACCGTAAATGTGGGGCTAGCCAATGGTGACCCCATAGGTGAGCGGCTGCTATGATGTAGTACAGCTCAAAGAGGGCTGACGTGGTAGTGAAGCCTGATGTGGCTAGTGCCTGAAGAGGCCAGGGGGCAGCGAACCACAAATGGCCAAAAATGGCGGCACATCCTGTGGATGCCGCCGTATCGGTCACCACCTGTGGTGACAGCGAGGACACTACTGGGATGAAGAGGGACACACCGTTCCACTTACTGAGAAAGTTTTCCCACATGGCCGGATCTGCCCTGGCTGCCGTATCCAGCCTGCTGACCTGGTCTGGGTCCTGAGTGTAGGACAGGAAGACCAGCAGCCGGGACACAACGGAGCGGCCCTGGGGGATGATCCTCATAGCAAAACTCAACATCCCGAGGAGAGACTGAAGTTGCTTCTGAGTACATCCCCTCACCCGGGTGAATTCTCGTAGAACCGTCCTGATACGGTCCAACTTGTCTGCGGGAAGGCTGGCCCGCATGGCTAGAGTGTCAAGGTCGACGCCCAAGAACGTGATCTTGTGCGCCGGGCCGTCAACCCTGTGTTCCGCTATGGGGACGTTCAGATCGTTTGAAAACAGTCCTCAACTTTCCAAGGTCCCCTGGGGGAGCCCCGGGTGGTTCTATCAGAAGGAAGTCGTCCAAAAAATGGATGACCTCGTGGCCCTGTGCCTCGTGGAGAAGGATCCACGCCAGGGTCTCTGCGAACTTTATCGAACGACCAAGGACTACTCTTAGACCCGAAGGTCGACTTGGTTGCGAAATAATACCGCTCCCTCCACTTGATGCCATGCCGGCACCACAGGGAGGGATGTATGGCAGCAGCTTGAAGGCGTCAGATATTCGAGAGCCAAGTCCCCACCCTTGTCCTGAGTATGGCCTGGATAGCCACATTAACCGAAGCGTACTTCAGTGAGAACTCCTCAGAGGGAATGAGCGAGTTGAGACTGGGGACGACGGAAGAATGAGGCGCTGACAGATCATACACCAGACATTTTTATTTTATTTTTTTGAAATTTTTTTCCTGTACAGCCCGATAGGGCTGACCCTCCAGATACTAAAGGGGGACTGACTGAACAGGCCTGTCACAAAGTCCCGATCCAACTCCGTGCGGAGAAGGACGTCGATAGCTGGCTCATCCGTAGCTGCTGACCACAAGTTCCGACATTCAAGGGTGGTGTGGGGCAGGGTGATGAGCCCGGTATGAAACCCATCGGTGAAACTAATCATGGCCTGTTGGCAGTGGCGGCTGGTGCTAAAAATTTTGGGGGGGGCGCAAATAAAATGAAAAAAAATTTGAAAAAAAGCTGGCGAGTGATGGAGGGGGGTGTGAGGTCAGGTAGACACCAAGCCAACGGACATTGACCCGGCTTAGTCAGGTTTCTTCTGTTTGACCTCACACAGGACCCTGGGGTGCGCCCTCTGGCATAGGGTGCAGACGTGCAACAGCCGACACTGGCTGAAATTGCAGGAGCCGAAGTTGAAGTTGTTGCAAATGGCGGCTCCCCCAACCATCTGCACCGGACGTCCCAATTTGTCCACCTTCTGCCCTTGCGTCGGGGCCTGCTGAGCCTGACTCGTGCTGGTAGAGGCCGTGCTAGCTGTCGGGTGGATAGAGACTGTGTTGGCACACCAGACCGCGGTGTGGGATGCTGACTGACAGACAGCACACAGTGGGGACTGTAGACCCGCGAAGTGGCGGCAGAACAACTCGGTGTCCACTACACTCCAGTCCGTTGTCAAATGGAACTGCAAGAACCTGGCCGCGGCTTTGGCCGAGAAGGACCGATGATAATCGTAGAACGCCGAACCACCGTATTTGTGGCCCAGGTCTACAATTAGATGGAGGTAGAGGTCCAGTTCCTCTCGCCTGCCAGGGGAGGCTGAGCACAGCACGTCCCTGAACATACCGAAAGCGAGCGTGAACTCAGGCACCGTGAGCTTTCTGTTGAGCCTCGGATCCTTAGCCTTCAAAACCACCGAGACGTCCCCCCAGGTGTAGGCCTTGTTCTCGGCCAAGTCATGGACCGAGATCATGAGTGAGGCCAGGTTAACGCCTCTGCCCTCTAAAATGTCCTTCCTTACGCTGGGTGGCACCAGGTGGGAAGGATGAATGGTAGTTGTGGCCAACTCGCTACCTGCGGCCGGTGCACTGATGGCTGGTCTCCAGGCGTGTCACCCTGTCCTGGACCTCAATGATCGAGGAAGACAGGGAAGATACGAGGGCGTGTAGCTGAGCGACGGCGGTTGAAATGGATTCCAGGGACGCCTGCTGGCTGCTGGAACCTGCTGCGGCCGGTGGTGGGAAGAGGAGCCTGAATAGCTCCGCCTTCCTGGCCGCAGATGAGAAGGGTATCCCTCTGCGCCTCAACTCGGCGGACAGCCTGGGAATTGTCCACGCCCTGAGGGACTGGGCACTGCCAGCCTCGGAGGCTGACGCCGGAGATAGCGGGGTGGTGAGGTCATCGCTGCCGACTGACGACATGGCGGCTGCCAAGACCCATTGCTTGGTTGACTGGTCACGTGTCTGTAGGCTGGGCCTATAAAGAGGTGACAAGAAATGAGTTTGGACGTGTAACCTATGGTATACGTACCTGACGTGAAAAACGTGCGTTTTTTTTTTTTTATTATATTTTTATTTTATTTTTTTATTTTTTTTACCTGCTGGAACCCTGATCGAGCAGGTGCAGGTGGACCTACTGAATCCGACTGACCTGAGAGTGTGAGAGAAAGTACCTATTTAAGAGCCTGAAACTGCTGCCATCTTGAGCGACGGTACCCAAATGTTGACGATAACAACAGGCGATAGTGATTAAAGTCGACTGGCGTGACAGCTGTGGAATTAAATGACAGACAACGACACAAATAAATGAAATGACATGTTGCCTTGACTGAAATGAACTTCCCGTGACAGAGGCCAGGCCCGGACGTACCATATGGGGGTGACTGTGGGCCGAACTCTGGAGCACGTACAGAAATGAGACAACCGTGAAATGAGGCCAATTGCCTGGGTACGCTGGGGCCGAACTGTGGCATACTAGATGCCACCGGGTTCGACTCAAAGTACTACTGCATGAGGTGGAACGCTAGCATTCGTGTGACAGCGACCTTGATCATCATGCCACTGTCTAGTGACTGAACCCCCTTTTTTTTTTTTTTTGAGCATGTACTGAAATGCGGCCGGCCTAGGGCACGCCGGCGCGAATTTGTACAGGGAATTGACTAAATTAACGCCGGGGCGTGGTAAGGTGACACAGAAATGATATAACATGACAAGGACAAGAATCAAAAGTTGACCGAAAACCTGCAATGCGATTCCGTCCCTGGCGCATGTATTGAAATGGGGCCGGCCTAGGGCACGCCGACACGAATTAGTGCGGGGAAGTGACTGCATTCATGCCGGGCGTGGTAAGGTGAGACAGAAATGACATACCATGACAAGGGCAAGAATCAAGAATGAACGCAACCTGTGATGCGATTCCGCCCTTGGCGCATGTATCGAAATGAGGCCGGGCAGTCGTGCGTCTGGATTGCCCCGATCGGAGCATCTATGGATGCGACCGGACCCACCCAGAGGTATAGTGACCGAAATGAAACCATGACAAAGACTAGATTTCAACAAACCGAGCAACTTGTAACTGAATCTGTCTCTGGAGCATGTATAGAAAGGAGGCCGAGCGGCTAGGCGAACCAGTGCGAATCTATGCATCCCGGATGCGACCGGATTCAGACCGATACGTGGCCAATGACCGAAACCATGCCAAAGACTAGACTCGAGCCCGCATCCGTACGAGCGGTGGGCCAATCTCTGAAACATGTATGGTAATGCGGCCGTAACCTGTGTACCCCGAGACAAATCCGTGCCTGAGTGCGACATGACTTGAATCTGAGTGCGGCCAGGATCGAAATGATGACATGAACGCCCTGTATAAACGATGCGAAAGGACTTAGCATGACCGAATGGCCCAATACGTTAGCCATGTTGAAATGACGAAATGATTGCCATGCTAATACATGAAATGTTTCGACACGGTCCAAGTGATTCGTACAATTAACATGCCAACAGCGATTCGGAATGCAAACAGCGATTCGGCACGCTTGCTGGCATAACCGATTTGAACGATATGACAGGACATGAATGATGCGTGTGAGTGCGAACGGCACCCGTGCGTGAGCCATGTTTGAGCGATTCAAAGACTGCGTAATCTGACCGCGTAAGGGGAACCCTTGAGTGCCGGATGCGGCATCGGTCGGAGTGTCATGGCGGGCGGCCCTGAATATGCGTGCCGCTAGGTGGCTCCCGATCGTGTACAACCAAAAACGTGCGTGTAACTGTTTAGTGGTTCGAGACAAGCGGTGCATGGTTCGTGAGCTACGCAGACCACAGTTTAGTGACATGATAAGCAGTGCATGGGAACGTAAAACATGGGAGCCGAAGCCCTACCTGCGACAGCCGAACCAGACTCTCTGTACAGAACTGCGACTCGGTGACACGAGTGTGACACGAAGGGACAACACGACTTACGAACCCGGAACGCGGGACTGCAACAACACAAGGAGACGGACAGACGAAACGGAGCTCACGAACCGGCACCAACAGCGCTTGTCTCGAACGAGTCGGTCCTAGATGTCTGACGTATCAGGTGTCTCGCACAGGAAACCGACAAAGACCGGTGGCCTTTGGGCTGCTTAAATACCCTCCGGGCTCCTCCCATAACTTCAGGCCGGTACCCGGCCTTCCAATAAATTGTTAATTTGGTACATGAAACAGGATGGAAATATAATTAAATGAAGTGGAAGGATAGTAAATCTGTATGCCTGAAATCATATATGTTATGTTTGTAATGTATCCCTTTGAAGAAATAAATAAAGAATTAAAAAAAAAAGAAGATTTCATTTTTCAGCACGACCTGGCACCTGCTCACAGTGCCAAAACCACTGGTAAATGGTTTACTGACCATGGTATTACTGTGCTCAATTGGCCTGCCAACTCTCCTGACCTGAACCCCATAGAGAATCTGTGGGATATTGGGAAGAGAAAGTTGAGAGACACAAGACCCAACACTCTGGATGAGCTTAAGGCCGCTATCGAAGCATCCTGGGCCTCCATAACACCTCAGCAGTGCCACAGGCTGATTGCCTCCATGCCACGCCGCATTGAAGCAGTCATTTCTGCAAAAGGATTCCCGACCAAGTATTGAGTGCAAAACTGAACATAATTATTTGAGGGTTGACTTTTTTTGTATTAAAAACACTTTTCTTTTATTGGTCGGATGAAATATGCTAATTTTTTGAGATAGGAATTTTGGGTTTTCATGAGCTGTATGCCAAAATCATCAATATTAAAACAAGAAAAGGCTTGAACTACTTCAGTTGTGTGTAATGAATCTAAAATATATGAAAGTCTAATGTGTATCAGTACATTACAGAAAATAATGAACTTTATCACAATATGCTAATTTTTTGAGAAGGACCTGTATATGCCTCACACTTTCGTGTTTGGCTGGACACGCTTTTCCCCTTTGCAGGGTTTAAATGGGATATCCAAATTTCCAATTTAGACTAAAGAGCTGGTGCCACGGCTGTTCTTATAGATGCTCCCATGCAAAAAAGAAAAGATTTGCTCCCATAGCGTGATACAGTATAAAACTTTTTAATCACACATGAAAAACCTCTCACATTACACTCGCATCAAAAGCTGAATAAACACGCCAAATATAAAAAGTCACAGCACTCTTGAATAGCTAATGCTGAAGCATAGGTGGTCACGGTGGACCAGGATATGCGGTAATGATGGGTGGTCTCTCACCGCACCTTAGCTGTACCGCCGCTTTACAGGGATCGATTGTAAGATGTCAGAATCCTGTGTGTACCTCCTCTCATTTGCCTAGTAGCCAAAACCCGACATGTTTCGTCATACAATTGACTTAATCATGGGACTGGTCACTAGGCGAGGTGAACTGACTTTAATTTTCCCCAAATTGCTATCAATGGGCGGTGTATAACCACTGCACATGCGCATTACCTGTGTCCCCATTCCATCAATGCTTCAGTTCACACTGCTCATTAATACAGAGCCAATCCATGATACAATCTAACAAACTGTTAAAATTATATATAAATATCACTCCCACAATCTGAAGCTCAGTTGCACAATGATTGAAAGCAGAATTTTAATCTATGCAAATATCATATAGTGATAGTGAAATATAATATAGTGAATGGCAGTGGAGAATTCACACAGAGGCAGTCGCTCTCAACATTTCAATCTGCATCGGCATGTGTAGCACCCTATCTCCATAGTGCAGCCTCTCCCCTATCCACCCAATTCCTATTGTTATATTGTATCAAATGCTGCATGCATTGGAGAAGGGGGGTAAACTACAGACTTAAAATGAACAGATTGGAAATGGATTTTATCGATATCTATGACTCCATTAAGGAGAACTAAATACCACACATGAAACAAATATAATTAATGCATTCAGGGTGCCTTTCAGCTTAATATCCTCTGACCCATTTACATGGATCATGTCCACATGCAGGGAAATACAAATGCATTAACCCGCATTTATATATCACTGATTAAATCAATGGTCCTATTTAAACTAAAATGCAATTAAAAAAATATATATCTAAAAATGCATATAGACATATGTGTAATCACACTGCTTATAGCACGCGTACAACACATATATACACATGATGGTAACATATATAAAATTATACACAATGACAACTCATTGTATATAAATTAAAAATAAAAATTCAATACATAAAAATAAAATTAATGTCAAAAGTAAGAGATATATATAATATATATATTTCGATAAAAAAATATACATAAAAAAAAAAAATATATATATATATATATATATATATATATATATATATATATATATATATATATATATAAAGAAATATATGAACACAGAATGACAGCAAAAAAAGACGATGCTGCGAACATAACATCCAGCCCGATCAAAAATTGCTAATGAAGCAATTTAGATCAAGTTCAATATTCATCCCTCTTGGAGAGAGACACTTACTTCATCAAAAAGATCCACCGGGTCTCCCTCTGCGGCAGTTCCCTGACCCGGTTGGACCCGCTCCAAGAGGGATGAATACAATCTATGCCACAGAATTGGAGTAGGCTTGGATCCTGCAGATGGTGTTCCTTAAAGTGCAATGACACACTGTGGTACTGGAACCCCTTCCGGATGTTTGCTAAATGTTTAGAGATTCGCACCCTTAACATCCGTTTGGTGCGACCCACATAAAACAATCCACAGGGGCACGATAGCCAATATACCACGTGTGTTATATTGCAGGTCATGAATTCCCTGATATCAAACCTCTCCCTGTCCCTATTCGCAATGCTGGTTATACCCCTATTGACATGACGTACTGTTCTACAGCAAACACATCTCCTACACGCATAGAACCCTTTTAAGTCGCAGGAGATGGTTTGTCTGATAGGAGGATCAAGTATTTTTTTCACTACTCTGTCCCCTATGTTTGGTGCACGTCTATAGATACATTTTGGAACACTCTGTAACACCCCTCCAAGGTGTTTATCTCTACAGAGGATATGGCAGTGCTTACCAAATATCTGTTCTATATCCCTATTGATGGTGAAATCCTGACACAAAACCCCATTGGTGCTGATCATTGGCTGGTACTTTTTCCCGTTCTTCTAGACATCTATCTCTTGTAATCTCCCCCACATCAAAAATGGCCTTATTCAAAAAGTTTTCTTCATAACCTTTTTGTAAAAACCTATCCTTGAGGATCTGTGACTGTGCTCTATAATCTTTTAATACTGTTCAGTTATGGCGAACTCTCAGAAATTTCCCTTTCGGGATATTCCTGATCCAGAATGGGTGGTGGCCACTTTTAATTGACAGATAGCTATTTCTGTCCGTGGTTTTGAAAAAAACGGTAGTACTGAGCTTATTACCATTTCTCTCAAATTTTTAAATTTTTAATCTAGG
Organism: Lithobates sylvaticus; assembly: GCA_028564925.1. Lineage (NCBI taxonomy): Eukaryota > Metazoa > Chordata > Amphibia > Anura > Ranidae > Lithobates > Lithobates sylvaticus. Next base: position 511,233,549 of record CM053028.1, on the reverse strand, counting down.
AAGTTGACAGAGGCATGGCTCACCACATACTCCAATTTTATGTTGTGGGTGTTGTCATTCAACTTTCTCATAAATTCAATGGCTGATGCCTCCGTCCCCTCCCAGATAAATAGGAGATCATCAATAAATCTACGGTAAAACCTCAATTGTGTGGGTCTGACACTGAAAACACTCCTGTCCTCCCATTGTACCATGAACAGGTTGAGGAGGCTGGGGGCAAATTTAGCCCCCATAGCCACGCCAACCTGCTGGGAGAAAAAAGAGCCACCGTACCAAAAATAGTTGTGCGTCATGCAGAACTCCAATGCATGACCCTGTACTGTATATAATTCGGGTGAGATAAGGATTTAAAAATATGGAAAAAGGCATTTAAAGGTGTTTGAGGGGACAATATGGAAAACAGTTGAATTTTCAACAGTTTTAAATGAAGAATGACTGGAATGGCCAAATGAATGTGGAATGAGAAAGTGGTTGTATTGTGTTTAATGAATGCACAGGGTATTATTAGCTTAAGTGTTTGTTTAAAATGTACACAAAGAGTTGTCTCATATTGTGATTTCTTGTTTTGGTAGTAGAGGCTATTAGGCCCATGTTCCTGATAATATATATTTCCCTAAAAGTTTGGGGTTAAATTAAAATTGATAATGGGATTTTGGTAAAAAAAAAAGGGTGAAACTATAAATGTTTGAAGAGTTACTGAAATAAAGTAACCAGGACCTAAATACATTTCTGCATGTATTGAGTCCATGCGATTCTAAAATCTTGAGGGGAAAGTTTGTTTGAATAACAGTCAGAGTGACTATTCGGGATATATTTACCTTTTGAATTCCCAGAGTGTCAATCATGAAGTGTTAATGATGTAATGTTGTTTATCCATCAATGTTTTGTTTGTTACCGATGATCAGATATATTTGCAAAGTTGGGAGGCTGACTTCTGTCAGAATATGTGTTTGGGTAAAATGTTCTGTTCTGAGACCCTCAGGTCCACTTGGGTCCCAGGGATAGAAGGAACTAAAGGTGTTTACATTTTGTTGAAATAATGGATTTGAAAGAAAAAATGATTAGCTAAATATATTGAATCTATATAATGAAGAAACATTTTTATTTCTGCATGCTTTACTTATGTTTGAGTCAATGAGGAATACTATTTTCAATACCTCAAATGGTTAAGGCCTGACTTGATCAGGTAGATTCTGTGATTATTTGTTTTGGATGAGGAGTATCTGCCCCAGCCAGCTAGCATTTACCTCTAGCCCAATGCACATGAAGAAATACCCACCCCATTTGTAGCGCTGGTATCTTTGCCTTCTAATACTATGTAATGCTAAACAATGAACAATGCTATAAATTGGTATTTGGCTCCCTCTAGTGGTATACGTGTGAAAGAGACTGTTTGTTTTCTATTTCAAGAGCATAGTGAAAGCCTAACAGGAAGTGACTTAATCGTTTTTCTTGAGAAAGGACTGACCTACCCAGAATGCCCACTCACTCACCCATGAACACTGAGTGGCTGAACTACATGCTGGGTAGGTAATAAAAAGGCCCAGCATGGCCATCTTCTTTCTCTTCTTGCTGGGATGCGTGGCCTGCCCACGGGGATCTGTCGGTGTGCGTCCAAAGAGCTGTGGCCTGCTCGGTGAGGAGCAACATTTGAAACCATCGGAGACAGTCTACACTACAGCCTGCTGGAGCAGCGGTGTGGTCGGATCTGGGAAGGCTCCAGAGACATCTCACGGATCCAGACGGAGGTCCCGGTCATTGTGCAGAGCAGTGCAGTGTGACGGAGCTGACTGTGGCAGGACAGGGAACCAAAGGAGCGGAGGCATCCATCTGTCTGGACCTGCTGTGGTGAGAGGGCTGTTGCCCAGAAGTTTGTACCTCACTTCACACAGTTAGACTTATCGCATAGTGTTGCTGGGACTGGTAGTCCCTCGGAACAGTTCCATTCAATAGAGTTACACTTACATAGACCTCAAGCCTAACTTCATTGCCAAGTGATTGCCGCTGGAAGTACATTCCCAGGGAAGGAGTTCACAAATACTTTGCATGATTGAAGTTACTGATGTATATTACTATATTCCTTACTGTAGGCCTTACAGTGTTGCTATTACCTACTAGAAACTGTAGGGGGAATATTGAGTAATTATATTGTGGTATATTATCCTGTTCAAGTACTGTTTAGAACATAACAGATCTTATAGTGTCTGCACAGTGTGCTGGAAGTGGGAAGGTGCCCAGTGCTGAGGTTGTTGCCTGAGCATTATTCCCACTTGGAGACACTCCTGCAGCAGCAATTCAGGTAGCTTTCATGTGATAGTCATTCACAACTATTTGCCTCAGTATTGTATGCCATTACGGTTCTTGTGTTAATATTTGAACCTGTTCTAGTAAACTTATCTTTTGGTTTAATACAATCTGTTGTGAGGCTTATTCATTTTCCAAACAGGTGTAGCAGTGTATACCCAGGTGATAACACAGGTAAAGTGTATATGATCTGTGACTATTAAATTGTCTTTTATTATTGGGTTTCACACCAACACTGTTACACAGCTGTGTCAAGCGGGTTGAGCCAATCCATTGGGGGTGGAAAAAGCAGAGTACAGGCCCAATAAATTACCAGCAGCTCCTTCGGGGGTAAGTGCTACACATTCATACCCTATCCCCCTTTCATACCCTACCCTATACCCTATCCAGATGAAGAGATGACTACAGCTTTTACATGGAAATCTTCGTTGTTCATCTTTGTTATTCAAATGCCATGGGAGGTGCTGAGATGAGTAAAGGCGGACTCCTGCTGGAAAATGTTTCTGGGAATGACACCTTGAGGGTTAGCCAATGATACACGCCCAAGGTCTACGAAATTCCAGTGAGTATCACAAGAGAGTAGACATGTGCACATTGAAATATTTTGTTTCAGAATTTCGTTTTTGTCCAAAAAATAAATTTATTTAGTTACTCCCGAAATTTGTTTTTATTTAGTTTTTCTTTTAAAATTGCATTTTTCCGAAAATCCAAATTAATTAAGGTTGAATCTGTCATTGAAGGCTTATGGTTTCTGTCGAATGTTCAAAGAAGATTTGACAGAGCAGCTAAACTGTATGACTCTGTATAGTTTAAACTGTACAACGCCGCATAGTTTAGCTGCTCCGTCGAATCTTCTTCGAACTTTCGACAGACACCATTTCCAAAGATTCAGCGTTTGTATGTTTTTCGCTGCTTTGTCGAATCTTTGTCATTCATGTTGAATGTATATAGTTCAAACTGAAAATGGACTGGAGATAGTGATCACTGATCAGACAGGTAACAAGATAGGGTATATAGAATCTCAATATATAATATAGAATCTATAATAATAAATCCCCCCCCCCCCCCACACAACACGGGCAGCCTCTGAGGCTATCACAACACTAGCAACACTAGTATCACTATCAAGTTCACAACACTAACACAATAGCAGCAGATTATTATGAAAAAGTTAGGTTGAACTGTAGCTTGCTTCACTATTGTTCTGTTGCTGTGCTTATGCCTAATTGCTAAATAATTCAGGTTCTCTGACAAACGGACCAGCTAAGATTGACTGTCTTCTGAAATGATTCAGTGTGTGTCTCTCTCTGCTAGCAATCATAAGTGAAAGTAAGTTGGCTGTACGTGTGTACTTAGTTCTAGCTATTTTACTGCTCCTCCTCTTTGGTTACAATCAGCCAATAACATTCATCATCATCATCATTATTTTTATTTTACTTCCCCACCCAATTCCAGCAGCAATCTTCTCTCTCGGTCAAATCTTTTCTCTCTATGTCGAATCATTTCTCTTTCTGTAGAATAATCTTGGACTAATAGTTAAGGTTAGGCACATTCGACCACAGGTTCGATAGACACAGATTGTTATTATCAGCGTTGTGTCGAATCTCTTATCTATATCGAACTGTTGTCACAACGAAAACGAAAATAAAGCATTTGTTCATGTCGGATCTTTTGTTTTTCGGATTCTGCACTTTCGTTATCGTTTGTTAAAACGATAACGAAAATACCTGAAATTCAGACGAAAATGCATTAGGACGAAAACCAATGCACATGTCTACAAGAGAGAGAGATCCAGATATGCCAGCCCGAAGACCCAAGTCTAGCCCAATGCATCAGTTTCAGTCTGTCTGTGGATATTAAGTTCTATTTCTTACAAAGAGGCAGGGTTTTTGGGGTGGAGGATCTCTGTAAAATATGGATGAGCACAGAATCAAATCAAACGTTTTGGGAAAAGTTTAGGAGAATGAGAATTATATTGTGTACATTTCCTTACCCTTCCTTTTTATGAATTTAATGGACATTCAGAAGCCATAGAAGAGATTTTTTTTTGTGCTTTTCTTTGGGACTATTTTTTATTTGGCCTAAAGGCTTTCATGCCCCTCTCACTTGCTTTTATGGACCATCACGCCCCTTCCCCCTTTTTTTATATCATGGACAATTGCTATGCAGCTGAGATTATGTGTTTATTGTTCTCTATTTTACATGCTTAGGATAATGGTAAATTTGTGGGAAAGTTGTCCAGGTGAATGTCTGGGGCATATTGGGGGCAACAGGTTTTGTGATTGTCATGTTGTCAGAGAGGATTGTAATAATATGCCCAAACGATTGTGACTCCAGATATGCTTTGCCATTTCAATATACAAGGTCTTGTCATTTTATCTTAAATCTGCAACTATGAAAGAATGCTTGGAAAAATGCTTGCACAAGTACTGTACTATATATATATATATATATATATATATATATATATATATATATATATATATATATATATATATATATATATATATATATATATATATATATATATATATATATATATATATATAATATCATTGTGGGTTGGTTGTGGGTTGGTTTGTCCTTTCCTGTTCCAAGTTCTGTAGGCCATGGGACAGGACGCATGACTTATGACTCATAACCAGATGGTCTGTTGACTCCTGTGAACTCATGATAAATGTATCTTATGCCGCGTACACACGACCAGACTTTTTAACAGCAAAGGTCCGCCGGAACAAATCCGCCGGACAATTCAATTGTGTGTGGGCTTCATCGATGGGCTCCATTCACAAGGGATTGAGGGGCCAAATGACCAATGATGTACACTTATGTAAAGAAATATATGATTTTGCGCTAAAAGTGACACTCGTATAAATAGTGATATATATAAAAATATATAAAAGATGAATAATAATAGTGGTGATAATAAATTAATATATATGCAATGTTAGTGCTTAGTCGCTAATAAACAAAGAATAAATACATATTAAGAATTCAATCCCATAGTGATAAAGTAGGTGGAAAAATAAAAATAAAATAAAAGTGAAACCAATACGTGTATATCACAAAGTGTAAAAAGATGAATCAAATGGATAATGTCCTGTAAATAAATTGCTGGTGATAACCATATAGTGGAATTAATGATAATGTTCAAGCAACCAGATTAATGAAGAAAACTAGCACAATGTCCAATGATCCCAAAATAAGTCTTTTGTGTCCCACCAAGGCCAGAGTAAATGGCTAGGCTACACTGAGCTTCTTGGGGTGAACGGGGAGGTGGGTGCAGGTGGATATGGTCCTAAACTGGTACTCCCTAGCCTCTCACCTTAGGGCAGTTGTCTCAGAGCAATAGATAGAATAGGGCTCTGTCCGAACTCCTCTCCTCCACTGTCTCCTATGGATGTGGCTAGGTGGTTAAGCTCTGTCCCGACTCCTCTCCTTTACTGTCTCCACTAATATTGTGTCACTCCTCCCAGATATCCTCTCGTATTTCTAGAAGTCCTCCAGAAAGCCTCTGCTCAGCGGGGTAAACCTCTCCAAAAATGGGGATAAAGGACAAGAAAGGAGGGGGGGAGGCCAAATCGTGAAGTATGTTCGGGTAAAAATAGCTTTATTAAATGATAAAGTGCATCCTTACATTTAAAACATGAAAATTCTGCATAAAAAGGCGACTAGCGCCAGTCTCACATCGCTTCCGGTATCCTCCGGTATCCTCCAATCAGATCAATCCCTCCCGGTTACGTCACGCACTCGTGACTTCATCAGGGGAACCTGATTGGCTGTAAGAGGTTGTCATTTATATAGTTAGAACCGGATATGAAGCGGCGGCCATTTTGCCGAGGTGTGCGGAAGTAAACAAACCGCGGCCATTTTCTTGTGGTCTATGATCGGTTATTACAGCGGCATTATACTGGGGGCCGAACGCATCTATAGCTCATAGCGGCATTGTTCAAAAATATATATAGCCTATATATATATATATATATATATATATATATATATATATATATATATATATAACAATGATCAATCGTGTGGTTCAGCCATCAATATTGTAAATATAATTTCTTAAATGGCAATGACTATTTCAAATGGCTAAAGCCTAGAACAAAAACAGAACCCCTGCAGCCATTTTCTAGTGGCCCGTTGAAATGCTTAATAGCAGCCATCATTTTGAATAGATTGCTACAATGTAATAGTGCTTGTCCAAACATAGAGCAATCACTGTCCTACTGACAGTTCCAGGCTGGTAGACCTGCACTTATAATGTACCTGTTATAGTGACAGTGGTGCCGATCGAATTGACCTCGACACATTTAATAAAAATAGCACAGATTATGCGGATATTTTAATTAATATCAAAACAATATCTTTAAAAGGTGAATATCAAAGTAGAAAGCACATAATGGGGGGTGTATGCATAATAAAGCACATACAGCCAACCCATATGTTTAAAGTCCCAAAAAACATAAAGATGATAAATATGATCAATCGCCATATTATCTCAAAGGGACATATCTATTAAGTTAAAAGAGTAATTGATTGTTAATAATAAATCAATCATAACCCAAACCAGTAGCTTATTACAGATGGCCTCCATAAATAAATATTAAAAATATATTAAAAATATTTTAGAACTTTTAAAAGGGGGCTTCTACTAAAATCAATGAAGTGACCATTATGTTAATGTGGAGAACCTATAATCTAAAAAATAGAATAATAATCTAGTTAATGGAATAGATAAATGTCCATATGCCATACTGAATATATATAAAAAATGCATATATGTATATATAAAAAAGAGAGAATATCCTATAAAATGTATATAAAAACAGGTGAATCTCTAATAAAAAGGATGAAAGACTGGCATCCTCAATAAAAAGGCAAGGACCGTAATTTAGTTTCTATAGCTATAGTATGGATTGCATTTTAAATAGATTGAACTCAATTCTCGAGACACATATTTGTTGCCATCATCCCAGGAACTGGTATGAAAAAGAAACCTCTAGAGGCGGCGTCCTCATCTCCAAGGTAACCATCTCCAGAAACGGCGCCCCCGCCCACCCGGAGGCTGCGCCTCTAGTGCTGTGAGTGAGCAATGAGAGGACGCCGATGATGAGGAGGAGGTGTCCTGATCATCAAGGCAACAGCAGAGACAAAAATGAATTACATGAAATATATTTTATAAATAAATTATATATACAAATATAAAAAATTTTTACAATGAAAAAACAAAATTTTTATATAAATTTTAAAAAACAAGACCAATGTTACAAGATGATATGCATAATTGAAGTAGGTGAAGAATTCCGACGCGTTTCCAAATGGCTGATAATATGCCTATCTTCCTCAGGGAATTATAATCACCATATTGTCATACAAAACATCGCATATATAGCTTTGCCTCCCATTCACTTTCCGAAAAAACTGGATGTCCAAGTATTGGCAAGGGGGAGAGACCGCATTCCCATACTCTCTGCAAGACGGCATAGAGAAAAAACTCCATAAATCTAATGGCATGAAAACCCCAGAGGTCCGTATTCCAAGGGTCCAAAGGTGGAGAGATTCCAGGAAAAAGACTCCCGAGATGTCCCAGTGGTAGAGAGCAGTTCACACACATTTAAGTGATATTACACTTTTCACTACGTGCTCCGTCCCCCCTTTTTTCTAGTTTGTTAGAGCGCGAAGGATACTTTTCTATTATGTACACTTATGTGCGCTCGCCCATCCTCCTCCTCCTCCTCCTGCCACAAGTCCACCTCCAGAACTACAGCCTCCAAGGAAGGCTGCAGGGAAGTCTGCAGGGAAGACAAGAAAGTGATGGCCTGGGTTCAGTCTGTTCTGACAGAAGACGCAGACTGTTGTAGTACCACAGCCAGGGGACATATGTCATCTGCTGCTGTTCCTGATCTCTGGGAGTCCTGGACCAGATTATGCTCCCCATTATATGGACTTCTCAAGCTACCAATTTTTATTTCTAAATACTTGATGTCTGCCCTGGGGGGCAAAGGCTTCACAAATTCCAGCAGTTTCTCTAGCGTTGCCTTCCTCTTTATTTTGTTATTATGAATAAATGGATTTTTTTTTTTATGAAAATACTTGCCTATGTGTTTTTCTTCAAATAGGACAGCTTGTTTGTGAGTAGGCAGGTACATTTCAAAATGACCAGGTCAAATTAACAAGGGACACCAACCAACCTCCTTGAGGTTTAAAAATACAAGATAATAATGTTGTTGTGGAAACTTGACACACAAAAAAAAAACGAATTATGGAGATCACTAGAAAATAATTTAAAAGTTCTTGATTAAAGAAAAAAAAATAACAATAAAATAAAATTCTAAACATTATTATGGAGATCTGGCTTTAAAAACAAAAAAGATTATTCAGGAGATCACGAGAAATAATATGAAATAAGTTTGTGAATATGAGCAGCAAAACAACTTCATTCTTCTAGCATTATAAAGAAGAAGAGAATGCGCTGCATTAAACTATTAAAAAAATTTCAGCCTGACGAATGTGATATGTACATTACGAACGATAGTTTTACCAGACCGAGCGCTTCCTTCTCGTACTTGAATCTGAGCATGCGTGATTTTTTTTCACGTCGGAATTGCATACACACGAACGCATTTTCGGATAGGAACTTTTTCCGACCGAAAAATAGAGAACCTGCTCTCAATCTTTTGCTGGCGGGAATTCGGCCAGCAAAAGTCCGATGGAGCATACACACGGACGGATTTTCCGACCAAATGCTCTCATCTGTCTTTTGCTGACTGAATTTCCGATCGTGTGTACGAGGAATTAGACGATTTGCAGAGATGCATACTGACTGAATTTTAGAGAAGGGGGGGGGGGGGGGGGTCAGCTTTAATGATTTATTAATGAATATAGAGCTGACATACTTTGTGTCCTTTATATTTGTCTGGAATTCAGCTTTCATTTGCAATGTGGTGAATGTGCAGTGAATGTAGACTCTATATGGATTCAAAGAAATTGGCACGTAAATGCAGACAAGAGTAACATTCACCTTGTTATAAATATGGTTAATATTACAGAGACTTAAGCCCCATACACACGCTCGGACTATCCGAGGACCAGGTCCGTCGGATCATGTCCGTCATACTTTGTCCGATGTTGGTTTTGCGTACACACGGTCGGACAAAGTTGTCGGAAAATCCGATCATTCTGAACGTGGTGACGTTTGTGATCTGAGCATGCGTAGCACTTTGTCCGTCGGACAACCGTACACACGATCGGATTTGGTGTGATCGGACCGTGTTGTTGGAAAATCTATCCAGCAGGAGATAGGACTTTGTCCGTCGGACAATCCGACGTACACTGTCCGATGGTGCATACACACGGTCTGATTTTTCAACAACATTGTCCGATCGGACAGAATCCATGCAAAAATCCGACCGTGTGTATGGGGCTTTAGTGTTTCCTCCAACCAGATTTTGCCAGTCCTGGTGGAGCCTTTAAAGCATTTTTTTATGTTTTCTTAGCATTATTATTATTTTTTTTTTTAGATCTTTCATGTGGAGAAAATATATTCTTTGCGGGTATCCCGCTGAGCTGGGAAAAAATTATTGAGGTTTATAATTCTGAGAAGGAAGATTTTGTATATGGCGAAGGAGCAAACCCTCCAGACAAGATGGTTGGTCATTATACCCAGGTATTGTCTACATTTAATTAACTGACTGTTGTAGAATAATGATTTCAAAGCTAAAATTTGATATACAATACACACAGTGGGCATAGAAAATAGTTACCCCCCCTCCCCCCTCTTTACAATAATCACATTTTGTTGCTTTGCAGCCTGAAATCAAGACACACAGTTTCTGCTTTATTCAGCTCTATTTACTTGCAACGTATGCAACTTATAACATCAAAGTGAAAGACCACCAACATGTCAGAATTTTTTTTTATTCTTAATTCAAAAACAGAATTACTGAGTTGAAAAAAGGATCACCCCCTCTTATGTCAGTAGTTTGATGGACCACATTTTGCTTAAATTACAGCCTTTATTCTGTTGGGATATGTCTCTACTAATTTTTAAACATCTAGACTTTGCAATATTTGCCCACTCTTCTTTGCAGAACTGCTCAAGTTAACTTTGATGGTTACCATTTGTGGACTGCAGTCTTCATGTCATTTCACAAATTTTCAATGGGGTTTAAGTCTGGACTCTGACTAGGCCGTGCAAGAACATTCACCTTATTCTCCTTCATCCACTATGTGGTCATTTTTGCTGTATACTTTGGGTCATTGTCTTGTTGGAAGGTAAACCTTCTTCCCATTGACAACTTTCTGGCAGAGGGCAGCAGATTTTCCTCAAGAATTTGAGTGCGGATCATGTTAAAAATCTTTCTTCATATGCCATCAGTACATAGGGAAGTGTGGAGAGACTGCACTTACACTGTGTGTGAGTTGATTGGAGGAAAGGGACCCCCCCCCCCACATAGGCAGAGGTACGAAAGAACATGCAGAGTTGTATTCTGAATAGACAAGCTCCCTGCTTACCTCCTTCTAAGCTCCCTCCCCGACACAAATTTTAGCTAATGTTATCTCTGGTGTCGGAGAACTTCTCAGAAGTGACTCATGCTGATAACAGAGGAACGAAGCACCAGAGAGAAAATACACTAAAGCCCTGTACACACGGGCAGAATGTCAGGAGACAATTGCCGGTACAAAGAATACCGGCCAACATTCTGCCTGTGTGTAAGACGGTCTGTCCGACAGAAGCCGGCCGGCTCCTGTCGGATGTGACTGCTGGACAACCAGCAGCCGACCGACTCCTGATCAGCGCTCTGGGCGAGTAGCTGAGAGAGCTGATCGGAGTGTTCTAGCGGGGGCCATCCCCAGGGCCAGATTAATATAGGGGCTATTGGAGCTGCAGCTCCAGGCCCCTAACTTGAGATAGTCCCATTTGCATACTGCCCACTGTCAGACCTTGCACACTCCTCTCCTGTACATGTAAATAAAAGAATATAATCAAATAGAATAAAATAGAACATAATAGCAGAGCAAAGAAAATAATAGAATAGAATGAAACAGAATATGATAGCATATAATAACAATTAAATAATAGAATAGAAAATAATAGAAGTGAATCAAATGGAATAGAATAGAAAAAAATATATAAATTAAAATGTAATAGAATAAAATAGAGCAAATATAGTCATCTTCTGAAATTTGTATATTTCAAATTGATTTGAAAATAATGAATATATGAAGCAAATCATTCTAACATAACGAATATGACGAAACAAAATGATTAACTTAACAAACGGAGCCAATGCAAAACTAAACACTTTTTTCTGTTGTGAACATCTCTTTCCCCCACAATGCAAAGTCAGTTTCCTGGGTAAGCTATCACTAGGGTTGAGCGAACCCGAAATGTAAAGTTTGGGTTCGTACCGGACTTTTGGCTTTTTGGGTCCCGGACCCGAACCCGAACAATTGACTGTATGTTCATGTTCGGGTTCGGTGTTCGGCAATGTAATGGCGCATTTTAAAAAGCTGAAGGGCAGCCAATCAACATTCGTTTTAACTGGTGTGCCCTTAGAAGCCATCACAGCCATGCCTACTAATGGCATGGCTGTGATTGGCCAGTGCAGCATGTGACCCAGCCTCTATATAAGCTAGAGGCACACAGCACAGCACGTCACTCTGCTTTAGACCGTGTAGGGAAAGGTTCTTGGCTGCTGCTGTGAGGGAGAGAATTACATGATAGGAGTCCTGATTCTGAAATCTATTCTAATTAGTCAGCGATCTACATTGATTTAGTTGTGTGGGTGCAGTGCACAAGCTTTTTACACTGCACTGAGAGAAAAGATAGAGTAGACAGTGTAAGGCAAGGTTCCTGTTACTGCTTTGAGAGAGAGAGAGAATTATCTAGGAGTCCAGATTCAGAAATCTATTCTACTAACTCAGCAATCTACATAGATTTACCTGGTTGGGTTGCAGTGCACAGTCTTTTTACACTGCCATGAGCCCAGTGCCAGAGAAAATATAACTTTTATCTGCAAGCTCAGTGCACCAGCACTGCATATGTTACTGTGAGATACACCCTGTACATACTGTGGGTGTATTCTGCTCTTCCAAAATCACCCATTTAGGGCAAAAAATAATATTTTGCAGTGTTTTCTGCATACCTGTAGGTGTGAGATACACAATTTATATAGTGTTCTACTATTGTGCTATTCAAAAAATAGATTTTAGGGCAAAAAAAAATGTTTATGAATAGCATTTGTTGCATTTCTGTAGGTGTGAGATACACCCTGTACATACTGTGGGTGTATTCTGCTCTTCCAAAAACACCCATTTAGGGCAACAAAAATAAATATTTGCAGTGTTTTCTGCATATCTGGAGGTGTGAGATACACAATTTATATATTTTTCTTCTATTGTGCTATTCAAATAATTTTTTTTTAGGGCAAAAAACATTTTTTTTTGAATAGCATTTTCTGCATTTCTGTAGGTGTAAGATACACCGTTTACATACTGTGGATGTATTCTGCTATTGCAAAAACACCCATTTAGTGCAAAAAAAATATGAGTAGAATGTCAAAGAAGGGACGTGGCCACGGTTGAGGTGCTGCTGGTGATGCTCCTGTTGCAGGGAGAGGATGTAGTCGATCTGTGCCAGCTACACACACAAGTGAAACGCCTTTCTCAGGTGCGAGTAGGCGACAGAGCCTGCAGCGGTATTTGGTCGGGCCTAATGCGGCTGTACAAATGTTGAGGCCAGGACAAGTACAGGCCATAGTAATTAGAAAAAAGGGGGAAAAGAAATTGCGCTAAGGAATAATATATTATATGCGATTAAGTGAGTCTGGTAAACTACCCAGTTGGCAGCTGCAACTCTACTGCCAACAAAACACAGTAAAAATATATAGAGAAAACGAAAGAGTTGCGCTAAACCGGGGGATGATAATGACTATCAGGGCCCAATATTCAACACAAAACAGACATAAATCTAATAATGTGTATGAAATAGAAAATTAATAATAAAAAACCAAAGGTTTGTGATAAATACACCTCTGTAAACTAATGATTAAGTGAATAAATGAGACTAGACCCGTATACATTAAAAGGGTCTAGACCACAAAAACCATATATCATTAAATTATCATATGTGAATATATGCATAAATTGTGCAAAACAAAAATTAATTTGCCAATCATATATAACACCAGTGAATAGTGCACATATCGTGTTAAATTAAAAATTGATAAAAGAAAAATCAATTATACCCAAAAATATGCAAAAAAAAGAATGAATAAACAATCATGAAAGTCCAAAATTGATCTTTAGTGCATATACACCCGTGAGTATCGGAAATTGAATATAATCAATGAGTGATAAAGTTCATCCAAAAAACGGGTCCTGTAGTGATTAATCTGATAGTGATCCACCACCAGTGTAGGTAAAATTAACTCTTACCAGAGCGCCACGACACCCCACTACAGAGTGTCATGTAAAGCATGTATAAGATCTCCCCATCAGGTGTATGGACACTTTTCCTATCTTAATAGGCGGATTCCCCAGCACAGATTCGATGTTCAGTACTTTTTCCACCCCTCGAGTAATACCGCTCATCCGATAAAGGTTTTACATGGAAAATAATAAGGGCTTACATTGTTCTGAATAATTCCCTACAGATAATCCAAAGTCGTCTCAACAGGCGATAGTAGATTGGGTTGCTGACAGTGCCTCCGGTTCCTTCACATTATCTCCCACCCAGTCTCCCGATGAAAGATCAGAGTTGGCACCTGCAGCCAATGTCCATCAGTCTTTCACCTCACCCCCTTGCAAATCAGCCAAGCAGTCTGAGCCCAAAATCATGCAGCAGTCTCTTCTGCTTTTTGATGACTCTGTTAGCAGGATTTCCCAGGGCCATCCACCTAGCCCTGCCCCAGAAGTGGAAGAGATTGTGTGCACTGATGCCCAACCACTTATGTTTCATGAAGAGTACATGGGAGGACCATCGCAGCATGTCTTGGATGATGACGAAACACAGGGGCCAACTGCTGCTGCTTTCGCAATTGTGCAGACCGACAAGGAGGGCAGGGGTGAAGACTGGGTGGAAGATGATGTGGAGGATGATGAGGTCCTTGACCCCACATGGAATCAACGTCATGCAGGTGACCAGTGTAGTTTGGAGGAAGAGGCGGTGGTCGCACAGAGCCACCAGCACAGCAGAAGAGGGAGCAGAAAAGCCGCCCCCTAGACAGTACGCCTGCTACTGCCCAACGCAGCAAGGGACCGAGCACATCAAAGCCCGGTCCAAAAAGTTCCCTAGCATTGCAGTTCTTCAGACAATGTGCTGATGACAAGAAACGAGTGGTTTGCACACTGTGCAATCAGAGCCTGAAGCGAGGCATAAACGTTCTCAACCTGAGCACAACCTGCATGACCAGGCATCTAAGTGCAAAGCACGAGCTGCAGTGGAGTAGACACTTCAAAAACCAAGAAAGGTCTCTGGCTCCTCCTGCTTCCTCTTCTGCTGCAGTTTCAGCCTCTTCATCCACCTCTGTAGTAACAGTGGTACCTGCCAACCCGCAAACAGAGGATCTGCCAGCAACACTGCCACCTGGGTCACTAACCATCTCCACAATGTCCCATGGAAGCGTTCAGCTCTCTATCTCCCAAACACTGGAGCAGAAGAGGAAGTACACAACCAAGTGGGGGACAAAATCAGGTGTGCACTGCGCAATGCCATCTGTGGCAAGGTCCACCTAACTATGGATGCGTGGACCAGTAAGCACGGTCAGGGACCTTATATCTCCCTAACAGCACACTGGGTAAATGCAGTGGTGACTGGGCCTGAGGCGGATATCAGTTTGGCGCATGTCCTTCCACCACCGAGGATTGCAGGGCGCTTCAGTTTGCCTCCTGTTGCTAACTCCTCCTACTCCGCTTCCTCATCCTCTACCGCCTCCTCATCCGGTCAGCGTAACACCTTCACCACCAACTTCAGCACAGCCACAGGTAAACGACAGCAGGCATTTTTAAAACTTTCCTGTTTGGGGGAAAAAAACCACACCACGCAGGAGTTGTGGAGGGACATGGAACAACAGACCGATGAGTGGTTGGTGGCAGTGAGCCTCAAGCCCGGACTGGTGGTGTGCGATAATGGGCGAAATCTGGTAGCAGCTCTGGGCCTAGCCGGTTTGACGCACATCCCCTGCCTGGCACATGTGCTGAACTTGGTGGTCCAGAGGTTCCTTAAAAATAACCCTATATGCAGGCGATAGTGGAGTTTCAGCTGCAGCACGCACGCGTGAGTCGCTCTGCAGAACATCACCAATTCACTACCAATAACTGGGGCTCCATGCGAGACCCGTGTGCCTTGTTGCGCTGTTTCGAGTACTCCACCAACATGGCCAGTGCCGATGACGCCATTCTCAGCATTACTATCCCAGTTCTATGCCTCCTCGAAAAAATGCTTCGGGCGATGATGGATGAGGATGTGGCACAGGAGGAGGAGGAGGAGGAAGAGGGATCATTTCCAAGGCTTTCAGGGCAGTCATTCACAAGTGGCTACGAGGGTGGGTTCCTGCTCCAACAAACGCCAGGTACACAATTGTCCGGCAGCAAGGGCACAGTTCTGGAGGATGATGAGGTAGAGGATGAGGAGGAGATGGAGGAGGAGGAACCATGTTCACAGCAGGGTGGCACCCACACCAGCTCATGGCCATCACTAGTGCGTGGCTGGGGGGATACAGAGGACACAGACGATACACCTCCCACAGAGGACAGCTTTTCCTTGCCTCTGGGCAGCCTGGCACACATGAGCGATTACATGCTGCAGTGTCTCCGCAACGGCCGCCGAGTTGCCCACATTATAACTGGTGCTGATTACTGGGTGGCCACCCTGCTGGATCCCCGTTACAAGGACAACATACCGTCCTTAATTACCTCACTGGATCGTGATCGTAAGATGCGCGAGTACAAGCGTGCGCTGGTAGACGCGCTGCTGATGGCATTCCCACCTGACAGCGGGTGTATGGTGGAAGCTCAAGGCGAAAGCAGAGGAGGAAGAGGTCGCCAACGCAGCCGGGGGAACCGCCAGCACCTCAGAAGGCAGGGTTAGCATGGCCGAAATGTGGAAAAGCTTTGTCAGCACGCCACAACAACCAGCACCACCAGCTGAGATGGAACGTCTTAGCAGGAGGCAGCATTTCACCAACATGGTGGAGCAGTATGTGTGCACACGCCTACACGTACTGCATGACGGGTCTGCCTCCTTCAACTTCTGGGTCTCCAAATTGGGCACATGGCCTGAGCTTGCCCTTTACGCCTTGGAGGTGCTGGCCTGCCCTGCAGCCAGTGTATTATCTGAACGTGTAATTAGGACGGCAGGGGGTGTTATCACAGACAAGCGCAGCCGCCTGTCCATAGCCAATGTGGACAAGCTCACGTTCATTAAAATGAACCAGGCATGGATCCCACAGAACTTGTCCGTACCTTGTGCAGAATAGACATGTATACCGGTGTTCTGACAAAAACTGTCCGGCCATCCGATAGTGTCCGGCCCGTACTGCGCAGGCGCAGCGCTTGCGCAGTACGGAGGACAAGGAGATTCACAAAATCTCTGAAGATTAACGGCGCCGTGAGTGCAGGTTCAAGCCCCACCATCCAAGTTGACATACGGTAGCATATAGTAACAGGGACCCTCACGGGCTCGCTTCAATCGCCACGCTTCGGGCACAGCCTCGCTTTTCTCGGCTTGAACCTCGGATGGTGTGGCTTGAACCTGGACTCCGAAGGCGCCGTTCGTCTTCGGAGATTTTCAAAATCCCCTTGTACTACGTACTGAGCAAGCGCAGTGCAGGACTATCCGACGGGGGACAGAATTTGACACATCACCGGCCTTACCCAGCCATTGTTGTATTTTTGAAAGCAACTTTGTGAAAAAAAAGAAAAATGCCCTTTAGAAAATAGCTTGGGGTGTCTACTTTCCAAAAAGGGGCCATTTGGGGGGGTGTTTGAACTGTCCTGGCATGCCCAACATTAGAAGCTTATGCCACACATCACCCACTCTTCTAACCACTTGAAGTCTTTTCTGAAACTTTTTGTTTACATTAAAAAAATATATTTTTTTTGCTAGAAAATTACCTTGAACCCCCTAACAGTATATCTTTTTAAGTAGGGGGCCCTACAGAATAAAATAGGGGATGTTGCAATTTTTTTTGTCACACAGTATTTGCGCAGCGATTTTCCAAACGCAAATTATTGGGGAAAAATACACTTTTTTGAATTTTACTTTCAAAGATTTTTATTGTTTTTCATAAGAGTAACAAAACACATAGATGCAATGACATAAAGAACATCAAGAGACTGACAGAGAGGCTATAACTGGGGCAATAGGTCAGTGACTAGAGAATTGAGGAGAATATCATAAACGTAGGACAGAGGAGACCAAGGGGGTGACCAAGACACTTCCACCAAATTCCCCCCCCCCCCCCGAGAGGGAGCTAGCTGTTCAGGAGCGGAGTGGCAGCCCCCCGGTTCCATCCCCTGAAGATCCTCTAGCATATGGATCAAACTAAACAAACAAAATGAGAAACAAGAGATTGTACTATGCCCCTAGTCTGCTTTAGGATTTGAGGAACATAGTAATGGAAGCGTCTCATGGAGAAAGAAGTATCATTGTGTATCAAGAACAGAACTGCAATACGGGAAAGGGCATCTAGTATGGTGAGGATAGGAAGGGAAAAAAAGAACAGGACCGAAAGAGGAAAGGAGGAAAAAGGAGGTCCTAAAAAAAGAGGCTCAGCTGCCAGAGCACCAATGATAACACTAAGCCCCCGTACACACGGTCGGAAATTCCGACCACAAAATCCATGGGATTTTTTCAGACGGATTTTGTCCGAAACTAGTTTTGCATACACACGGTCGGACAAAGTTGTCAGAACATCTGATCATTCCCAACGTGGTGACGTTCGTTGCATACTACGGAACTATGTAGAGGCTAGTAGCCAATAGCTTTGGTCTCGTAATTTGATCTGAGCATGCATGGCACTTGTGTCTGTCAGAATTCCCTACACATGATCGGAAAAAGTCTGATCGGATTTTGTTGTCGGAAAATTTTAGATCCTGCTCTTACATTTTTTCTGTCGGAAATTCCGACGGAAAAAGCTCGCTACAGGCATACTATACACAAACCCCCCAGGTACGAAATTTAAAGGAATATTACACTTTTATTGTTTCACTTTAAGCATTATTAAAATCACTGCTCCTGAAAAAACAGTTCAGTTTAAAAGTTTGTTTTTGCATTGATACATGTCCCCTGGGGCAGGACCCAGGTCCCCAAACACTTTTTAGGACAATAACTTTCATATTAGCCTTTAAAATTAGCACATTTGATTTTGAACGTTCGAGTCCCATAGACTTTAATAGGGTTCTAAAGTTCACGCAAAGTTTAGGTCTGGTGCGAACCGAACCGGGGGGTGTTCGGCTCATCCCTACAGCTGAGTAACTGTGGAGAGAGATGGGAGCTGGCAATTAGCCGACAGCAGAGCTGCCAGCTCAGAGAAGGAAGGGCTGAGCCCAGCCCTGACAGTACCCCCTCCTCAATGACCTCTTCCCCTCGGAGGACCTCCAGGCTTGAGGGGAAAACATCTATGGAAATCACGGAGGAAGACAGGGGCATGTACGTTCGAGGATAAGACCCAAGAGTGTTCCTCTGGACCGTACCCCTTCCAATGCATTAGGTACTGTATGCGCCCACAGAACCTATGGGAGTCAACAACGGACTGTACTTCATACTCCTCATGGTTCTCAACGCGAGCTGCGGCATTGGGTTCCTGGGACACAGTGGGCTTGATTTACAAAATCCGGTTGCAGCTGTGCATGGTAGCCCATCAGCTTCTAACTTCAGCTTGTTCAATTAAGGTTGGCCAAAAAAACCTGAAAGCTGATTGATATCTATGCAGAGCTCCACCAGATTTAGCATTCTCCAGTTGTAGTAAATCAACCCCAGCAAGAGGAACTCATGTTGTTCCTCCCACTGTGTGACATCAGAAACCGAAGTAACAAGGATTTTGGCACTTCCAGTTTCGGTCTCATGTAAACAAGTTGTTACTTAACCGCATGCCGACCAGCCGCCGCAGTTAAACTGTGGCAACATGGCTCGGCTGCGCAAATCGCCGTCATGGTACGTCGGTGCCATAGACGGCCACTATGGGGCGCACCCCCACTCGCCCCCTCAAACCGATGCGAGTGACTGGCAGTCTTGATCACCGCCGGGCTCCTGCAATCGCTCGGGTCAAACAGTTTCCGGTTCTCTGAAGGGAGAACTTACAGATCCTCTGTTCATACACTCGTACTAGTAAACAAAAATGATTAAAGCGGTAGTAAACCCGCTGACACTTTGTTTTGTTCTTCTACACCTGTAAGGCAAAAGGCATAATGGGCTAGTATGCACCGCATACTTGCTCATTATGAAATACTTACCTTAGACGAGGCGTCGGTATCTCACCTGGTCTACGCCGAGGTTGCTGACATGTTGCCTCTGCGTGTCTTCCCGGTATTGCGGCTCCAGCGCTGTGAGTGTCTGGAGCCACAATGTCATTACTCCTGCGCTTGCGTGCGGGAGACTTCTTTCCGGCAAGGTCCGGCGTCTGGTGGGCTTTCAGCCGAGAATCCCCTGTGCGCATGCACCGCTGCAGTCAGCGGCTCATTGCAGGGGGAATATCTCCTAAACAGTACAGGTTTAGGAGATATTTTTTTTTACCTACCATCAAGCCTTATTATAGGCTTACCTGTAGGTAAAAGTTTAAAAATGTGACTATACTACCGCTTTAATAAAAATGCCATAAAAC
Organism: Lithobates sylvaticus; assembly: GCA_028564925.1. Lineage (NCBI taxonomy): Eukaryota > Metazoa > Chordata > Amphibia > Anura > Ranidae > Lithobates > Lithobates sylvaticus. The sequence continues at coordinate 511,213,414 of CM053028.1, read as the reverse complement.
TATCCCCTATTTTGTAGACGCTATAACTTGTGCGCAGACCAATCAATATACGCTTATTGCGATTTTATTTTTATTTTTTTACCACAAAAAAGGAAGAAGAATACATATCGGCCTAAACTGAGGGGAAAAAAAATGTTTTATATATTTTTTTGCGGATATTTATTTTTTGCGATACGGCACTGCATCGCTT
>CM053028.1:510586960-510612743 GCA_028564925.1 Lithobates sylvaticus | reverse complement strand
ACCTCAATACGTGTGCAAGAGATCCACTCAAAGCTAAACTAAGGTTTCTGTGTTTCTACTCATCTAGTATTGGGGATTGCATGAAGCACAACCAGTTTTTCAATTTTATGATATACAAGAAATAAGTAAGTGTCTCCACCCTCATTGGCATATGGGTGATTGGATGATGTAAATTCGATACAAAGAAGTCAAAAAGAAAAAGATTGAAAAAGCAGGGAGAAATAACATTCAGATAGTAGACATGTGCAATTAGTTTCGGTCCAAGTACAAATTCAGATGAGTTTTTGGTTATTCAGAGATTCGGATGTATCCGAATCTCCGAATGAAATAGTAACAAATAGTAACGAATTTAGTTGAAATACGTTAAAACTTGTTTCGTTTATTCTTTTTCTAACAAATTCCAACTTTTTAGAATGATTAGAATTCAGATCGGTCAAAAAAAACATCGGCCGATTCGAATTCTGTGTGAAGAAATAGCTGACTGTTAAGCAGCTGGCCGGGAAGTTGGCTCCCCGCGTCCTTAACAACCATGAGTCATCATATGTCAGCGGGCTTCCCCAATGACAAATTAATGTAAAGATAAAGAATGCTGGAAATTGCCCTGTAATAGAAAAATATTTTAAAAAACAGCGTAGGCAGGTCAGAAAAGGGGGGGAGACAAGCAAGCAACCCCCCTGAACCATACTGGCCACATGCCCTCAATATGGGTAGGTGCTTTGGGGCGGGGGGGCTCTGTGCCCTCCCCATCATAAAGCATCTTATCCCCATGTTGGTGGGCACAAGGGCCTCTTCCTAACAACCCTGGGCTGTGGTCGTCGGGGTCTGGGAGTGGGGGGCTTATCGGAATCTGGAAGCCCCCTTTAACAAGGTAGCCCCCAGATCCCGCCCCCCCCATGTGAATGGGTATTGGGTACATCGTACTCAAACCCATTCACTAAAAATGTGTCAAAAAGTAAAAGTCACTGCAGCCCTCCACAGATCTGGGCTTTATGGCTAGACAAAAGCCTCTCCTCAATCCAAAACTCATGAAAGAATGTTTGAAATTTGCAAAAAAGCACCTAAAGGACTCTCAGATTGTGAGGAAAAAGATTCTCTGGTCTGATGAAACCAAGGTTGAACTGCTTGACCTCAATTCTAAACGTTATGTCTAGAGGAAACCAGGCACCGCTCATCACCTGCCCAATACCATCCCAACAGTGAAGCATGGTGGTGGCAGTGTCATACTGTGGGGGTGTTTTTTCAGCAGCAGGGATTGGGAGACTGGTCAGGGTTGAGGGAAAGCTGGATGGAGCAAAGTACAGAGATTTCCTTAATGAAAACCTCTTCCACAGAGCTCAGGACCTCATACTGGGATGAAGGTTCACCTTCCAACATGACAACGATCCTAAGCACTCAACCAAGCCAACACAGAATGATACCCTGTAACCTTAGGGAAATTTAGGTGAATGTCCTAGAGTGTCCTAGAGTGGCCCAGCCAGAACCCTGATTTTTACAGGACAAAGACTGAATCTGACCAGGGCCGTTTTTAAGGCAGGGCAAAAGGGGCAGCTGCCCTGGGCCCTGTCATTGTTGTGGGGCCCAAAGCAGCTGCCTCCTACTTGCCAACTATCCTTGTTTAAATTAACTCATCCTTTGAGGTTTTAGTCCTGTGCTGTGTCCCAATATCTCAGTGTGAAGTACTGCTACTAATGCTGCCCAGCTCTAGACATGTGCGATTAGTTTCGTACGAATCGGAAATTCGTACGAATTTTTCGAAATTCGTACATTCGCACGAATCCGAATTACATATTTTTACGAATACGAATTCTGTACGCAATACGAAATTTCTTTACGAATTCCGGATCCAAATTATCCGAATCCAAGCTACAAATAACTATTTCAACTAATACAAAAGAAATTATAGCTGATATTAGGAATGATTCGAATGAATTTGAGATTCAGTATAACGAATATCGTCACTCTACGAATAATAACAAATTATCCGAAAACGTATTAACATTACATAACACAAGTCTATTGTCTACCAATCACTCAGGGGAAGTACAAAATACGAAATTTCATATTCGTAAACAAAATTTCGTATTTCGTACTTCCTCTGAGTGATTGGTGAACAATAGACAATAGACTTGTGTTATGTAACGTTAATATGTTTTCGGATAATTCGTTATTATTCGTAGAGTGTCGATGTTCGTTATCCAAATTAACGATTTGTACGAAATTCGTATTTCATACGAATCCGAATTAAATTTCGTACACGAATTACGATTTTTTTTTATACGAAACGGAACGAAACAAAACCAATTTTTTGACGGCTCCCATGTCTACCCATCTCTGCCCTATTGTTGCGTAAAGATGACTCACCTGCAGACCCTGTGTTTACATGTAAATTACTGGCATTCATATGTAACTAGTGGCAGCATTCATATGTAAATAGGGGCGGCCGGCGGCATTGATATGTATATAATGACCCCCTGAGGTCATATCCACATAAATCTCTAGCAATCAATCAACAAGCAGAAATCATGTGCTGTAACCTCTAGCAACTAATCAGTGAGCCATAATGTGTGCTGTAACCTCTAGCAACGAGTCAGTGAGCTGTAATGATACACTGTAACCTCTGGCAACCAATCGCAATAGCTGCCTGATCTGATTCAGTAAACAGATTTTGAGCCTAGCTGCTATTTATTGTATGTCTCAGAGCAGGTGGAGAGCAAAACTGCATGGGGGGGGGGGGGGGGCAAGGGGGGGGGGGGGGGGGCAAGAAAAGTCTTGCCTAGGGTCAAATCAATATTAAAGACAGCCCTGAATCTGACATATGTTCTGAGTTTTCAAAAAAATATGTATGAATGGCCAAGAAAGGCTTCAATGTGTTTGACATTTTGTTAGTAGCTGAGAGTCACTTTTTCATCAGAGTGTTAAAAGAGCTAAATTATTTCACCGGTGCTTCTTTTCAAACACATTTGATGAATTAAGGATTTTTTTAGGGGGGATGGATAACAATAATGAGACTTTTATCTTTCAAGAAATGATTCTACTGGGTTTCTCAAAGGATCCAACGGTAAACACAGGCCTGTTTGCGTTATTTTTTATGATCTACATAGTAACAGTCACTGGAAATGGTCTAATGATTTATGTAGTATTGCTACACCCTCAGTTGCACATCCCAATGTACTTCTTTCTCTGTATATTGTCTATTCTTGACTTGTGCTACTCAACGACTGTCTTACCCAAGTTGCTGGGGGATCTTTTGTCTTCTCATGGGACCATCTTGATTGGGGGCTGTATTGCACAGATCTATATCATTCTCCTTGTGGAAGGATGTGAGTGTCTACTTCTTGCCACTATGGCCTATGACCGATATGTAGCAATTTGCCAACCACTTCATTATCCCATAGTCATGCGGTGGAGAATGTGTTTTCAGCTGACCATACTAATATTTTTCACCAGCTTCATCCTGTGTACGTTTCCATCTCTCCTCTCACCAATTACGATATGTTACAATCAGATAAATCATTTCATGTGTGAACTTCTTGCATTCTTGAAGCTATCCTGTGATTCCATCTCTTCCAGTGAGCTTCAGATATTCTGCATCAGTTTTATCTCACTTTTACTCCCTTTTGTGCTTATTCTAGTTTCATATATTTGTATTTTATCCTCTGTATTAAAGATCCAGTCTGCAGGAAGATCTAAGGCCTTTTCTACCTGCTCTTCCCACCTAGCAGTGGTGGGGTTATACTTTGGGACAGCAATGCTCATGTACTTTGGCCCATCATCTCAATATTCCTCAGATCAAGAGAAATACAGCTCCATATTTTATGTGATTGTATCACCCATGCTAAATCCCCTCATTTACAGTCTCAACAACAGAGAAATTAAAAACCTGTGTAGGACTATGTTTAAACAAAATAAAATGTTATGTTAAACAGGTTTTTATTAACAGTTTTACAAAGCCATCATTTCATTGTACCATTTTAGCATTTTAAAGCTAAAGTAAAAGCAGACTTAAGATCTAGCATGGTAGAGAAATCCCCCAGACAAACATTAAAGCAGTTTTTACCCAGTTTTTACCCTTAAAATAAAATGGAAAAAGTCAGATCGGACTATGTTGTTGGAAAATCCGATCATGTGTGGGCTCTAGCGGGCTTTTTCCGTCGGAATTTACGACGGAAAAAAAATTGAGAGCAGGATCTCAAATTTTCTGACAACAAAATCCGATCAGACTTTTTCTGATCGTGTGTAGGGAATTCCGACGGACAGAGTGCCATGCAGGCTCAGATCAAATTACGAGACCAAAGCTATTGGCTACTAGCCTCTACGTAGTTCCATAGTATGCAACGAACGTCATCACGTTCCGAACGATCGGATTTTCCAACAACTTTGTCCGACCGTGTGTATGCAACACCAGTTTCGGACAAAATCCGTCGGAAAAAATCGGACGGATTTTGTGGTCGGAATTTCTGACCGTGTTTGGGGTCTAAGAGTCAGCAGTTGCAAATACTGTAGCTGCTGACTTTTAGTAAAAGTTCACTTACATGTCCAGAGATCTAGCACTGTCCTCACCCGAGCCGACTCTCTTTCGGGTCCTGGGCACCAGCATGTTTACTGTAACTTTTAGAAAGCCGGCTGTGACTGCTTGCGACTTTACAGTCAGCTTCCCACTGCACATGCGTGAGCAGTGGTGCGCTTTGTGAATGGTCCTGCAGCAGATTTCTAGGACCTGTGACATGTCTCAGAAGGCTGTGGGGGGAGGAGGGTGGGCCAAACCTCCCCTCAGATCGCCGCGGTGATCCAACCGGAATTAGGAGCGGGTATCTGTCAAAATCAGGTACCCGCTCCCCCCTAAAATAACATAGTGCAGAAATTTAAAGGGGGTGGGGAAGAAGCAGACAAGTGGGACTTCCTCTTTTGGATTAAGTTCCACTTTAAGAACCGTAAATTTAGACTATGAAAGTACTGTTAACATTGCTTATGTAGCGGGGTCGTACCCCTTTTAGGGGAAAAGACTACATTCCCCATAATTCCCCAGGCTCCCGGGCTGCTTGTTTCCGCCCGAGAGGCTTCTGGGGGAGGTGATAAAAGGGAAGAGGAGAGACCGCCTCTTCCTCTTCTGACTGGGCTTCCTCTTGTGACTGGTCTCCCTCTTCTGACTGTGCTGGTGACGCGGAGACTGGTTCCTGAGGAGACACCTGTGCGGACCGGGACTGCTGAAGGCCTGAAGCCTGGGCCTTGCAGCAGGTGGAGAGAGACTCTCATTCCTCAGAGTCAGCAGCAGCGGAGCGGAGACTCTTCCCTACAGTCGGTCGGTCGGAGCTGAGGACCGGAACGCAGGGGCTGTGACTGAGGAGACCGGACGCCGCCATTGGAGGGACCGGAGCTGAGGACGGTACCCTAGGATTGGTGAGAGAGCTGAAAGGCTCATCCTGCATTGATACACACATTTTCATGCCTATTGAACTGCCAAGGCACAATTTACCTCAGAGCAGCAAATGTTACTTTCTGTGGATTACAAATACACCATTTAAAGCTACATGTGCACCACCTCTACAGATCTATTGCCGGTGAAGAATACTGTACTTATTCAAGGACTGAGCTCTATTGCTAGGGATCAGGCCTGGTCCGTTAGGTAGGCGCAGATAGATTTATTGCACCTCAGGGGTGCATAGCAGACGGTCGGTTCCCACTTGCTAGTTTGATACATATATGTGTTCATGTTAAAGTGCATATTGCAGGGACCTGCTAAAGTATTATAAGTCATATGTTTAAATGCATGTTACTATTTCTTTTCCTTACTGCCAAAGTAAAGCCAGTTATTCTTATCTCAGCAGTCTGCTTGTGAGTTCATACCCATTACACTTAGAGTATAAGTGATATTTATATGTGCATAGATACATACCCCTTGACTAACTGTGCCAGAGCGGGTAGAGCAAATTGCCGGGGGTTGGTGGAGCTGTACTCAGGGACCCAAAACAAACCAGCGGCCCTCTTAACTGGGGGTATCGCTACACGTGGGGGCTCGTAATCCGGGATCCTGAGTCAGCGGGAAAAAGCCGCCAGAAGGTACCGGCATGGACCCGATAGAAGTGGGACGGTGGTCCGCAACATGGGCCGCTGACCCAGCCGCAGCAGCAGTCATTGAACTGCCAGGGATATGGCAGAGAGAGGCAGTCAAGCAGCTCATAATGTCCCTATCCCCATGCCACAAGTCATGGATAATGGACATGAGAAAGGATGCTGGGTATACATACGCCTTAATAGAATGGAAGGAAGAGACTCCAGAGCAGTTCAGGAGCCAAAGCATACGAGCACCGGATGGTCAGACCTATCAATTGCTGCATACGCTGCCACGCAAGGGAGACTATTCACCAGTGAAAACTATGCTATCCCCAAAGCAGGAAGAGCAGAAGGGCGCGGAAAGTCCCGCACCCGCACAACCTACTCTTAGCACAGAACTGTGTGCTGTCCTAGGGGAGATTGTGACTCAGTGCAGGAGGGACCCCGGGGATTACCCAATGTCGGGATACAGGAAACTCCGGATGTTTTCAGGGAGGAAACCTGTACCCTCAGGAGAAGAGGGATTTGAAGAGTGGTTAGATGGTGCCACGCAGGCCTTAGAAGAATGGGAGGTCCCAGAAGGTAGAAAGAAGCAAAGGATTGTTGAGAGCCTAAAGGGGCCTGCCTTAGAGGCCATACGCAATCTGAAGACAAGCAAAAAGGATTGCACTGCCCAGGACTACATAGACATCCTGGAAAGTGTGTTTGGTGGGACAGAAAAAGTCACAGAACTTACCTATCAACTGGAACACTGTTACCAGAAGACAGGGGAGAAGCTGATGAGGGGAGCCCAACCCCTGGACCCTGTCGCACTAGTACTACGCACCCGGCAGGATGGGAAGAGCCTGGATATCACGGATCAAGTACTCACCGAGGCCAAGATGCCGAGAGCGGTTGCCCTTGCGACTCAGCGCCCACTGCCCCTGGAGATGATACAGAAGGCAGTTGGCACCAAGAGGCACAAGCCACCTGTTGGTGATGGCTAGGCGTGGGCCTAGGTGCTGTAGATAGGAGATGTGCTGGAAGCTGGGATCCTGGCTGAGGTTCAAACACCGGTAGGCAGGCTGGAGGTAAAACACAGAAGGTTAGTCAGGCACAAGCTAGGGGGTCAAACACGGGTAGACAAGTCCAGAGCGAGGTAACCAGGCGGAGAGACAAGGCAGGGTCAAAGGCAGGCAGAGGGTCAGGTACTGGCAGCAAGGAGCAGATATCCGAAGGTACAGGCCGAGGGTCAAACACTGGAGACAATGGGAAGTCCGGTAGGCAAGCCAAGGGTCAAGGTCGGAGAGAAGCAGGATGGTCAAGGTGATCCGGGTCGGCAACAGGTGATCAATCAAGAAAGCAAACAGCAGGTACAGGTACAAGGAACAAGGGACAGCTGAGAGACGAACCAGCATTGTTTTGATGTGAAGGCCTCTCTTTTATAGGCCAGCTGGTTGGTCACATGGGGCGTACGCTAGTGCGCATGCGCGCGCGCCGCTCAGTGGAGCCGCGAGCGCGCGTGCGCCGCCGTAGCATTACCCCATCTCTTCCTGTGCGCCGGAGCGCCAGCCCCGTGCGCATGCGCACTACAGTGCGCGACGGCCGAGGTTCCTGATAGTGCCCCCCCTGAGGGGCGGACTCCGGACGCCCAGGCTATCCATCAACTCAGGGTGTTCTTGGTGAAAGATCCTGATCATCCTTGGGGCATGGAAATTTTTGGATGGTTCCCAGGAGTTGTCTTCTGGAGGGTACCCCTTCCATTTTACCAAGTATTGGAGCTGGCGGCCCACCTTCCTGCAACCCAGTAGAGATTCCACTTCATACTCTTCGTTACCATCAACTGTGACAGGAGGTGGAGGAAGTTCTTCTCTATCCGGAAACGGACTGGGGACCAGAGGTCTTAGCAGCGAGGCATGAAATACCGGGTGTATTCTGTACGTCTTGGGTAGTGAGAGCTCAAAAGCCACAGGGTTTATCATCTTCTTGATCTCAAATGGCCCGATGAATTTAGGGCCCAGTTTTCGTGAGGGGCACGAGAGTTTGAGATGGGTGGTTGACAACCATACCTTCTCCCCTGTTTTGAAGGAGGGATTAGCCCTTCTACCTTTGTCGTGAAATTTCTTGTAATCCTTTTGTGCCTGCTGCATTGTTTTCCGGAGTTCCTGAAAGTTGGATTGGATGGATTCTAGCCTTTCTTGTACCGCTGGAGCTGGTGATTCGGGGAAGGCGTTTGGGAGGAAAGATGGATGAAAGCCAAAATTTGCCCAGAAGGGAGTTTGATTAGTGGTCGAATGGGAGGAGTCATTATACGCGAATTCTGCGTAAGCCAGCAGGGAGGCCCAATCGTCTTGTGCTGAAGAACAAAAACAGCGTAAGTACTGTTCAAGCGTCTGGTTGGTACGCTCTGTTTGTCCATTGCTCTGTGGATGGTAGGCTGATGAGAGGCAGACCTTGATTCCTAGAGACTTGCAAAGTTCCTTCCAAAATTTTGAAGTAAATTGAGAGCCTCTGTCCGAGACAATGCTCTTGGGGACCCCATGGAGCCTGACAATCTCCTTAATAAAAATGTTGGCCGTTTCTAAAGCCGTGGGAGTGCCAACCATAGGCAGGAAGTGGCTCATCTTGGACAGCCGGTCCACTACTACCAGGATGGTAGAAAACCCCTCTGAGGGAGGTAAGTCTACGATGAAGTCCATCGAGATGTCGGCCCAAGGGCGCTCCGGGATGGGTAGCGGCTTTAGTAACCCCCAAGGTTTATTTTTGGCCCCCTTGTTCCGTTGGCAAGGTATGCAGGAGGAAATATAGTTCTGGCAGTCTTGTCGCCAGCCTGGCCACCAGAAGGTGCGGGAGATGAGTTCCGCTGTTTTCCGGACTCCGAAGTGCCCCGCTAGCTTGTGGTCATGGAAGGTTCTTAGGACTAAGGGTCTCACTTCTTGAGGGACAAAGACTTTGTCTTGATGCCAAAGCAGGTCTTCACGCCTTTCCAGGGAGGCCACAATAGGATCTCTGCAATGGGTTGAGGCTGCATGGAGAGCAGAAGACAGGTCTGTCGGGGTAAGTAGTAAAAAATTCTGGGGAGCTAGGATGGTGCTGGGTTCTGTTATTTGGGCGGACTCCGAAGAGATGCGGGAGAGAGCATCCGCCTTGCCATTCTTGGACCCTGGTCGGTAGGAGATGTGGAACGTGAATCTCGAAAAGAAGAGTGCCCATCGGGCTTGGCGAGGTTTTAACCTCTTGGCAGTCCGTAAGTATTCGAGGTTCTTATGGTCGGTGAAGATGGTGATTGGATGGACTGCCCCTTCGAGAAGATACCTCCACTCTTCCAAAGCACATTTGATAGCCAGTAATTCTCGATCACCCACGTCGTAATTCCTCTCGGGAGGACTTAATTTCCGGGAGGCGAAAGCCACCGGATGGAGAAGGGCCTTTGGCCCATGCCGTTGAGAGAGAATGGCCCCAGTGGCCGAATCTGAGGCGTCTACCTCCAATACGAAAGGGAGCAGCGGGTCCGGATGCCGTAAAATGGGGGCAGTGGTGAAAAGTGTTTTCAACTTGATAAAGGCCTCCTGAGCCTCCGGAGTCCACTGGAAGCGGCTTTGCTGGCGGGTTAGTTGAGTAATCGGGGCAACGATGGCAGAGAATCCCACGATGAACCGCCGATAGAAATTGGCGAAGCCAATGAATCGTTGCACCGCTTTTTTATCTTTTGGAGGTGACCACTCTACTACTGCCTTGACTTTCTGAGGGTCCATCGACGTACCTTTGGTGGAGATGATGAATCCCAAGAATTGGACTGTAGATCTTTCAAATTCACATTTCTCCGCCTTGAGATACAGTTGATGAGCCCTGAGGACGGTAAGTACCCATCTGACGTGTTCCCGATGGAGTTCCAAGGTAGCTGAAAAGATGAGGATGTCATCCAGATAAACGACTAAAAAATCATCCAAGTGTTCTCTGAAGATGTCATTCACCAAGTGTTGAAAAGTGGCCGGAGCGTTGCATAGGCCGAAAGGCATCACGAGATATTCAAAGTGGCCAAACCTAGACCTGAAAGCTGTCTTCCACTCATCCCCTGCGCGGATCCTGACGAGATTGTAGGCACCCCGCAGGTCGAGTTTGGAAAACACCTTGGCTGTTCGAAACCGCTGGAAGAGCTCTGGGATAAGCGGTAGTGGGTACCGATTTTTGACGGTAATTTTATTTAGCTCCCTATAATCGATGCAGGGTCGAAGTGAGCCATCCTTTTTGCCTACAAAGAAAATGCCAGCCCCGGCTGGGGAAGTGGATGGCCGAATAAAACCTTTCTCGAGGTTCTCATCAATATAAGCTTTAAGAGCCCTTAACTCGGTCTCCGACAGGGGAAATATGCGTCCGAAAGGGATCTCAGACCCAGTGAGTAATTCAATAGGGCAGTCATAGGCCCGGTGTGGAGGTAGATGATCGGCCTTTTTTTTATCAAACACATCCTTAAAGTCCTGGTAAGCTGGGGGAATGTGTTGCAGGTTTTCAGGTGCCATGACAACAGCCAGATGAGCACTTGGAGGTGGTGCCAGGCAATGTGAATGGCAGTATGGAGAGGAAAAGGAGACCTCTTTCCGGTCCCAATGGATCTGAGGATCATGGGCTTGTAGCCAAGGAAGTCCTAGAATAATAGGGAACATTGGGGATGAGATGAGATCAAAGCGTAGAAGCTCCTGATGTCCAGAATCCGTGGTGGTAAGGATAGGTGCGGTCTCCAGTGTTACTGGCCCCGAATGTGGCAGGGACCCGTCAGCCAAGTGGACCAATAGTGGTTTTCCTTTATTAACGTATGGGATCTGCCATTCCTTGGCAACGGAGATGTCTAAAAAGCAGCTGCAAGCCCCTGAGTCAATTACGGCCGGTAACCGAATCCTCTTTCCCGCCAGCTGTAGGGAGACAGAGAGAGTCACATAAGCCTGAGCAAGGTTAAGATTTTGACAGTTCATAGTGTGTTGAGGTGGCAACTTACTGGGCCGGATGGGACAATTCTGTAGGAAATGGCCGGATCCTCCGCAGTAGAGACATAGGTTGGATCTGCGTCTGCGTTGGCGTTTCTCCTGAGACAGACGGGGGCGGACTAGACCTAGTTGCATAGGTTCCCCGTCTGATGCCAAGGTACCGGTAGGCAAGGGAGTAGTTGGGTACATGGAGGGACCTCTTGGGGACCCCCACACTGGTCGAGATCCTTGTAGGCGCTCGGAACGGCGCTCACGCATGCGCCGGTCCAGTTTGGTAGTCAACTGGATTAGTTCTTCTAAGGTCGTGGGAGTCTCAACACGAGCTAATTCATCCTTGAGGCTCTCGTTCAATCCTAGCCGGTACTGGTAGCGGAGGGCTGCCTCATTCCATGTTGTGTCGGCCGACCACTTACGGAACTCCGCAGTATAGTCCTCTACTGGTCTTCTCCCCTGGGAGAGGGTATGTAGAGTAGCTTCGGCTGTGGCAGTACGTTGGGGGTCATCATACAGTTGGCCCATAGCTTCAAAAAAAGAATCCACGGTGTTTAGCAAGGGGTTCCTTTGCTCCATGAGACCGTGAGCCCAGGTCTGAGGTTCTTCTGAAAGCAGAGAAATGATGAATCCCACCTTTACAATTTCAGAGGAGAAGGTCCGGGGTTGTAAAGCGAGATACAGGGAGCAGGCGTTTTTGAATGACCTGAATCTTCTACGGTCGCCTGAAAAACGCTCAGGAATAGGTACCCTGGGTTCTGGCACAGCCATCATCATAGCAGGTGGGTTTTGTATTTGAGGTGCGGAGGCCCCGCTGGCTGACCCGGAAGCTGGGTTGGCAGGAGGAGAAGCAGTTGCTAGTTGCTGGAGGCGGGTATCAACCTGGGCATAGCCTTCCTGTAATTTCTGCACCGCCTCCATGAGGGCAGACACCTGTTGACATAACATCTCCAAAGGAGATCCCGCTCTGTTGGCCTCTGTCATGGCTGGTTCGTACTATCACGGATCAAGTACTCACCGAGGCCAAGATGCCGAGAGCGGTTGCCCTTGCGACTCAGCGCCCACTGCCCCTGGAGATGATACAGAAGGCAGTTGGCACCAAGAGGCACAAGCCACCTGTTGGTGATGGCTAGGCGTGGGCCTAGGTGCTGTAGATAGGAGATGTGCTGGAAGCTGGGATCCTGGCTGAGGTTCAAACACCGGTAGGCAGGCTGGAGGTAAAACACAGAAGGTTAGTCAGGCACAAGCTAGGGGGTCAAACACGGGTAGACAAGTCCAGAGCGAGGTAACCAGGCGGAGAGACAAGGCAGGGTCAAAGGCAGGCAGAGGGTCAGGTACTGGCAGCAAGGAGCAGATATCCGAAGGTACAGGCCGAGCGTCAAACACTGGAGACAATGGGAAGTCCGGTAGGCAAGCCAAGGGTCAAGGTCGGAGAGAAGCAGGATGGTCAAGGTGATCCGGGTCGGCAACAGGTGATCAATCAAGAAAGCAAACAGCAGGTACAGGTACAAGGAACAAGGGACAGCTGAGAGACGAACCAGCATTGTTTTGATGTGAAGGCCTCTCTTTTATAGGCCAGCTGGTTGGTCACATGGGGCGTACGCTAGTGCGCATGCGCGCGCGCCGCTCAGTGGAGCCGCGAGCGCGCGTGCGCCGCCGCAGCATTACCCCATCTCTTCCTGTGCGCCGGAGCGCCAGCCCCGTGCGCATGCGCACTACAGTGCGCGACGGCCGAGGTAGATGCCCTGAAGTTGCAGATGTCCCAGATGATGGAGATACTGACATCTCTAGTGGCGAAAGAGACGCCCAGTCCCAAGAAAGAAACAAGCAGGAGGGAACTGTTTCCAGCTGTTTCAGCACCAGCATCCCCACCTGACCAAAGAGAGATGATCTGTTTTAATTGTGGGGGAGTGGGCCATATTGCAGCTGTATGTGCCAGTCCCAAGAAGAAGAAAACAGATAGCCGCCAGCCGGCGGGAAACGCCAAAGGGCCCCGGTGAAGGAGTCAACCGGGTGCCCATCGCCTTCAGTGAGCTCCAAGAAGTATAACGGGAAAAGAAAGCGAGGAGATCAAACCCCTCAAAAGGGGCCCAGGGATCCTCAACCAAGGTACACTCCAGAGAAAGGGGGCAAGACCCCTCCGAAGAGACACAGTACTCCTAAACGAGAACCCTTAAAAGTGAGAGATAACAATGTCCCTCAACGGGTTCACACTCCCTCTAAGAGGGAGAAAATTAATGCATACCAGGCTCAAGAAAGGAGCAAGTGCAGATCAAGTGAGAAGGAAAAGAGTCCAAAGAAGAGGACAGCACCAACTCGGCCCTACCCAGAAGAGCTAGTTGGTCCGTCTCCTACTGTGCCCATCCAAGTGGAAGGAATATACACGAAGGCCCTCCTAGACACTGGAGCACAAGTGACCCTATTGTACAGGGACTTCTATGACAGATACCTGAGTCATCTGCCTATACAGAAGATAGAAGAGTTGGAGATAAGGGGATTGGGAACTCAGAGTTTCCCCTATGATGGGTACCTACCCATAAGATTGGCCTTTGACCCATCCATAGCTGGAAAGGCTGAAGTGTTCGACACCCTGGCAGTGGTGTGCCCTCGCCCGCCTGGAACCAGCAAGACCTCCCTGATCATAGGGACAAACACGGATCTAGTCAGAAGGCTTCTGACCCCCCTGGTGAAGAAAGAGAATCTTCCAGCTCCCAAGATCCATCCCATGCTGAAGGCAGCCTACCAGCGGTTGGTCCTAGAGCAGAAGACCCCAAGTGAGGGGATAGGAAGGGTATGGAGGCTTGGAAAAGAAGGAGCGGTGTTGCAGCCTGGAGAGGTGACCTGCATGAGAGCCACAGTGAAACTTAACTGGGAGCAGCCTGGCCACTTTGTAATGTTGGAACCCGACCCAATGGAGGGTCACTCAGGTCTGGAGGTGATACCAGAAGTAATCTCATTGAAGGACCTGAAGAAGGCTAGAGGAAGAGTCCCTGTCAGCGTGAGGAACCCCACGGAGCAGCCCGTGGAGATCCCTGCCAGGATGCTTCTGGGACAGGTGAGTCCTGCTGTCCCAGTTGGTTGGTCAGAAGTGAAGGGGACGGGTGAAGGAGAAGATGTTTGGAAGAAACTCTCCATGGAGAACCCAAACCTACCTGGAGCTTGGAAAGAGAGAGCCAAGGCCCAGCTGACCAGATGGGAGAAGATTTTCTCTAAAGATGAGTTTGATGTGGGGTGTGCGAGGAGTGCCACCCATCGAATCCGCATGCAAGAGGACAAGCCATTCAGAGAGAGAGTCAGGCGAGTCCCGCTAGCAGATCTGGAGGATCTGAGGGAGCAGCTTGCGGAACTGAAGAAGACGGGAGTGATTCGGGAGTCCAGAAGCCCCTATGCCTCCCCAATAGTGGTGGTCAGGAAGAAGAATGGGTCATTGAGGCTCTGCATTGACTACAGAACTCTCAACAGGAGGACCATTCCTGACCAGTACACCACGCCAAGGATAGAAGATGCCTTACAGAGTTTATCTGGAGCTAAGTGGTTCAGTGTGATGGACCTCAAGAGTGGGTACTATCAAATCCCAATGCATCCAGAAGATAGAGAAAAGACTGCCTTCATAACCCCAGTAGGATTCTTTGAGTTCAACAGGATGCCCCAGGGCCTATCTGGAGCTCCTGCTACATTTCAACGCCTTATGGAAAGGACAGTTGGAGACATGAACCTCATAGAAGTCCTTGTGTATCTGGACGATGTCATTGTCTTTGGAAAGACTTTGGAAGAACATGAAGCCAGATTGGAGAAAGTACTGAAGAGGCTCAGTGAAGAGGGACTCAAACTTTCTCCCGAGAAGTGCCGGTTCTATCAGTCTTCTGTGAACTATCTGGGACACATAGTGTCTGAAAAAGGAGTGGCTACAGACCCTGAGAAGTTGGAGGCAGTTACTTCGTGGCCAAGACCCACAACAGTTACAGAACTTCGGTCTTTCTTGGGGTTCTGCTCCTACTACCGCAGGTTTGTGGATGGGTTTGCCCGCATTGCAAAACCCCTCAACGAGCTGCTCAAGACAGAAGGAGAGGAAGATGGGTTGGGGCCTAGGAGGCCCGGTGAGTCGGTTCAAGACCAATGGAACTCAAGGTGTGAAGAGGCTTTCAGAACCTTGAAGAGAAGTCTCACCACAGCCCCAGTTTTGGCCTACGCTGATCCCACTAGACCATATGAGCTACATGTTGATGCCAGCCATGAGGGCCTAGGTGGAGTACTCTACCAGGAGTATGAAGACCAGCTACGACAGTGGCCTATGTGAGCCGGAGCCTGACCCCCTCCGAGAAGAACTATCCCACCCACAAGTTGGAGTTCTTAGCCCTCAAATGGGCAGTTGTTGACAAACTGAGAGACTATCTGTATGGGGCCGAGTTTACTGTAAAAACAGATAACAACCCCTTGACCTATCTATTCACCACCGCCAAGCTGGATGCAACTGGACACAGATGGTTGGCGGCGTTGTCTGGATTCAATTTCAGCCTCAAGTACAGACCAGGGGCTGGAAATAGAGATGCAGATGCCCTGTCCCGAAGATCCCATGTCATGGTCGATGACTGGGAAGACTGGACCCAAGTTGCACCAGAAGGAGTGCGAGCCCTTTGTCAGGGGGCTGAACTCCAAGCCAGAGGAGGATCCAGAGCTGAAGAGATAGGAGTTACCACAGTGGGAGTCCCAAAGTGTTACTGTGGGGTAACTCAACTAGAAGAATAGTGTCTACCGAAGCTGTCCAAGAAGGAGTTAAGGTGTGACCAATTGGAAGATCCCATGGGGAGATTGGTCCTGGAAGCCCTGGAAGACAAGAGTCCAGAGGGACTTCGCCTTCACCCTTCCAAAGAAGCTCGCCTACTGAGGAGAGAGTTGGACAAATTACAGGTGCATCAGGGGGTAGTCTACCGAAGGGGCCCCTCTGATAGCCCAGAAGATAAGTGGCAGTTGTTTCTCCCCGAGAAGCATCGAGAGACTGTGCTGATTGCCTTACATGACCAGCATGGTCACTTGGGAGCAGAGAGAACCTTCCAACTTGTCAGAGACCGGTTTTATTGGCCCTGCATGAGGGCCGAAGTGGAGGACTGTTTGCCATTCCTGTGCAAGATGCATTCAGAGGAAGACTTTACCCCATCAAGCTGCCCCAATGGGCCATCTACAGAGTCAAGGCCCAATGGATCTGGTATGCATTGATTTTCTCTGCCTCGAACCCGATTTGAGTGGATTGGGAAATGTTCTGGTGGTAACCGACCATTTCACCCGTTATGCTCAGGCTTTCCCAACCAAGGACCAGAAGGCCTCTACAGTAGCCAAGGTACTTTTGGAGAAGTACTTTGTTCATTATGGACTACCACAGAGAATCCATTCAGACCAAGGAAGGGACTTTGAGAGTCGCCTGATCAGGAAGCTACTAGATTCTCTGGGAGTAGAGAAGACTAGAACTACACCATATCACCCTCAAGGTGATGCCCAGCCTGAAAGGTTCAACAGGACCCTATTAAACATGTTGGGAACTTTGGAAACATAGAAGAAGCAACATTGGAGTCAACACATTTCAGCTCTAGTGCATGCTTACAACTGTACAACAAGTGATGTGACAGGTTTCTCCCCTTACCGACTTATGTTTGGGAGAGAAGCAAGATTGCCAGTGGATTTGGCCTTTGGCATATCCTTAGACCATGCCTCTGCTGCCTCCCACAAAGGATATGTGGACAGACTGAGGCACAGTTTGAAGAAAGCTTATGAGAAAGCTCAAGCGGCCTCTGACCAGAGGGGGGCCCGAAATAAGAGGAACTTTGATTTGAAAGTTAGAGTACAGGACCTACAGCCTGGGGACCGTGTACTGTTACGAAATCTAGGGATCCCTGGAAAACACAAGATTGCTGATAGATGGAGATCAGAGCCATATATCATCTGTAGAAAGCTACCTGGATTGCCTGTCTACAAGTTAAAGCCAGAAGGGAGAGTGGGGCCTTTGAAGACCTGGCATAGGAATCATTTGCTCCCACTTACTGAAGCAGTCAGAATGCCTCCAGCAAGAGATGTACCTGAATCTGTTTCCATTCTGGATACCCCAGGCCTAATACTCGGTCTCAAACATCCCAAGCTAGGGATGGACAGGACCCCCCAACAGCAGAAGAAGAAAGAGGAGAACTTGAATGGTTATGGCCTTCCTCAACTCCAGGAAATTCTGCCATAGATCTTCCACCTACTGTAGATGTGGAAGATGGAACATTGAACCCAGAAGCCACAGAGTTTGTGCCATTCAGTGTTGTGCCTGAGTGCTGCGAAGATATCCCTGGTCTCTACTCAGAAGAAGAAGAAGTAGATGTTCCAGAACCAGAGGTGTTGCCAGAATGTGTTCCTGAAGAAGTCCCAAGAGAACAGAGATCTCGCAGAGTTGTGAGGCCTCCCAAGAGGTTAACTTACCCCCAAATGGGAAGAAGTTCAGAGGACTCTGTTACCACAGCAAGGAGAAGTGCTGAACGCCCTGACCCATCCACTGTTCATTTGGTGGAGGGCAACCCCAGCTCACTCTCTGGCACAGTTAGACAGGTCGCCCACACTGAAGTGACCTGTAGACAGGACAGCTCCCCATCTTATGCTAATTGGTGGGAAGCTCCTCTGTCTGAATTATGTGAACGTGTTGTCTCAAAGAAAGCTTGTAGTTTGAACAATGTCTTTGGGGACCAAAGATTCAAAGTGGGGGGAGTGTGTAGCGGGGTCGTACCCCTTTTAGGGGAAAAGACTACATTCCCCATAATTCCCCAGGCTCCCGGGCTGCTTGTTTCCGCCCGAGAGGCTTCTGGGGGAGGTGATAAAAGGGAAGAGGAGAGACCGCCTCTTCCTCTTCTGACTGGGCTTCCTCTTGTGACTGGTCTCCCTCTTCTGACTGTGCTGGTGACGCGGAGACTGGTTCCTGAGGAGACACCTGTGCGGACCGGGACTGCTGAAGGCCTGAAGCCTGGGCCTTGCAGCAGGTGGAGAGAGACTCTCATCCCTCAGAGTCAGCAGCAGCGGAGCGGAGACTCTTCCCTACAGTCGGTCGGTCGGAGCTGAGGACCGGAACGCAGGGGCTGTGACTGAGGAGACCGGACGCCGCCATTGGAGGGACCGGAGCTGAGGACGGTACCCTAGGATTGGTGAGAGAGCTGAAAGGCTCATCCTGCATTGATACACACATTTTCATGCCTATTGAACTGCCAAGGCACAATTTACCTCAGAGCAGCAAATGTTACTTTCTGTGGATTACAAATACACCATTTAAAGCTACATGTGCACCACCTCTACAGATCTATTGCCGGTGAAGAATACTGTACTTATTCAAGGACTGAGCTCTATTGCTAGGGATCAGGCCTGGTCCGTTAGGTAGGCGCGGATAGATTTATTGCACCTCAGGGGTGCATAGCAGACGGTCGCTACACTTGGCGCTCCGTTCCCACTTGCTAGTTTGATACATATATGTGTTCATGTTAAAGTGCATATTGCAGGGACCTGCTAAAGTATTATAAGTCATATGTTTAAATGCATGTTACTATTTCTTTTCCTTACTGCCAAAGTAAAGCCAGTTATTCTTATCTCAGCAGTCTGCTTGTGAGTTCATACCCATTACACTTAGAGTATAAGTGATATTTATATGTGCATAGATACATACCCCTTGACTAACTGTGCCAGAGCGGGTAGAGCAAATTGCCGGGGGTTGGTGGAGCTGTACTCAGGGACCCAAAACAAACCAGCGGCCCTCTTAACTGGGGGTATCGCTACACTTAGTACTAGCACATGAACTGAATGTCCTGCTTCCTATTTCGTAGGATAAACCCTAAGAAAAGAGTTTGCTCTAGAGCTTTAGGTTAGTAGCAGGTAATTCAGTCACATGAGACTGTGAGATTTCCACTGCAAAACACATAATTGGCATGACAGTGAGCGTACTATGCTGTAAATCAGCCTTTGTGCTGTCATGGTATTGTAGTGCCACTACAGCTCATACAAAACTGTTATCCATAACAATACCAAAATTAAAGTGGACCTTGCACTAAAGTGCAAAGGCAAATTATTACATACTGGCCCACCCTCCATCTAAAAACTCCACTTTACACCTAAAAAACACACACACAACTGTGAAGAATAGTTAGAAAATAAACTTACCTTACACCTGGCTTGTGCCTGCACCTCTTAGGCAAGGGTGACAACATGGTCCTTCTGGCTGTAAGCAGGTTAAAAAAGCCAGCTAGGGGCTGATTCGACTGGATGGTTAGGAGTTAATTACTTTCCCGGTTCCTTGTTCTCTTAGCGGATTCTTCTCTGAGTCTGGCCCACTAATCTTGTGATATATAGATATGGCACAATGGTCCGGTACGTGGTTGAACCCACGAGGAGAGTGTGTAATGAAAAACCCTCAGAGAGATCCAGTAGAGAGCTGAGAGGTCCAAAACCTGCATCAGGTCCAATGCCCCTAAGGGAATGAGACGGAGAACAGTAACTGCAAGGAGCAGAAGGATGTTGCTCATCACTGCCTGTATGTAAAGTCATTAAAACCTAAGGTTAACCCCCGAAGGCATCTGCTTTGGAGGAGCTTGGCACCCAATGAGGAGGGAAAACATGGAGGACTTGACAAACAATATCCTCCTGCTTACGACTTATACAGCGAGCTGCTGGGAATGCTGAGGATACCAAATCTCATTAGAATACGCTATTGCTTATCACACGATTTGGAATATTCCGAGTTCTCAGGATAGTGCCAGAAAGATTGTGAGGTTGCAAAAGCAACTGTAAGGTAAATATATTTTCTAAACTTCTATGTTTTTTTACTGTTATAATGCTGCATTTTTAAATGGGGAAGGGCCAGTAAGTAAAAAGCAGAACTTGCCTTTTAGTGCAAGGGTCGCTTTAAGTGCTTGATATATGATGAATGTCAGATGCAGAGCAATAATGTAAAAAGTAAAGCCCATAGATTAGTCATTTCAGAAGTAATCACTGCTGCAGCTTTCTCCACAGTCTTTGGCTCATCAAAAAAAAACTGGAAGGAAGTAATAAAAACTACAGAATTTCTAGAAAGAAGATGTTACCTTACTGTAGAATAGATATAGGTCATCTAGCGCACAGCTGCAGTCTCACCAGCATCCAAATTTTCAATTACGCTCCATTCTCACTAGCACAACTTGTTATGGACAAGTCACACCCCATTCTTTTCAATGGCACCCATTCAGATTGGTGTGACTTCAAGTCACAGTGACTTTGAAAAGGTGCCTGCACTACTTTGGTGCGACTTTTGATTCGACTTTGGTCCAGAGAGGGTAAAGTCGGATCAAAGTCACACTCAAAGTTGCATTGGAAATTGTGCGACTTTGGATTCTCGCAGGTGTGAACGGAGCCCTAATCTTTTTGGAAGCTAACGACATAAGATTTGGAGACCTCAATGACAAGCCCTTACATGATGTGAATGGAAAAGTTAAAGTTTAAATGTTCACTTACACATTGACACACCTTTTGAGACAACACTGAGAAATTCTGTAATCAGTGGTTTCTCTGAGTTGAAACTGAGATCCAGCCCCATCCATGTGTGAAAACACATATTGGCTTTTACATACTTGTGTCATACATACTTGTCTCACTAGACTCTACTTTTGGGGCGGGACCTACTAGTCCTTCACATGTGGGTACCTCTTCTCGTGTACACGCTCACCAATGCCCGGGACGAGGTGTGGCTGGGGTCATGTGAACTCAAAACTAAGGCAGAACCCCACTTTAGAAGTGAGCAGTACACCTTGTGCAGCTGTGTAACAACATGTCACTTACTACAGAGAAGCCCAGAGTAAATAAAAGAAAGAAATTAACCAAGGGTGTGCATGACAGGGTTAACAGTGGGCAACTGCAAGGAAGCTTTTGTAAAGAGGAAGGGGATTGGCACAGGAAGATGTGGAGGAGCGGAGGATCATTTACGAGAGTGTGAATCCCTCCCCAGCTCAGTGTGGCAAGAGGAGCGAGCTTGTAAGCATGGCCGCGGTGGAGGAGCTATTTTCCAGGCTAAAGGCAGAGGTGGCATCCAAAGTGGCCGGCACGGCGCGTCAGGAGTCCGCGCGAGCCTGGCGGTCCTTCGGCTATTTTCGGAATCTGGTTGTCCTGTGTACTGCGTATGCGCCGTACACAGTGGACACTTTCTGATGGGGGACAGAATATGACATGACACCGGCCGCCGGCTCACTTCTCTCCGGACCCCCACCCCTCCCCTCCCCCCCAGGGCACAGCGGCAGCACGGGAGACCCATCCGTGCTCCTTCAGGACCCCCTGCGAATCGTGTGGTGGCGCACACGGTGGGGGTCCTGGGAAAAACAGGCATACAGGCTGGGGATCGGCAGGCGGGAGCTCCGGCAGCTCCGGGGTGGCCGCTGGGCCTTCCACGCTGTGGGAGATAGAGGGAGTGGGCCCTAGCCCTGGTTTTCCTGCAGCGGGGGGCAGGGCTTCAGCGGGGGACTCTAACAGCAACAGCCGCCGGGCTTTCCCAATCCTCAGCTGGCGGCCTTACACAGATGGAGGGACAGAGACAGAGGATGGAGGAGCTAAGAGACCCGGGACGGCGCCGTTGGGCAGAAGACATAGGCACGAGGAAAGCGACAAGTAAATCAGTGGGTGGATCCAGTGTGCGGAGGAGGGGCCAGGAGCAGCGTAGATCCCCGCATCCAGTGACGCATGAATTGGAGGGTCGTCGGCAGGTGAGGAAGAAATTACGGTTGACCGTTCGGAGGGTGAGCTGTTGCAGTCTGAGGACGAGGGGCAACGAGAACGACCGGCGGTGATGGAGGCAGGACATTCGGCTGGTGGGACCCCTTCCAGGCAGCCTGGTAAGTCATTATTTTCTTCTTTACATGTTGGGGTTACTGATGGGGGGTGGAGGGAGGGGTTAGTCTGGGTAGTCAGCTCTTAGCGGAGCGGTCAGCCACGGCCGCGTGTCCCTCTCCGGCCACGACG
Source organism: Lithobates sylvaticus (assembly GCA_028564925.1). Taxonomy (NCBI): domain Eukaryota; kingdom Metazoa; phylum Chordata; class Amphibia; order Anura; family Ranidae; genus Lithobates; species Lithobates sylvaticus. The sequence continues at coordinate 510,590,754 of CM053028.1, read as the reverse complement.
GTTCCAGACTGTGCCATGGTGGACTCAGGGTTACAGGATTTCCTAGCGGGTTTAAAAGAACTAGTACGCAAGTTTGAGCCAGGGCCGAGCGGCCTTGCTTCTGGTCAGGCTGGCTGACGCGGCACAGTGTGAGGTTATATGTGTTTTTAGGGACCCCTCGGCACACCTTAAACTGGAAGTGTGGGAAAAAATCTGGAAAGGTGAGTACATGGAGATTTTCGCGTTGTTCCCGCTGGAAAAATGTAATCTGGACAGGGTTAAGTCTGAGGATCACAAGAAGGAGGATGAAGATAAAAGGAGGTATAGGCTCATACCGAGGACCTTCCCAAATTGGTTGCAGGCCTTCGCCATAATGGCGAGCGTTATTGGGGAGAAGAACCTGGAAACACTGCTCGGCGCTGTTCTGCTATTTGGACTCCATGGGAGTGGCATACAGAGTCTACAGGGGAACGGCGTGGTTGCGGTACAATGAGCAATTTAGGCAGCGGAGGGCGATACACCTATCGTTACGGTGGGACCACAAGGACATCAGCCTATGGATGCGCCTGATGACTTCTGCGAGAACGAGGAGTCATTTTTTTCCAGGGGGGGGCGGTGGCTCATCCAACCCTGGACAATCGGCCACAAAAAAGAGAGGGGTGTGTTGGCAATATAATTAGAGTTCCTGCAGGTTCGGGGGGTCTTGCAAGTACAAGCACGAGTGCTCCGGTTGTGGAGGTGCGCATTCCGCGTCCCGTTGTTTTAAGCAAGGAAAAAGTCACACAGGGGAGTCTGTCAGTAAAGGGGACAACGCCAGTAAAAGTGGAAAGGATGCAGCCTTTCTTCGATAGGTACCCATGTACCATTTTAGCATTTTAAAGCTAAAGTAAAAGCAGACTAAAGATCTAGCATGGTAGAGAAATCCCCCAGACAAACATTAAAGCAGTTTTTACCCTTGAAATAAAACTTTAATGCCCCGTACACATGGTCGGATATTCCGATGGAAAAAGTCAGATCGGATTATGTTGTTGGAAAATCCGATCGTGTGTGGGCTCTAGCGGGCTTTTTCCGTCGGAATTTACGACGGAAAAAAATTGAGAGCAGGATCTCAAATTTTCCGACAACAAAATCCGATCAGACTTTTTCTGATCGTGTGTAGGGAATTCCGACGGACAAAGTGCCATGCAGGCACAGATCAAATTACGAGACCAAAGCTATTGGCTACTAGCCTCTACGTGGTTCCATAGTATGCAACGAACGTCATCACGTTCCGAACGATCGGATTTTCCAACAACTTTGTCCGACCGTGTGTATGCAACACCAGTTTCGGACAAAATCCGTCGGAAAAAATCGGACGGATTTTGTGGTCGGAATTTCTGACCGTGTTTGGGGTCTAAGAGTCAGCAGTTGCAAATACTGTAGCTGCTGACTTTTAGTAAAAGTTCACTCACATGTCCAGAGATCTAGCACTGTCCTCACCCGAGCCGACTCTCTTTCGGGTCCTGGGCACCAGCATGTTTACTTTAACTTTTAGAAAGCCGGCTGTGACTGCTTGCGACTTTACAGTCAGCTTCCCACTGCACATGGGTGAGCAGTGGTGCGCTTTGTGAATGGTCCTGCAGCAGATTTCTAGGACCTGTGACATGTCTCAGAAGGCTGTGGGGGGAGGAGGGTGGGCCAAACCTCCCCTCAGATCGCCGCGGTGATCCAACCGGAATTAGGAGCGGGTATCTGTCAAAATCAGGTACCCGCTCCCCCCTAAAATAACATAGTGCAGAAATTTAAAGGGGGTGGGGAAGAAGCAGACAAGTGGGACTTCCCCTTTTGGATTAAGTTCCACTTTAAGAACCGTAAATTTAAACTATGAAAGTACTGTTAACATTGCTTAGTACTAGCACATGAACTGAATGTCCTGCTTCCTATTTCGTAGGATAAACCCTAAGAAAAGAGTTTGCTCTAGAGCTTTAGGTTAGTAGCAGGTAATTCAGTCACATGAGACTGTGAGATTTCCACTGCAAAACACATAATTGGCATGACAGTGAGCGTACTATGCTGTAAATCAGCCTTTGTGCTGTCATGGTATTGTAGTGCCACTACAGCTCATACAAAACTGTTATCCATAACAATACCAAAATTAAAGTGGACCTTGCACTAAAGTGCAAAGGCAAATTATTACATACTGGCCCACCCTCCATCTAAAAACTCCACTTTACACCTAAAAAACACACACACAACTGTGAAGAATAGTTAGAAAATAAACTTACCTTACACCTGGCTTGTGCCTGCACCTCTTAGGCAAGGGTGACAACATGGTCCTTCTGGCTGTAAGCAGGTTAAAAAAGCCATACAAAACTGTTATCCATAACAATACCAAAATTAAAGTGGACCTTGCACTAAAGTGCAAAGGCAAATTATTACATACTGGCCCACCCTCCATCTAAAAACTCCACTTTACACCTAAAAAACACACACACAACTGTGAAGAATAGTTAGAAAATAAACTTACCTTACACCTGGCTTGTGCCTGCACCTCTTAGGCAAGGGTGACAACATGGTCCTTCTGGCTGTAAGCAGGTTAAAAAAGCCAGCTAGGGGCTGATTCGACTGGATGGTTAGGAGTTAATTACTTTCCCGGTTCCTTGTTCTCTTAGCGGATTCTTCTCTGAGTCTGGCCCACTAATCTTGTGATATATAGATATGGCACAATGGTCCGGTACGTGGTTGAACCCACGAGGAGAGTGTGTAATGAAAAACCCTCAGAGAGATCCAGTAGAGAGCTGAGAGGTCCAAAACCTGCATCAGGTCCAATGCCCCTAAGGGAATGAGACGGAGAACAGTAACTGCAAGGAGCAGAAGGATGTTGCTCATCACTGCCTGTATGTAAAGTCATTAAAACCTAAGGTTAACCCCGAAGGCATCTGCTTTGGAGGAGTGCCTGGACTATGTGTTACATGATTACTACTTTTGCAGGCATGCTGCGGCAGTGCATAGCTTGTAGTTAGAGGAAGAATTATGCCTTTGAATGTTGGACTCTGTAATTGCCATTTGCACTTTTCTAGTAAAGAATTTGAAACGTTGTAATTGCCTGGTCTGAAGCTACTGAAAGATGTGTAGTGCAAGTAACTGACACACATATAGTCTACCGAGTGGGTATTAGACAAATTGGGGGATGAAGTTATCGGTGTGGAATTGATTTGTGTGAAGGCACAAGAGGTTACCTAGGGTAACAAAAGTTTTACAGCAGCCTGTCAATGGCGTGTACCTGTTATAAGTGTAACGTCCTTTAGCAGCAAGGAAGATGCTGTTGGCACTCTTCTCCTAGAGCAATGGGAGCGGATTTGCAGTTCCCAGAGGTATGGAAGTTTGAGAGTTAAGTACACATGTGGAGCCCATGCAGGGTGCATGGCAGGGCCCACTCTGCTAATAAGATTAGAGTCCCGCCTTAAGGTCGAGTATTCTCCCATGGAAGCCTCAGCCTTGTCCCAGGGCATTGATGAAAATGGCACAAAGGTACCCTATGTGTAGCAAAATGACACTATACAAGGTGCCAAGCGTAGTCCAGAAGCACCCACCCCAGGGTAGGCCTCTCATTCGACCCTTGCTTGGCACCCAATGAGGAGGGAAACATGGAGGACTTGACAAACAATATCCTCCTGCTTACAACTTATACAGCGAGCTGCTGGGAATGCTGAGGATACCAAATCTCATTAGAATACGCTATTGCTTATCACACGATTTGGAATATTCCGAGTTCTCAGGATAGTGCCAGAAAGATTGTGAGGTTGCAAAAGCAACTGTAAGGTAAATATATTTTC
>CM053028.1:510567501-510586508 GCA_028564925.1 Lithobates sylvaticus | reverse complement strand
CCTAAACTGAGCAAAAAAACATTTTTTTTATATATTTTTGGGGGATATTTATTATAGCAAAAAGTAAAAAATATTGTGTTTTTTCCAAAATTGTCGCTCTTTTTTTGTTTATAGCGCAAAAAATAAAAACCGTAGGGGTGATCAAATACCACCAAAATAACGCTCTATTTTTGGGAAAAAAAGGACGTCAATTTTGTTTGGGAGCCACGTCGCACGGCCGCGCAATTGTCAGTTAAAGCGACGCAGTGCCAAATTGCTAAAAAAGTGGTCTGGTCTTAAGCCAGCAAAATGGTCCGGTCTGAAAGTGGCTATACTATACCTATAAAGGATTATTTTACCTGTCAATCCTCTTATGTTTTATACATTCTTGAATGTCCATGCAGGCTTTTATATGTAGGTAAGACGACACAGAAAGTTAAAGAAAGGATTGCAAGACATATATACTGTATTAGAGACACGCTTGATAAGCCAGACACTAGATGGAAAAAGACCATAAGGTGTCACAATTGAGATTCATGGTTATTGATGGGATACCCAAAAATAGACGCAGCGGTAACAGTGGATTGGAATTAGGGAAAAGAGAGGTCAATTGGATACATCGTCTTGATAATTTACAGCCCAAGGGGTTAAACTCAGATTTTGATTTATATCTTTCTGTAATTGTTGTTTTCTGTTTTTTTTTTGTTTTTTTTTCTGTATTAAAACATTTAATTTTTTCTTGCATTTTTCTCTTTTTCTTACTTTCTCTTCCTTTTTGCTCTTCCTTTTTTCATTTTATAAGTTTGTTTATATATTTTTAATGTCATCAGGTTTACATGATTGAGAATAATTCTTAGAAAAACATACTGGTGTGAATATTTATTATTATATTTATATTTATTTTCATTTTATTTATCTTTTCAAATTTTTTCTGTTTTTAGATGTATTTACCGACCGATTATATCTTTGTGATGTGGGGGATTTAATACACCTGTTGGTTAAAGTCGTTTCAATACTTTGTAATATTATATACTGATAAGGAACTTTTATATACTCCATAATTAATTGATTCCAGATTGTTCAATGATTTAATTATGTAATCATGTGATGATAATGAGCTATATATTTCTCCATGTATGTGGTCATTTGTAGGCATGTGGTTTTGAAGAAGGAGCGTTATCTAAGCTAGCCTGAAACGTCACCATGCATAACATGTCATTTTACATTTTCAATAAATATTTTTATGTGCAGCAATCCCAGATTACTTGCACATTCCACTGTGACCAACATGCACCTCACCCTCTGAATATATATATATATATATATATATATATATACACACACATACACGCATGCATGCATACATACATATATATATATATATATATATATATATATATATTTTTTTTTTTTTTTAAAGCAGAGGCCCTGCAAAATAAATTGGATGGTTTTGCAATTTTCTATGTCACACGATATTTGTACAGCAATTTTTTCAAATTTTTTCAATTCAAATTTTAATTAAAAAAAAACATAATAGCCCAATTTTTTTGTACAATATAAAAGATGATGTTATGCCAAGTAAATAGATACCAAACATATCACACTTTAAAATTGCGCACTCCCAGGCAAACAAACAAGTGTTACAAAGTATATTTTAGTATTCATAGGCAATGTTTTAAAAGCCTTTACAGGTTACCACTTTAGATTTACACAGGAGGTCTGGTGCTAGAATTACGCATGTGATCTGACATTCACAGTGATACCTCACATGTGTGGGGCCGTCGCTGTTTGCGTGTGTGCAGAACCGACATGCGCGTGAGCACGAGTGGGACAGGGAACGTTCATTTTTTTTACTTATTAATTAATTTTATTTTTTTATTTTTTATACACTGCTGTATTCATTTATTTTTTTGATCACTTTTATTGCTGTCACAAGGAATGTAAACATCCTTGTGACAACAGTAGGCATGTGACAGGTACTCTTTATGGAGGGATCTGGGGTCTATAAAACCCTAAATCCCTCCTCTCTACTTAAAAGCATTCAAAACACCAAGATATGTTTTTTTGAATGCCGGTGGGATGGGAGAGTCCGAGCAAGCTAAGGAAGGGGGCGGGAGGGGGAGGTAATCCCATCCCACTGCTTGTAATAGGAATTGAGTGGCTAGTTAGCCGCTCTGATCGCTATTACAAGAGTGCCGACCGCTCTAAAAAAAAAAAACTGTCTCTAAAAAAAAAAAATGGTACCGGATGAGGCTTGCAGCTGCAGACATTATTCTGGTACCACCACTTGACATACTAGGTACGTGACTGGTCGGCAAGTGGTTAAAATGGCCTAAGAACATGACTTGGTGGAAGAACATTTCTTTTCTCCCCACATAAAATCGTTAAACACATTCTAAAATGATATTGTCACAATGTATTTATCAATGACGCTTGCCAAGTATGTTGGCAAGTGGACCGCCAACTGCAGCCCTAAGACACAGATCAGAACTAGTCCCAGGGATTTTGGTGGTATTACGATGGGGGAAAATGTGCATGCACAGGGTACAGACTAGGTTCTTAGATGAAGGTTTCATTGCTGTCTCTTACACAACCAAGGTCCGGAAACAGTGGCATGGGCCCCCTAGAAAAATCGTTGACCAATTTATATATATTGCTGGTGTAAATAACAGCATATTATACAATGCTGGAGAAAAAGGGTTAAAAGTTATATGTAAAATGAGAAAATGGAATCTAGTCTGATTCTGACCATCTGTGTAGTCGACCAGGGAGGCCCTTGCATTGCATAGCTGTTAGTAGATTTAAAAGAGATTGTACAATCAGATTGTAAACTGTTGTGAGCCTTAAAGCAGAGCTCCACCCAAAAGGGAAAGTCCTGCTTATTTGCCTCCTCCCCCCTTCCACTGACACATTTGGCACCTGTCGAGGTGGGGGGGGGGGGCGGGAACCTGGTTTTGACCGGTACCCGCTCCCACTTCGGGATGACTTTGCCATGGACAACTCATCTGGAAGTTTAGCCCCCCTCCCCCTTCCCCCTTCCCCCTGCCATCGGGCCATTCACAAATCACAGCGCACTTTGCACATGTGCAGTAGGGAGCCGGCTGTGAAGCCGCAAAGCTTCACTGCTGGTCTTCCTTAACCGAGCTGGCGGGGGCAGCACCCGAGATTCAATTGAAAATTTGGCTCGGGTGACGACACCGCTGGATTCGCGGACAGGGAATTTTCCTAATATTAAAAGTCAGCAGCTACAGTTTTTGTAGCTGGTGACTTTTATTTTTTTTCTGAAGGAGCCTGGAGCTCCTCATTAAGCAGTGATAAGTATAGCCACTAGAGAGCGACATTCCCATTTTATAAACTTCTGTATTGTTTTTTTCATTTTCATTACCTTAATTTAATCTTGCAGATATTTGGGATGAAGACTAAAGGCTTAATTTATAAAAATCTGTGCCCATGATAAATAATAAAAAACTGTGTAGAGCAATTTAAAGGCAAACTCCTTTTTTCAAACCTATACTTATACTTTATTAAATTTTTTTCTACTCAGCAACAACTGTGATTCACTTAAAAAAGTCAGATATTTTGCCTGAAGCTGAATGATTTTGAAGTGAGCCAAGGGTAAGGTCTGTTTTATCTTAATAAAACCTGGCATTATCAAAAAGGTCACCAGAGAGCAGTATACACTGAAGCCTTGTACACACGATCGGATTTTCTGACAGGAAATGTGTGATGACAGGCTGTTGGCAGAAAATCCGACGGTGTGTATGCTCCATCGGACAATTGTTGTCGAATTTTCCAGGGACAAATGTTGGATCGCAGGTTTTAAAATTTTCCGCGGACAAATGTGTGTTGTCGGATTTTCCGATCGTGTGTACACAAGTCTGTTGGACAAAAGACCAAAGTACAAACAGACATGCTAGGAAGCAAGGATGAGCCGGAAGCGGTCGGTCTTGTAAACTAGCATTCGTATTGAAGAATTAACATTTGTGACGTGGCAAATTATGAAATCTCGAAATGCAGCACATAATTCTCTTCTTCTTTAATGGGATAATAATGAAGCTGCTTTGCTGGTCATACTGATGGAGTTAGTGCAAAAACATTTTCAAAGGCTTTTTTTTTTTCTAGTGATAATAAGAATAATAATATATTTTTTTTTTTGTGCAACTTACCACAACAACATTATCCCGTAGTTTTAAAGATCAAAGATACAACTATGTTGGTGTCCCTTGTTAATTTTACATTGTATTTATTAAAATGTAACTGCCGACTCCCAAACTGTCATTTGAAGTAAAACACATAGCCAAGTATTATTCTACACAATTGTTTTTATTGTGCATTAAAAAAAGAAAACAAATAAAATTAGACATGCTATCTGCCAATAGAACTTAACCAAAAAGTGCATTCTATGCATCCAAAAATATAATAAATATACCAAATCAAATCATTATTCAACCAAAAAATAATGTCAAAGCAATAACTCCAAGGCCAATAATAAATAACACGTTATCTCCTCCGATTCCACAACATGTCTGGTTGACGAACGGCCGTTCAGAAACTAACTGAAAAGCACGAAATGAAAAGTGAGAAAAGAAAAGCGTAAATCAACACTCACCAAACTTCTACTAACACAAAATTAGCAGAAGGCGCACAAAGGGTGGCGCTAAAAAGGTGAAAAAACACGTAGTACGTCTAGTATGTCACTACGTTCGTGATTGTTGGCCAACATTTGTGTGACGTGTGTATTCAAGACAAGTTTGGGCTAACGTCCTTCAGACAAAAGTCTGCGGTTTTGTTGGCGGAAAATCCGATCGTGTATAGGAGGCTTAAGTATAAAGAACGGCCACACAAAAGCAGACCTCAGATTGCAGAGTTATTGGTTATGGTTAGAGGTTAGGTTTGGGTTATGAGTCAGGTTAAGACTAGAGGTTAGGTAAAGGTTAGGAGGATTTAAAAGGATTATGTTATAGGTTAAAGGTAAGGCCTCATGCACACGAGACGCTGTTAAACGCGCGTTCAGAGGCAGTTGGACACTTTTTCAACTGCACCTGAACGCATGCAATGTTATCCTATGTCTCCATGTACACAGTCTAGTTTTTTCCCGTTTTTATGCAGTTGCGTTTGACCTCGTTTTTCCAGAAGCAAAAAAATGCGTTCAGACACTTTGCTTTTCTGCTTTTCAGACGCAAAACACAGCTAAACGCGGCTAAACGCAGGCGTTTATAAGCCTTTTTAAAGGAACCCAATTTTTTGGAGCAGAAAACTCCGAAATATGATGGTAAACCATAAAAAATACTAGAAAAAATTGTTTAAAATGTCGTAATTAGTTTAGATAGTTCATAGAGCGTATATACTCACTGATGTATACATGTTTGTGAAATGCATACATGTTTGTGAAATATCCAACGGACATTCGCTGTGCCATCAACGGATGGGTCCAATATCGACGAGCTCTGATTCTGGACCTCTCATGCAAATTTGGGACGACATTGCTGCCTCTGCAAGAGCAACATCGGGAGCATTTCCTGACATATATTCAATATGGGATCCATTTAAAAAAAAAAACACAGAAAGAGAGGCAAATGCAAGTGTACAACGGCTCTCTCTGCTGCTGCTGCCCACTCTGATCAAATTGGCAGAAATAGTTAATAATACATGCTTTCTGAGCTTGGGGAGGGTCTATATGATGTTATCTTTACAAATGCTTATAGACGCAAACGCGTCTAAACGCGTCTAAACGCGGCATGAAAACACAGCAAAATGCGCGTTTTTAAACGCAGGTTTCTGCTTTTTAAAACACGCGTTCAGCAGAGTTTGCATCTGCGTCTCGTGTGCATGGGGCCTAAGAGTCAAGTAAAGTGTACAATTTCTTAAGTGTTTTAAAAACACAAACCAAAAGCCGCCCGCTTACACAAAGGGAGAGATTTCGTAAAACTGGAGAGTGCAAAATCTGGTGCAGCTGTGCATGGTAGCCAATCAGCTTCTAACTTCAGCTTGTTCAGTTAAAGTGGATGTAAACCCAAAAAAATGTTTTTTTGTTTTTGATGTCATAATGTAGAGAATACAATTTCCTTTCATTTGAGCCCAGTCTTGCCACACAGATTTACTCGAGGCCTGAGCAATCCTCTTTTATTGTTCAGTTAGAGAAATCTTGACAAAGTCTTGAAAACTTTGTCAAAAACGCCCCCTTGCTGTGAGTGACAGGTGATTTACATATCTCATGCACTAGCCTGAGACAGGCACATCCTGTGTAAAAAGTTCACAATTCACATTCCCTCCCCTCCCCTCCAGCTCTCCCAGCTTTACTGTGTTTTGACTGGATGTTTCTCATCATGGGATGCAGTGAACAGTCAGCAGACTATAGACAGACAAGTGATTTAGGGGACATGTATGTAGTCAGAGCTGGGCAGAGTAGAACATCCAGTGATCTGATGATAACCTTTCTCAGGCTAGTGCATGATATGTAAATCACCTGTCACTCACAGCAAGGGGGCGTTTTTGACAAAGTTTTCAAGACTTCGTCAAGATTTCTCTAACTGAACAATAAAAGAGGATTGCTCAGGCCTCGAGTAAATCTGTGTGCCAAGACTGGGCTCAAATGAAAGGAAATCGTATTCTCTACATCAGGGCCGGACTGGGAATAAAATTCAGCCCTGGAAAAAATTTCATACCAGCCCCACAGCATTATTATACCAGCGCAACAGCACAACGTCATTATTTTCTGGTTCGAGAAAGGGAAAACCATACATTTTAAAGCACATTTGAAGAGTGTATTATATATAAAAAAAGACAGATATGAAATCACATAGGGATATATATATAAGCAAATTCCAGTTAAAAGTGGTCAATCATCAAGGGGGACCCCAGGAACTCAGAACGTGGGGGGGGGGGGGGGACGGACCACCTTCCGCAGAAAGAATACACTAAGGTAAGGGGGGGGGGGTTACTGATATAAGGGGGAAATCCTTTATATCAGTGCCCCCTTACATTATTGTACTCACTCCCCCCCTTACATCAGTGACCCCCCTAGACTGGCCTGGCGGTGCTGTCACTGACCTCCTCTCAGGTGCATCATGCAGGGCTCAGTCAGTCGGCTCCAGCTTGGTGGCTCTGGTTTTGTCCTATAGTCTCCTCTCCACAGTCCACACAAGTCTGACTTCTCCCATGACCCCCATCCTGGCGGCGCTCCCACTCTTGACTCCTCTTCAGACTCCCTCAGAGACTGCAGACATGATACAAGAGCTCAATGCAGCCTCACCAGTGCCCATCAAATGCAGCCTCACTGTGCCCATCAAATGCAGCCTCGCCAGTGCCCATCAAATGCAGCCTCGCCAGTGCCCATCAAATGCAGCCTCGCCAGTGCCTATCAAATGCAGCCTCGCCAGTGCCCATCAAATGAAGCCTTGCCAGTGCCCATCAAATGAAGCCTCGCCAGTGCCCATCAAATGAAGCCTCACTGTGCCCATCAAATGAAGCCTCACTGTGCCCATCAAATGAAGCCTCACTGTGCCCATCAAATGAAGCCTCACTGTGCTCATCAAATGCAGCTTTACTCTGCCCGTGAATGCGGCCTCACTGTGCCCAGCACTGCCCACCATTGTGGCCTCACTGTGCCCACCATTGCGGCCTCACCGTGCCCACCATTGCGGCCTCACCGTGCCCACCATTGCGGCCTCACCGTGCCCATCAATGCGGCCTCACCGTGCCCATCAAATGCAGCTTTACTGTGCCGTGAAAGCAGTCTCACTGTGCCCATGAATGCAGCCTCACTGTGCCCATGAATGCAGCCTCACTGTGCCCATCATTGCAGCCCCTCCTGTGTCCCATGTCCAAGTCTGCAGTCCCTGTCTGTGGGAAGGTGTGTTGTTGATGCCCGGTACAGTACCTTGCATGCCAGCAGGATATCCATGATGGCCAGCAGCAGGCAGGGGCTGTTCTCGTTTTGGATGTGGACAGTGGCTCCTTCCAGAGGATCTCTTTGCTGTGAGATGGAGTGGTCCCGGGCCACCTGCACCTTCAGCCGTCCTCACTTTCCGGCCCCAGTCAGCATGTCCCCTGGTCCTGGGGAAGTGGAGAGCACTGGGTGGGAGCTGGAGAGAAGGGGGAGCAGAGAGTACTGGCGGGGTTGGAGAGCACATGGGTGGGGGCAAAGAGCAGGGGGGAGTGGCGATCACGGGGGTGGGGAGTGCAGAGCACTGGGCGGGCAAAAATAACAGGGGTGGAGAGCACGGGAGGCTGAGAGCACTGGGGGGGGGGGTAAGAGTGTGGGGTGGCGAAGAGCACTAGACGGGAGCTTGAGAGCACTGGGGGGGGGCAGAAAAACAGGGCTGGAGAGCACTGGGGGGTACAAAGAGCAGGGGGGAGTGGAGAGCAATGGGGGGGGAGCTTGAGAGCACCCATGGGGGCCAGAAAGTACAGGGGTGGAAAGCACGGGGGACTGGAGAGCACTGGTGGGGTTGGAGAGCACATGGGTGGGGGCAAAATGCAGGGGGGAGTGGAGAGTGCTGGGGGGAGCTTGTGAGAGTGGGGGTGGGGAGCATGGAGGGGGCTGGAGAGCACTGGGATGGGGGCTGGAGAGCACTGGGATGGGGGCTGGAGAGCACTGTGGAGGGTGGGGAGCACTGTGGGGGGTGGGGAGCACTGTGGGGGCTGGAGAGCACTGCGGGGGGTGGAGAGCACTGTGGGGGGGAGCACAGGGGGCTGGAGAGTACTGGGGGGGGTGGAGAGCACTGTGGGGGTGGGGAGCACTGCACTGGGGGGAGGAGCACGGGGGACTGGAGAGTACTGGGGGGGGGTGGGGAGCACTTCAGGGGGCTGGAGAGTACTGTGGGGAGTGGGGAGCACTGCGGGGGGCTGGAGAGTACTGTGGGGAGTGGGGAGCACTGCAGGGGGCTGGAGAGTACTGTGGGGAGCACTGCGGGGGGCTGGAGAGTACTGTGGGGAGTGGGGAGCACTGCGGGGGGCTGGAGAGTACTGTGGGGAGTGGGGAGCACTGCGGGGGGCTGGAGAGCATTGTGGGGAGTACTGCGGGGGGCTGGAGAGCACTGTGGGGAGTACTGCGGGGGGCTGGAGAGTACTGTGGGGGGTGGGGAGCACTGCAGGGGGCTGGAGAGTACTGTGGGGAGTGGGGAGCACTGCGGGGGGCTGGAGAGTACTGTGGGGAGTGGGGAGCACTGCGGGGGGCTGGAGAGTACTGTGGGGAGTGGGGAGCACTGCGGGGGGCTGGAGAGCACTGTGGGGAGTGGAGAGCACTGCGGGGGGCTGGAGAGTACTGTGGGGAGTGGGGAGCACTGCTGGGGGCTGGAGAGCACTGTGGGGAGTACTGCGGGCGGCTGGAGAGCACTGTGGGGAGTACTGCGGGGGGCTGGAGAGTACTGTGGGGGGTGGGGAGCACTGCAGGGGGCTGGAGAGTACTGTGGGGAGTGGGGAGCACTGCAGGGAGCTGGAGAGTACTGTGGGGAGTGGGGAGCACTGCGGGGGGCTGGAGAGTACTGTGGGGAGTGGGGAGCACTGCGGGGGGCTGGAGAGTACTGTGGGGAGTGGGGAGCACTGTGGGGGGGTTGGGGAGCACTGTGGGGAGTGGGGAGCACTGCGGGGGGCTGGAGAGTACTGTGGGGAGTGGGGAGCACTGCGGGGGGCTGGAGAACACTGTGGGGAGTGGGGAGCACTGTGGGGGGCTGGAGAGCACTGTGGGGGGGCTAGAGAAGGATGGGGAGAGCAGGGAGGGGCAGAAAGAACAGGGGTTGAGGGAACTGTGTGGGGGGGGGGGGGCTGGAGAGTCTGGTGGGGGAGGAGAGCAAATGAGCTTTCTATATTCCTCCATGCAGCTGCTGAATGCTTGATTCTCCTCCTCCAAGCATTCAGGGGCTGCATGGAGGAATATAGAAAACTAATTTCCTTTATATGCGGCCCGCCGGCCTCCCTGCTGTCTGATCCCCCTATCCAGGCACACTGTGTACTCACAGGCATCTCTCCTGTGTTTCAAGGAGCTGGCCGGGTCTGTGTTCGGCGGCCGCTCCCGCTCTGTAACACGGTCCCGCCCCCTAGACCGGCTGTGTGATAGGTGGATTCTTCTATCTACTATCACATGAGCCGGTGTAGGGGTGCGGGACCGTGTTACGGAGCGGCCGCCGAACACAGACCCGGCCAGCTCCGTGTTCACAGGAGCATGACAGGGGAGCACAGAAGCCGCAAGCGGCCCCAGGGCAGGCAGCCTACCGGGAAATATCCCGGTATCCCGGTAGGCCAGTCCGGCCCTGCTCTACATTATGACACAAAATTTGGGTTTACATCCACTTTAAGCTTTAACAATAAAACCTGGAAGCTGATTGGTTTCTATGCAGAGCTCCACCAGATTTTGCACTCTCCAGTAGTCTCTAACTGAACAATAAAAGAGGATTGCTCAGGCCTCGAGTAAATCTGTGTGCCAAGACTGGGCTCAAATGAAAGGAAATCGTATTCTCTACATCAGGGCCGGACTGGGAATAAAATTCAGCCCTGGAAAAAATTTCATACCAGCCCCACAGCATTATTATACCAGTGCAACAGCACAACGTCATTATTTTCTGGTTAGAGAAAGGGAAAACCATACATTTTAAAGCACATTTGAAGAGTGTATTATATATAAAAAAGACAGATATGAAATCACATAGGGATATATATAAGCAAATTCCAGTTAAAAGTGGTCAATCATCAAGGGGGACCCCAGGAACTCAGAACGTGGGGGGGGGGGGGGGACGGACCACCTTCCGCAGAAAGAATACACTAAGGTAAGGGGGGGGTTACTGATATAAGAGGGAAATCCTTTATATCAGTGCCCCCTTACATTATTGTACTCACTCCCCCCCTTACATCAGTGACCCCCCCTAGACTGGCCTGGCGGTGCTGTCACTGACCTCCTCTCAGGTGCATCATGCAGGGCTCAGTCAGTCGGCTCCAGCTTGGTGGCTCTGGTTTTGTCCTATAGTCTCCTCTCCACAGTCCACACAAGTCTGACTTCTCCCATGACCCCCATCCTGGCGGCGCTCCCACTCTTGACTCCTCTTCAGACTCCCTCAGAGACTGCAGACATGATACAAGAGCTCAATGCAGCCTCACCAGTGCCCATCAAATGCAGCCTCACTGTGCCCATCAAATGCAGCCTCGCCAGTGCCCATCAAATGCAGCCTCGCCAGTGCCCATCAAATGCAGCCTCGCCAGTGCCCATCAAATGAAGCCTGCCAGTGCCCATCAAATGAAGCCTCGCCAGTGCCCATCAAATGAAGCCTCACTGTGCCCATCAAATGAAGCCTCACTGTGCCCATCAAATGAAGCCTCACTGTGCCCATCAAATGAAGCCTCACTGTGCTCATCAAATGCAGCTTTACTCTGCCCGTGAATGCGGCCTCACTGTGCCCAGCACTGCCCACCATTGTGGCCTCACTGTGCCCACCATTGCGGCCTCACCGTGCCCACCATTGCGGCCTCACCGCGCCCACCATTGCGGCCTCACCGTGCCCATCAATGCGGCCTCACCGTGCCCATCAAATGCAGCTTTACTGTGCCGTGAAAGCAGTCTCACTGTGCCCATGAATGCAGCCTCACTGTGCCCATGAATGCAGCCTCACTGTGCCCATCATTGCAGCCCCTCCTGTGTCCCATGTCCAAGTCTGCAGTCCCTGTCTGTGGGAAGGTGTGTTGTTGATGCCCGGTACAGTACCTTGCATGCCAGCAGGATATCCATGATGGCCAGCAGCAGGCAGGGGCTGTTCTCGTTTTGGATGTGGACAGTGGCTCCTTCCAGAGGATCTCTTTGCTGTGAGATGGAGTGGTCCCGGGCCACCTGCACCTTCAGCCGTCCTCACTTTCCGGCCCCAGTCAGCATGTCCCCTGGTCCTGGGGAAGTGGAGAGCACTGGGTGGGAGCTGGAGAGAAGGGGGAGCAGAGAGTACTGGCGGGGTTGGAGAGCACATGGGTGGGGCAAAAGAGCAGGGGGGAGTGGCGATCACGGGGGTGGGGAGTGCAGAGCACTGGGGGGGGGGGGCAAAAATAACAGGGGTGGAGAGCACGGGAGGCTGAGAGCACTGGGGGGGGGGGTAAGAGTGTGGGGTGGCGAAGAGCACTAGACGGGAGCTTGAGAGCACTGGGGGGGGCAGAAAAACAGGGCTGGAGAGCACTGGGGGGTACAAAGAGCAGGGGGGAGTGGAGAGCAATGGGGGGGAGCTTGAGAGCACCCATGGGGGCCAGAAAGTACAGGGGTGGAAAGCACGGGGGACTGGAGAGCACTGGTGGGGTTGGAGAGCACATGGGTGGGGGCAAAATGCAGGGGGGAGTGGAGAGTGCTGGGGGGAGCTTGTGAGAGTGGGGGTGGGGAGCATGGAGGGGGCTGGAGAGCACTGGGATGGGGGCTGGAGAGCACTGGGATGGGGGCTGGAGAGCACTGTGGGGGGTGGGGAGCACTGTGGAGGGTGGGGAGCACTGTGGGGGCTGGAGAGCACTGCGGGGGGTGGAGAGCACTGATGGGGGGAGCACAGGGGGCTGGAGAGTACTGTGGGGGGTGGAGAGCACTGTGTGGGGTGGGGAGCACTGCACTGTGGGGAGGAGCACGGGGGACTGGAGAGTACTGTGGGGGGTGGGGAGCACTTCAGGGGGCTGGAGAGTACTGTGGGGGTGGGGAGCACTGCGGGGGCTGGAGAGTACTGTGGGGGTGGGGAGCACTGCAGGGGGCTGGAGAGTACTGTGGGGAGCACTGCGGGGGGCTGGAGAGTACTGTGGGGAGTGGGGAGCACTGCGGGGGGCTGGAGAGTACTGTGGGGAGTGGGGAGCACTGCGGGGGGCTGGAGAGCACTGTGGGGAGTACTGCGGGGGGCTGGAGAGCACTGTGGGGAGTACTGCGGGGGGCTGGAGAGTACTGTGGGGGGTGGGGAGCACTGCAGGGGGCTGGAGAGTACTGTGGGGAGTGGGGAGCACTGCGGGGGGCTGGAGAGTACTGTGGGGAGTGGGGAGCACTGCGGGGGGCTGGAGAGTACTGTGGGGAGTGGGGAGCACTGCGGGGGGCTGGAGAGCACTGTGGGGAGTGGAGA
Source organism: Lithobates sylvaticus (assembly GCA_028564925.1). Classification (NCBI taxonomy): domain Eukaryota; kingdom Metazoa; phylum Chordata; class Amphibia; order Anura; family Ranidae; genus Lithobates; species Lithobates sylvaticus. The sequence goes on along the minus strand of CM053028.1, from coordinate 510,573,474 downwards.
GCACTGCGGGGGGCTGGAGAGTACTGTGGGGAGTGGGGAGCACTGCAGGGGGCTGGAGAGCACTGTGGGGAGTACTGCGGGGGGCTGGAGAGCACTGTGGGGAGTACTGCGGGGGGCTGGAGAGTACTGTGGGGGGTGGGGAGCACTGCAGGGGGCTGGAGAGTACTGTGGGGAGTGGGGAGCACTGCAGGGAGCTGGAGAGTACTGTGGGGAGTGGGGAGCACTGCGGGGGGCTGGAGAGTACTGTGGGGGGTGGGGAGCACTGAGGGGGGCTGGAGAGTACTGTGGGGAGTGGGGAGCACTGGGGGGGGGTGTGGGGAGCACTGTGGGGAGTGGGGAGCACTGCGGGGGGCTGGAGAGTACTGTGGGGAGTGGGGAGCACTGCGGGGGGCTGGAGAACACTGTGGGGGTGGGGAGCACTGGGGGGGCTGGAGAGCACTGTGGAGAGTACTGGGGGGGTGGGGAGCACTGCGGGGGCTGGAGAGCACTGTGGGGGGGGGGGGGGCTAGAGAAGGATGGGGAGAGCAGGGAGGGGCAGAAAGAACAGGGGTTGAGGGAACTGTGGGGGGGGGGGCTGGAGAGTCTGGTGGGGGAGGAGAGCAAATGAGCTTTCTATATTCCTCCATGCAGCTGCTGAATGCTTGATTCTCCTCCTCCAAGCATTCAGGGGCTGCATGGAGGAATATAGAAAACTAATTTCCTTTATATGCGGCCCGCCGGCCTCCCTGCTGTCTGATCCCCCTATCCAGGCACACTGTGTACTCACAGGCATCTCTCCTGTGTTTCAAGGAGCTGGCCGGGTCTGTGTTCGGCGGCCGCTCCCGCTCTGTAACACGGTCCCGCCCCCCTAGACCGGCTGTGTGATAGGTGGATTCTTCTATCTACTATCACATGAGCCGGTGTAGGGGTGCGGGACCGTGTTACGGAGCGGCCGCCGAACACAGACCCGGCCAGCTCCGTGTTCACAGGAGCATGACAGGGGAGCACAGAAGCCGCAAGCGGCCCCAGGGCAGGCAGCCTACCGGGAAATATCCCGGTATCCCGGTAGGCCAGTCCGGCCCTGCTCTACATTATGACACAAAATTTGGGTTTACATCCACTTTAAGCTTTAACAATAAAACCTGGAAGCTGATTGGTTTCTATGCAGAGCTCCACCAGATTTTGCACTCTCCAGTTTTAGTAAATCAACCCCAAAGTGACAGCCTCAAGGATATGTGAGAGAAAATTTTCCCCAGTTTTCCTTTTAGGCTTCATATAAAGTAGAACAGGTAGTAAACACCAGTGTTTGGCAAAGAAGAATAGTTCTGTTTATAGGACACTATGACATCAAAGGTGCCAGGGGGCATCTGTGTCACGTCTGCCTGAACACATTGTATGGCTGTAGGTACCCTTTGTTAAAGCTCAGACCTTAACGAGCAATACATGTTTTCACTGTGATTTAACAAAACATTTGCCTAAACCAAAGGGAAATAAAGCACGCTATCCACAGTCTTTAAAGCTGAGACTTCTACAAATACACTTTTGATGTCTAAAGAGGATACCCAAGGGGCTACTTCTGTCCTATATCCTGAGTAATCACTACTCAGAAATGGAGTACCTGCAATTTGCATTTTGGCCACAAGATGGAGACATAGTATACTCACTGCAGTATTGCTCATGTAAGCAGCATACTTGCTGATTCTGGACATTAGAAGAAGGTACAGTACATCACACAATGGGCTTTATTTATTAAAGCTGGAGAGTGCAAAATCAGGCTCACTTCTGCATTAGAAACCAATCAACTTCTAACCTCAGTTAGTTCAATTAAGCTTTGGCAAAAACACCTGGAGGCTGATTGGTTTCTATGTAGAATTTAGCCTGATTCTGCACTCTCCAGCTTTAGTAAATAAACCCCACAGTGCTTTACAAAGCACATTGACATCAGTTCTTGTATGCTAAAGAGCTTACAGTCCAATGACCCTAACAGAAGACACTCAGTTTCTCTCTCTCTCTCCTCTCTCCCTCTCTACTTTCTCTCCTCTCTCTTTCTTCTCCTTTCTCTCTCTCGCTCTCTGTGTCTCTCTTTTTGCTTTTTGTGGTGTAGAGGGATAAATAGGGACATAAAAGAGACAGGGAATGAGTATGTGTAAAAAATTTCGAAGTCCTCAGTTTTTCATGTCCGGCGGTGCGACGGGCATCGTGATTGATGATGGATTTACATTGGGGGACGTTGTTTTTTTATTGTTTAATAAAGGAATTGTCAAAAATGGTCTCTGTGTTTTTATTACTTTTTGACACTTTTGGTGAATGGGTAGGGGTACTATGTACCCCATACTCATTCACATAGAGGAGGCCGGGACTTGGGTGCCCCTTGTTAAAGGTAGCTTCCATACTCTGATAAGCCCCCTGCCCGCTGACCCCTACAAACAGAGCCCAGGGTTCTGGGGAAGAGGTTCTTGACCCCATCAACATGGGGACAAGGTGCTTTAGGGCAGGGGGAGAAAAGTCCCCCTCTGCCCCAAAGCACCCTCCCATGTTGAGGGCATGGGGCCTGGTATGGCTCAGGAGGGGGGGCGCTCACTCACCTGGTTAAGGGTCTGGTATGGATTTTGGGGGGCCTCACAGGTTTTATTTTTTTTATTTTAGCATGGCGCTTTTATTTTACTATTTTTCACTGGTAATTTTTTTTATTTTTTTATTCAGCTGTCAGCGAGGAAGCCCAAAGACAGCTGATGACTTAACGCTTGTTAAGGACGCCACGGTCGGCTTTCTCCAGCCCCACTTCTTAACAACCAGCTTTTACTGCACCCTGATTGGGCAAAGCTTTGCCCAATCAGGGCACAGAATGCACTGTGCAGGCACGCAGTGCATTGTAGGGCGTTCAGCGAATCCTGCAAATTCTGACGTACCCTGAATGGGGACGAGCAGCCAATGTTCTGCCCAAACTCATGCTCAGACCAAACTGCTCAACACTACTCTACAAGCTTTTTCATTTAAGGCCTCATTGGCTAGCTGAATTCTCTTGATTGGTTCAGTTGTAGTCTGAGGTATGTGTAGCTTCTAGATTTATCAAGAGTATAGTTGTTTAAAGCGATACTAAAGTCATGTTTTTATAAAAGAAAAATAATAACAGACATGTCATACTCATCTGCTCTGTACAGTGGTTTTGCACAAAGCAGCCCCGATCCTCCTCTTCTCGGGTCCTAGCCCTCTGGGGGCACCCAAGCAGGCACACTCCCGATCTACGCTGTGTGTTTCTATTCACACATGGAGCTGCAGCTCGACCCTGACCCCTCCATATCCTGATTGGCTCACTGGCTGTGATTGACAGCAGCAGGAGCCAATGGCTCCCTCTGTTGCCAAAAGCAAATCACAAGTGCGAGTCCCCAGAGAGCCAAGGCTCCCATGGACATCGCTGGATTGAGAGGGGGCTCAGGTAATTATTAGGGAGGGGGGGGGCTGCTGCTGCCCACACAGGTTTTTTTTACCTTCATGCATAGAATGCATAAAGGTTAAAAAAAACCTTGTGCTTTTACAGCAACTTTAATGAAAAGGAAGCACTCGCTCTCTCTCAAAATCGCTATACGCAAGTGTAAAGAATATAGACACTGATTAATGGTAAATATAAAGTGACTAGTGTGCGTTTACTGCTTAGAAGCAGTAATTTGCAAAAAATATTCAGGTGAATTATTGTGCAAAGATTGCTAAACATCACATATGTGCAGTAGTGGTGATACTTCCAATGTAAAATACAATATTGACCAGAGTAAAAAATATATAAAATAAATAAAAATAGTTCATAGGCATATGTGCAAAAAATATATATATTCTTGGTGAGAAGAAAAATAAATGGTGCAGCTGGGATTCTGATCTGGGGTTTCCAGCAGTATAAGGTGCAGAGTGCAGATCTAAAAGGTGCTGATAATCTTCAATAAAGTGACACTGTGATCAGAGTGCTGTAAATCTTCGGTGCTGATTGTCACCCGTGGGTGTACTAACTTCTTACTGCTGTAAGGTAAGCAGCGTTGGAGAGAGAACAGGGAGGTGGATGGTCACTCCAGGGGGGGGGGGGGGGGGGGTCGGGGGGGGGGGGGGGGGGGGGGGGGGGGGGGGGGGGGGGGGGGGGGGGGGGGGGGGGGGGGGGGGGGGGGGGGCTGTATCTCCTAAGCACTAGGTTAGTGTAGCCTATATGGTACTGGGTCTGGATGGCTCTTCACAGGGTATGAACCAGGCACCGCTCAGCATGCAACAGCCATGGTGATAGGGAGAAAATAAGGGGCTTCTAGTGTAGTATTTCGGTATAAGGTTTATTGAATACACAAATAGATATTTTATTCACATTTAAAATCAATATAAAGTGTGTTGTATGCAGCGAGCTCGCGTCCAGGACGTCACTTCCGGTGTCCGTTTATCCGACGTCACCGTCACGTGACTTCATCCCCTCCATCCACCTCCCTGTTTTCTCTCCAACACTGCTTACCTTACAGCAGTAAGGTAAGAAGTTAATACACCCACAGGTGACAATCAGCACCGAAGATTTACAGCACTCTGATCACAGTGTCACTTTATTGAAGATTATCAGCACCTTTTAGATCTGCACTCTGCACCTTATACTGCTGGAAACCCCAGATCAGAATCCCAGCTGCACCATTTATTTTTCTTCTCACCAAAAATATATATATTTTTTTACACATATGCCTATGAACTATTTTTATTTATTTTATATATTTTTTACTCTGGTCAATATTGTATTTTACATTGGGAGTATCACCACTACTGTGCATATGTGATGTTTAGCAATATTTGCACAATAAGTCACCTGATTATTTTTTGCAAATTACTGCTTCTAAGCAGTAAACGCACACTAGTCACTTTATATTTACCGTTCATCAGTGTCTATTTTATTTATGCTCACGTATAGCGATTTTGATACTATTTATTATTTATTTATTGATTCTCTTTACATCAACCTGTAATGACACCTTAATATATTTATTACCTTAATATATTTATGATCATATATCTAGGAGCGCAACACCATCTATTGATTTTTATACATTTTACTCTGGGTAGTGTTTGACCCTTTCGGTGTTTGCTGCACCCTGTTCGCTTTATTTCACATCTCCATATTAGCGCGGGAATATTCTCATTTTTATCTACTCTCTCTCTCTCTTGCTCTCTCTCTCACTCTCTATCCCAAATTCAAAGCATTACCAGACAATTGAGGTAATAATATCGGTTGAATTAGGGATGGGAGGAATAAGTCTTAGGATTCTATTAGGTTTAAAGGATAATATAAAGTAGGATAAGAGATGAATCCAGGATTGCTGTCAGGTTGAGAGATAATATAAATGAGGATGGGGGGTTAGTCTATGCAGGGTACTTGTAGATCCACACAGTTATTTATGTCTCCCTCAATCTATTACATGTTGTAATATATTGTCCAGTAGAATGCAGAGCTTCCTCCTCTCATCTATAAGTGAAGTTAAGAAGAGTGGAGACTGGAGAGTCTCTAGGAGTGAGTGTCCCCTTGCTGCTGAGTACTTAGGGGCCCTGTAGTAGTTAGTGGGCCTCATCCTGCATGACTCCCTGGTCACACTGCCAGCACAGTCTACCTTCCCTGGTCTTGAATGTCTATCTGTGCCATCCTGATTCTTTTTCCTGCTTTTGGTCTGGCTTTGGGGCCTTGTAGCATTTCCTGGTATGGGCCAGTTTGTAGTCTTTCTGTATTGACTGGTAAGTGTTTTGTTTCTGGGAGTTTGTTATTACGCTCCACTCTTGATACATTTTTCATGATGTCTTTTATTTTACATTTTGTTGGGTTGTGTTGTTTGGAACTTCAGATAAACAAGTTGTTGCAGGGTGAGTGGTTTGGATTGGTCCTTGTTGGTCAGTAAGGTTTTATGGTGATATAAGCTGGTGCTATTGTTTTGTAGGGGGTTCAGGTGCCGGCTTCTGTACTGTGAGCAATAAAAGGATTCTTCCCAGCCCAGC